>CP092724.1:8007235-8607235 GCA_030273425.1 Microplitis manilae
CACCGTTAGTCAATAATCCATGTAACAATTTCCATTAAAAGTTGTTATTTAGACACTAAAATCTTTTAATAGATACTAGATAAGCTTGCTGAAGACGAAGTTCACAAGACAATCTTGTAGCAATCTCGTGCAAGCCTGGTCACAAGTCCACTAGTTATCTATGTCTTCATATGATTAAGTATCTTGCGTAAGACTTGTTAAAAAACTTTGTGTTATGCTATACTTCAAAAAGTTTACAAGAATTTCGAACATATATATATATATATATATATATATATATATATATATATATATATTTATATATATATATATATATATATATTAGACCGGTTCAAAAAAATCGACTATTTTTTTTTCAAAACCCGCAGTGAAATTTCTTCCTAGTCATGAAAAAAGGAGCCTGTGAAAACGGGAGCTCTTAATATCAATTTTGAAAGGTCGCTCATCGTAAATTTCTATTTTACGTTTAAATAACATGGAAAAAAAAATTTTATAACTTTGGAATTTTACAACTCATTTTGGAATAAACATATCGGGATGAGAGATACATATTTTTGAAGGAAATTGAATGCTCTAAATAAATTGTCTCTTATGTTTTTTCTCTAAGTCTACTCCTTTAAAAGTTATTTAAGTTTAAAGTTCAACATGTAATTAATTTAACCTTTTTTCTTAAATTGTGGTATAATAATAAAATTCATCTTCGAAAAAAAATATTTAACAATTTTTAAATATTATAGATAATAGCTTTAAGTTCCACTAGCCGGCGGCTCATGGCTAATTTAATGTACTGGAAACTTAAACGTGCAAACGTTCTCAATAAGATAATTTATAGATAAATTGAGAAAAATATAGATAGCCCGAACTGAGAATCGAACCCAGGTCATGTCAGTATCGCGCCGAGTGCTCTACCAGTTGAGCTATCCGGCACTTTTCCATTATTGATAATAAAATAATACAATTTTTAAAAACTGAAATATCTTTAAATTATTATACATCAAAATCATAAATGTAACAAATAGCTAAGAACCAGAACAATAATTGAGTAAAAGTACCAAAAGAGTAAATTGATAATGCGGCACATTTCTATTTCACCGGTAAAAAAGTGCACTACATTTCCTACAAACCACAGTTAGTCGTTTTCCCGAAAAATTATGTTCATACAATTCAAATTTTTTAAACTTTAGAGAGAGAATTAATTTCAGATTTTTTAAATTAAAAAGTCATTTATTCCTCATAGTAGAACAATATAGATCTACTTTGTCAACGACGTAAAACTTGATAATGTAATATTTTAAGACAAATTTTTTTTTCAATAATAATTATGAAATATTCAAGAAAAATTAAGAAAAAAAGGTTAAATTAATTACATGTTGAACTTTAAACTTAAATAACTTTTAAAGGAGTAGACTTAGAGAAAAAACATAAGAGACAATTTATTTAGAGCATTCAATTTCCTTCAAAAATATGTATCTCCCATCCCGATATGTTTATTCCAAAATGAGTTGTAAAATTCCAAAGTTATAAAATTTTTTTTTCCATGTTATTTAAACGTAAAATAGAAATTTACGATGAGCGACCTTTCAAAATTGATATTAAGAGCTCCCGTTTTCACAGGCTCCTTTTTTCATGACTAGGAAGAAATTTCACTGCGGGTTTTGAAAAAAAAAAAATAGTCGATTTTTTTGAACCGGTCTAATATATATATATATATATTAGGGTGGCGCAAAAAAACCGACTATTTTTTTTTTTCGAGTCTCTTATGAAAATTTGTTGGTTTACGATGTTTTAAGAAGCCTCTCCAAAAATCAGCTCGATAAAAAATTTTTAAGAGGTCGCTCACGAATTTTGAAAATATCAAAAATGATCGAAATTTGAATTTTTAATTTCAAAATTTTTTCTTTCTCGTGGCAGCAATAGTTTATATTTGTGAAATCATGACCACGCTGAAAACTTGAGCCCAAAATTTAAATATTTAAACCTCGCTCAAGAATTTTGAATGTTTCTGAGTACTGCCTGTTTGACGTTTTCGAGCGACCTTTGAATATTAAAAATAAAGCTTCTCGATTTTTTCACCATCAATTTGCATGACAATAAATAAAAATATAACCCGAGAAATAGAAATAATAAGTTATTTACATACTTTTTTATTTTTTAATTCAATTTTTAGGTTTTTTGGCTTATTCAAAACTAACCAAATTTTATTGTTTAAGACTGTTCTGTATATTTTTGGTTATGAAAATGTTATATATTAATGAAATGACAATAATTAAGTTATAAAAAAATACAAAAACCAATTCAAAGTATTATTTACATATTATCAGTTAATATTCAAAATTCTTGAGCGCCGTTTCAATATTTGAATTTTGAGCTCAAATTTTCAGCATACTCATGATTTTACAAATATAAACTATTGCTGCCACGAGGAAGAAAAAATTTTGAAATAAAAATTCAAATTTCGATCATTTTTAATATTTTCAAAATTCGTGAGCGACCTCTTAAAAATTTTTTATCGAGCTGATTTTTGGAGAGGCTTCTTAAAACATCGTAAACCAACAAATTTTCATAAGAGACTCGAAAAAAAAAATAGTCGGTTTTTTTGCGCCACCCTAATATATATATATATATATATATATATATATATACATATATATATATATATATATATATATATATATATATATTGGGGTGCTTCATTTTAGAGCAATATTTTTTTATCAAGTCCTACCTGAAAATCTTGTAGTCGGTGGAAAAACCAAAACTTTGAGCCTCATGGCAGCTTTTAATTTCGATTTTAACCCGTTGCTAATTTGTTTTTTATTTTTCCCATTTAAATAACATTGAAAAATAATTTTTTATAACTCTTTCTTTCCGCTCACCGTATTAAAATTTTTTTTTTTTGCATTTTGGCTTATGGGCTTTTGTAGAGGACTAAATTCGCTACAAAAAAGGTCCTCTGAGTTGAGTCTGTAACTCGATTAGATTTCTACACAAATCGCTTCTTAGATTAAAATTTCGTAAAAATAACACTAAATCTTATCTACCGCCCGAACTATTGATATGGATAAAAAAAGGAAGGAACAATTTTGTAGAAAATTTTATGCCCTACAATTTTTGTAATTAAACAATTTGTCCTAACTCTCAAAGTTTAGTAACTACAGCCTCTTAAAATATAAAATTGTAGAAAAATTTAGCTTCTACGTTTCAAAGAACTAATTTAATAGATCTATGTGAAAAGTCGAACCAAAAAATTGTGATAAAAATACTGATTCTACATAAGTTGTGAATAAATTTTAGACCTAACATACATAATCAAGTCACTTAAATAGTTTGAAAAAAGTTTCCTAAATATATGAGACTTACAAAACCAGTACTAGCTGCAGATTAATTGGTTTAAAAAATTTTACTGCCGTTAGATTTTAGTAAGTCCGATGACATACAATTTCTGGGTTCGACTTTTTCTCGAAGACCTATTAAATTAGTTCTAGGAGACATAGAAACTAAATTTTTCCACAATTTTATATTTTAAGAGGCTGTAGTTACTAAACTTCGAGAGTTAGGACAAATTGTTTGATTCCAAAAATTGTAGGGCATAAAATTTCCTACAAAATTATTCCCTACATTTTTTATACATTATCAATAGTTTGGGCGCTAGATAAGATTTAGTGTTATTTATACGAAATTTCAACCTAAGAAGCGATTTGTGTAGAAATCTAATCGAGTTACAGACTCAACTCAGAGGACCTTTTTTGTAGCGAATTTAGTCCTCTACAAAAGCCCATAAGCCAAAATGCAAAAAAAAAAAAATTTTAATACGGTGAGCGGAAAGAAAGAGTTATAAAAAATTATTTTTCAATGTTATTTAAATGGGAAAAATAAAAAATAAATTAGCAACGGGTTAAAATCGAAATTAGAGCTCTTAATATTAACATTAAGAGGTTCCGCATTGCACTTTTCTATTTCCCATAAGAATAACATGGAAAAAATTTTTTTTGCGTCTTGTGATTTTTATAACTAGCTAACGATGCGCCGTAATAAAAATCTGCAGATATAATTTTGTAGAGAATTGAATGCTCTACAAAAAAAGTCTCTTATCATTTTTTGATTAATCCATCTGTTCAAAAGTTATTGGAGCTTGAAATCAGATTTATAGTAAATTTTGAGATCTTTTTACTTTTCCGGCGAAACTATCAGACTTATCACAAAATGTCACATAATCTCTTTTGTAGACAATTTTATTCCTTAGAAATTACCTCTTATAAAGTTTTTTAAAATTTTGCGTTGTTTTCTAGTTATTACTATTTTAATACCAAGCTCTTAAAAAAAGGAGTGTTCTGATCGATTTCAGAAGCTTGACATTAAAATGGGAGTAACTAGAAACCAATGCGGAATTTTAAACAACTGTATGAAAAGTAATTTGTAAAGAATAAAATTGTCTACAAAAGAAATTCTGTGACATTTTGTGATAAGTCTGATAGTTTCGCCGAAAAAGTAAAAAGATCTCAAAATTTACTATAAATTTGACTTCAAGCTCCAATAACTTTTGAACAGATGGATTTATCAAAAAATGATAAGAGACTTTTTTTGTAGAGCATTCAATTCTCTACAAAGTTATGACTGCAGATTTTTCCTACAGCGCATCGTTAGCTATTTATAAAAATCAGAAGACGCCAAAAAAATTTTTTCCATGTTATTCTTATGGGAAAGAGAAAAAGTGCAATGCGGAACCCCTTAATGTTTATATTAAGAACTCTAATAGTCACAGGCGTATTTTTATATCTAAATTAAGCTTTGAAACCTGGTTCCGAGAAGAAAAAATTTTTCATTATTTTTTGAAACGCCCTAATATACATGTGATCTGAGACATTTCTTACTTTACTGCCCTAGGTGTGTAATATACTATATTTTTCTAAGTATGAAATAAATTGAAATTTTGAATTCTTTTTTTTTTTCTACTATTATACTTTTAGAACATAATTACGTCGATTCCCGAAAAAATTTATTATACGCCCTTATGGCTCCTAGTACCCATGTCGGGAGCCACAAGGGCGTCAAAAAAGAATTCAATTTCCGGAAGCACCGTGATTGTGATCTTAAAGTATAAGAGTGATAAAAAACATTTGAATTGAGGAAAGTTTTTGTCATTAATTGAAAAAATATATTAATTTTGAAATAATTTTTTTTTTAAGTTTGAAAAAAAATGAAATTTGAAAAAAATTTTTTTCTTTATTATTATACTTATAAAATATAATTACGTGGATTCCTGAAAAAAATTTTTTTTATACGCCCTCGTAGCTCCTGGTCCTAACCTCGGAAGCCATAAGGGCGTATGAAAAAAATTCCATTTTAGAAAAAAAAATTTTTCTGTCTCTGTTATACTTATAGAACACAATTACGTCAATTCCCCCCCCCCCTAAAAAAAATATTTTTATACGCCCTTATGGCTTTTCAGCAGTATATTTTGCAGGTATACGACCTTATGGCATCTGTTACATGATATAAGCAATGACGAATATATATATGGGGCATTCCATGCCAACTCGTCCTACCAACAAATTTTTCTTTTCTTTGGTTTTTTTTAACTTCCCGCTAAGAAAATTATCAATTTTCAAAAATTCGGGAAGTTATTGGTTTCACCCCGATTTTCGAAAATCGAGTTTTCATCAGATGTCGACGTTTTGAGGTCCTAGGAAGCTATTCTGACTATTTTCAGAAGGATGTCCGAGCGTCTGTGTGTGTGTGTGTGTGTGTGTGTGTGTGTGTGTGTGTGTGTGTGTATAGATGTAAACTATTAATATCTTTTTAATGAACTGAGTGATTAACATGTTTGAGGTGGCAATCAAAAGAGTTTGTTGGCCGTCAACTTTTCTGAAAATTTCAAATCGATCGATGAAATAGACTCTAAGATATGGAAGAAAAACAAAAAAAAAAAATTGTTTTTTTCAGTTTTTTTCAAATTTTTCAGAAATGGCTCGATGGATCAATTCTAAAATCTAATCAGCACAAGAATTCAATAAAACGCGTCGGTTGCCGCCTCAATTATCCCAATCGGTTAATTCGTTTGTAAGATATAGTGGGAGAAAGAAATGCTAAAAAACGGTTTTTTCCTAAAACAATAGCATACAACAGTATTTTCGACCTCGAAAATGTATTCACAACAATGTTTTCGGCAGGAGGAGCTCGAAAACTGCGGGAAGTTTTGGGGCTGGCCCGCAGGGTCAACCGATAGACCGATTTTTTTTTTTTAAATTCTCAAAAATATCACTCCCCAAAACACAACTTTTGAGCCTAATCTTGTAATGGGATAATGATAGGTTATAACTTTTTTTAATAAAAAATTAATTTTTTTTTTGTTTTTTCTTTTTACTCTTGATGTATTATTGGCGATTTTCTGCCGAAATTTTAATATAGAGAATAATAACTGATAGTATCCTAATGTGCCAACTATGTAAACTAATTATTTTTTTTTTAGTTTATAGCAATAAAAATTCGTTTTTCATTCTATTTTTTTTTTTTTTTTTTGGCTAGTTGGCATACCCCGGGTCAAAAATAAAACTTGATTCAGGCTCGCTTCGCTTTATTTTTTTTTTGAAGTTATTGATTTACCGACGATTTTTCGATAAGATATCGACTCTTTCGACTTAAATTTTTTCCAACTTTTTGAACTTTTTTCATCTTAGTTTCAACTTATTTGTATTTTTTGGACTTAGTTAGAACTTATTCATCTTTAGTTCGAGCACGACAGTCATTCATCTTACTCTTGACTTGCTAAGCCAAGTCGAAAAATAGTTATTTATTCGCCTTACTTTCGCCTTAATTTCATACATAAAAATTATTTCACCTTAGTTATGATTTTTTCGCCTTATATTTCAAGTTGAATAATTCTCAACCAAGTCAATTTCAACTTGATCTTGACTTTTTCATCTTAAAATTTAAGTCGAATAAGTCTAAACCAAGTCAATTTCAACTTGATTTCAACTTTTTCGTCTCAAATCATAACTAAGTAAGTCAGTTAAGTCTAAAGCAAGGCGAAAACTCAATGTATTTCATATCTCCGTAAAAAAAAGTCGAGTTTGTCTTGTAAAAAACGGCTCCATATTTTGACTTGGTAAACCAAATTTAAATCAAGTTTTATTTTTGACCCGGGACTAGAATAATATTAGTTATTATTTTTAACATAAAAATTTCGGAAAAAAATAAAAAAAACCTTGTAGAAGTTATAAATAAAATTAAACCTAGAACTTTCAATTTCGACTTTAATCATTTATTATCATAATCCATGGTATTTTTTCAAATATCATCTCATAAAACCACCAATAATACATAAATAGTAAAAAAAAAAAACATGAAAAAAAAATTAATTTCAAATTAAAAAAAAGTTATAACCCATCATTATCCCATTACGAGACTAGGCTCAAAATTCGTGTTTTGGGGAGTGATATCGAAAATTAAAAAAAAAAAAATCGAAGGATACAAACAATATTAAAATCGCTGTTTTAAGTTTAAAATAAAAAAAAAAGTTCTAATTCATAATGAATGATTTTTTGCATAAATTTTTTAGAAAATTCATTAAAAAACACGAATATATAGAAAAAAAAAAAGACCCAAATCGAACAATTTCCCACTAAGTTATGACTATATAAAGAAAAAATCCCCGAAATCTTAAAACAACGAGGAAGAACCGTCAGCAAAGCACCCTCAGCGCTTTCGCGTATGAGGTGTGCAAAATTCACATCTCCCGATTGGCTTGATGAAAAAATTTATAAAAATCTTTTTCTAGGGACACAAAAAGTGCCTTAATTTCAGCGAAATCTAAGATGCAAAATTCATTGGTGGGACGAGTTGGCATGGAATGCCCTATATACTTATTCAAAAAATTAAAGAAACAAAGAAATTATAGAAATTTTTGTGTAATTTTTGGAAGAGTGTATTATCGGGAAAAATGTTCGTACCCTGTTTAAAAAATCCGATAGAATCTTATAGCTGAATGTATAAGGCCTATACTTTACTTTAGCGCTTCTTATAGAACTCGTTCATTCTTATAAAATCTCTCTGGGAATTCATGAGAATCTATTGGATTTTATGAGATTTTGTAAGTAGGGTATCAAAAAATAAAAAAAAGCAATTCAAAGCTTGAAATTTCTAGTTTAAGGATTTTCTAGCAATTTTTTTTTTGAGTGAAGATTATTTCGTTATTACAAAAAATAGCTCGAGACAAAAATTTAAAAAATTTTTGCTTTTGTTTTCTTGGGTCTACGGGCCCAGTAAAATATTGTTCAGAAAATCAATGCATAATTCAGTTAGAAAATTTGTTTAGCTACGATTTGCTTTGTTCATTATTTCTGTACGACAGTTTGTTTCTGTGATATCGGACTTCAAACAAAGAAGGACCCTTTTATCTTTGATTATCGATATATTAGCAACTAATGGTCCCAGAATAACTTTGAGGGCAGCTTTGGAATCTTTAATTTATTCTCCACAAGCCTCATTTTCGACACGAAAACTACTGGAATTCACTGGAATCTTACGTTCTATCTAGGATACATGGTATTGATATTTTATTGCTTTACAAAATAATACTACCATCATGTAAACAATTTTAAACATTGTTAATTTTATTTTTGAATATAATTAGCTGTCTCATCGATGAATCTATTATTGTACCAGCATAAAAAATAAAATTTCTGCCTTGTTTATAAGGAGACAAGCGTTTTTGTCTTTGACAAGGAAACTAATGGTTAAACTTCCTGAAGCAGTAATATGAGTGTTAAGTTTATCACCAAAATTTGGAATTCCTCTTTACAAACACCAAGTTCCATTGCCTGTTTTAATGAAAGACATTGAATATGACATTTCTAGAGTGAATATTGATGATTAAGACAGTAAAGTAATTGAGAATGTTAGAAATAATACAAGGTTAATAATAATAAATTCTATTATCAATTACTATAACAATAATAATAATAATGATAACAATAGGACCATAGAATATTCAAATAAGCTGTTACGTGATGATATAAAAAATACCAAAAAATTTTTACATGAAAATAGGGACGGAATTATTTCTAGAGCTGATAAAGGAGATAACACTGTGGTTATCGAGAGAACGCATTATATAAATGAAATGAACAAGATGTTAACTGATGACACGATTTATGGAAGAATAGATAAGGACTCAACAAGCAAAGTCTAAATGAGAGCAAATTGTATGATTAAAGACCTGGAAAAAGAAGACGTCATATATAGTGTTAAAGCTAAAATATTGAAAACCTACAACATAGTCTCACTTTACCCATGGAAATAAAATATATAAAAAATAAATTTCATGATGTATGTGAAATATATGTAGCATATAAATAAAATATAAATAAAATATAATTAGAATGTATGTGAAATATATGCACATATATTTCACATCTATTTTACATATAAAATAAATATATTTAAAATACATAACTTTTGGTCGTGTTTCGTATATAATAAATATATTTCTTATAGCACTAGCTCTCAGATTGTTCGATGGTGGAAGGGCTCAGATCATTTTGTGGAGGGAGGGGGAAGGGAGCAGAAAAATAATGATTCAAAATTCCAACTAGTTCAGGCTGGAGTACCACGGGCACTAGCTATCAGGTTGTAAGATGGTGAAAGAGCTCAGATTTTTTTGTGAGGGGGCGGGGGAACAGAAAAATAATGACTAAAAAATCCAACCAATTCAGGCCGGTGTACCAAGCGCACGAGCTGTCAGGTAGTAAGATGATGAAAGGGCTCAGATTTTATTTGTGTGTGTGTGTGAGGGGCAGAAAAATAATGACTAAAAAATCGAACTGGTACAGGCTGGAGTACCAAGGGCACTAGCTATCAGATTGTTCGATGGTGAAAGCGCTCGGACATTTTTCTGCTCTGTCCTCTCTTCCCCCTCCCGCCCATGAAAATAAGAGCTCTTCCATCATCAAACAATCTGTCAGCTACATCCCTCGGTACTCCAGCCTGGACCAGTTGGAAGTTTTAATCATTATTTCTCTGCTCCTTTCCCCCTCCCACCCACAAAATGATCTGAACCCTTCCACCATCGAACAATCTGAGAGATAGTGCCGTTGGTACTCCGGCCTGAACCAGTTGGAATTTTTAATCATTATTTTTCTGCTCCCTCCCCCTTCCCTCACAAAAAAATCTGAGCCCTTTTATCATCTTACAACCTGACAAATAGTGCCTGTGATACTCTAGCCTGAACCAGTTGGATTTTTCAATCATCATTTATCTGCTTCAACCCTCCTTCTGTCCCCCCCCCCCCACACACACACACACACCAAAGATCTGCCTAAATAACGAAAATATATTTAAAATATATCGCACATATATGTTGATTACATTTCATCATATATATTTGCCGTACAAAAAACATATATGTGACATATATTTTGACTATATAAGAAATATATTTTTTATATACGAAAAACGGCCAAAAAATATGTATTTGAAATATATTTATTTTATATGTAAAATATATGTGCGTATGTTTCATACACATTCTAATTATATTTTTTTTATATTTTATTTATATGCCACATATATTTCACATACATTATGAAATATATTTTTTGTATATTTTATTTCCATGGGGGTTAAATTTATGGCCTACGCGAAATTTATAAATAAGGGTGCAAATTTCGACCTGTTGTTGGCTGCATTAAAGCTCCTGGCTACAATATTGGATCTTTTCTACATCAGTTATTAACTCCATTACTTGACACGTGTGAATTTAATATTAAAAATTCGACAGAGTTTGTGAAATTCATAAATACAGTGACTATACCAAAAAACTATGTCTTCGTTTCTTTCGATGTAGTTTCACTTTTTACTATTATTCCGAAATTACTTTTTATACAAACTATTAATGAAAATTGGGACAACATATCAAAAATGATTACAATTAAAAAAGAAATTCTAACTGAACTGGTTACTTGCTGTTTCGAAACAAATTATTTTAGTTTTCAAAACAAATTTTATTTACAAGTGGATGGAACTAGTATGGGTGGTCCAGCTAGCCCAGCAATAGCGAATGTGGTTATGAAATATGTATTAGACAGAGTTTAAAAGACATTGCCCTTTAAATTACCTTTCCTAAAATTATATGTTGATGACACGTTCTTAGTTGTCCCTGAATAGCTTGCTTAAGTATTTTAATAACATCCATGTAAAAATACGATTCACAATGGAAGTTGGAAAAGAGAATAAACTAGCTTTTTTAGACATGATGGTATCACGTCCATCAAATGGCAGTTCAATAACTAACTGGTACTCTAAACTGACAAACTCAGGTAGATTACTCAATTTTAACTCTAATCATCTCGTATCTCAAAAAACAGGAGTCGTATTGGGATTATTACACAGAGCGAATAACCTTAGTCATGAGAAATTCCATTCTGAAAATACTACTAGAGTAAAATCAATTCTAAAGAAGAACAACTCTCCTTCAGCCTTCATTGGAATATGTATAAACAAGTTTAATAGCAATCCAAGTAGGAGTAATGATAATAAGGTTGAAAAAAAGTTTTATTATTTCAAATTTCTATGTATAAAAAGTTTATCATTCCATATCTCTAATTGTTTTATTGGCACTGACTGAAGACCAGCTTTCTATAAAATGAAGACAGTGGGCTTACTATATACTCAATGGAAATATAAAACTGATTTCTTAATGCACTCAGAACTAATTAATAAAATTTCGTGTAGCTGCGGTAAATTATATATTGGCCAAACTAAACAATTGCTAGGAAAAATATTATGCCAACATAAATCTGATTGGAAATCTATGCATATTAATAAATTAGAACAGACGGCATTAGAAAAACACCATTTTAAAATAGGTCATGATTTTGAGTTTAGTAATACTACTGTTCTAGATATGGAAAGTAATCGTTTCAAAAGAAATGTAAGTGAAATGGTATTTATTTATTTGAACGATACGGTTAACTTAAAAATAGATACGAATAATTTTACTTGTCTATATGATAATCTATTGAATTCATATCGTAGAATTAAGTTAAACAATTTTAAAGTGAATAGTTTGTATTTGTTCAGTCACAAGCTTAATCAGTTTGAAAAGCTTCGTGTATTTCTGCTACGTCCGGGAGCTGCCGAGCTCTCTACTGATTTCAAGGTCAGAATAGTTCCAGGTCACTCACTATTTGGGCCCTGTACATACAAGTTCTTACTCATGGCCGTGTCAAGCCGGAATGAGAGCCCCGCTACTAGCCGGCCAATCAGGCAAATCGGTGGCTAACTACATCCTGTTGGCACGCTTTCAAGTCAATAGGAAAATTCGATGGTGCAGCCATGCTGCACACGTCACCACTGAGCGGCAACAAAAGAAGACGACGCCACCATGACTATCATTCCACCTCGTGAAGTCTTACGTATCGCCACGCGCTTTACTATTGCTTTGAATCTAATTGAGTATTAATAATTATTCTTGTAATATAACTCCGCTGAACTTACTCTCACAAATTCTCAATAATTAGCTAGTATATCAAGGCTACTAATTATTGAGTATATATATTGATTGTTGCTCAAGTCCAATTAATTAGGAAATCAATTACCGCGTATTAAAACGTTACCGACACGTGTCGAGTCTACATACGTGATTTTTGTATAGTTGCATTCACTATCGCGTATAATACAAGTCGCATTCGCTATTAAGTATTTTTCTCACAGTTTTTCCGTGTAAATATTATATACAAACCAGCTAATTTATTTATCCTTAAAATTTGTGTTAATTTTAATTATTGAATCAACCACACCTACACCAGAATCCTTTTGTACATTCGTTCACTTTACAGTATTAATGAATTTTAAATCGAGATTAATTTTTGAAAATTTTTAAAGTTTTAAATTTGAAAAATTTATGTAAATAACTTGAATTTTAAATTTGATGCGCAATGTTATTAATTAAGCTAACCATAGATATCATTAGTGAATAGTGATTGTTTGATATATCTGTGTATTGTGACACATAGATACTATTCACTTACAATTTATTGTGATATTGTGGATGATCGTTTTATAAAAGTATTAAATTTAACAAAATAATAAGCTTTTGTTAGGAAAATGTTTATAAAAGTAGGCTGATGCAAAGAATTTATAGAATTAGCAAGGCAATTGTATGTCCCATACAAAGTTTGGAAACCAGCCCTTAGATGGCCCATTGCCGGGCGAAGTATGATGATTAATGGCCGTCATTGATAATTTTTAATGGCCCATGAACGGCTGAATATACAAATGATAATCCCGGCCCATTAATGGCGCTCGACCATCGGCCGATTTATGGCAGCCGGCAATCAGCCAAGCATGCAAATGAATTTAATTAAAAAAAACTTTTTTGTTATTATCATAGTAGAAGTCCATGGTCATTAACGTTTAAATAATTTAAATGAGATTAATGATGCAGAAAAATCTCGATGAAAAATTCTGCTGGGCTCTGGGCACGAACTGCCATCCTTCTGATTACTGGGTTCGAACGATAGCTACTGGATGAAGCTACTAATGTTGAACTGATACTTTTAAATGATCTAGATATTCATTCTACTACAACCACTCGATTTTATAAAATATAAAGAGCAATTTAATTAATATTTTCGATTATTTAGAAAAAAAAAAAAAATAAGAATTTCGTACTATTTTATTATAATTACATAATTTTTTAAAATAAAATTTATTAAATTAAATTGATTATTTATTAAGAACCCAGTTGAATTATCTTGCTCTACCGCCATTATTAAAAATGACATTTATTATAAAAATGTATGCATTATTTTTTTATTAAATTTATTTTGTAAATAAAGTTATAAAATTGCAGTTGTTGATTGCAAATAATAACGAACTAAAAAGTATTTCAATTGTTAGTTGTAAATAACTTTAATCGGAAAATTAAAATATATTATTGATTAAAAATTAGTTTAAATCCAAACAAAAATAATTATTAATTAAAGAAAACTATAATAATAAGTTATTTGTATAATTAATAATTGATTACTAGATTTCTTTATTTGACAAAGTCATGGACCATTGATTCACTAACAGTGTCCCAATGTTGCGAAACGATAATCGGCCAGTCATAAGTAGCCATTCATTGGCCAGCCATCTGCAGCGTCGTTTAAAATATTAAACGGCTGCTGGTAATTAACCATGCTTGGGCCATTACTAATTGCTAATGCTTGGCCAAGTGACGGCAGTCAGACATCGGCCGATCTACGGCATTTTTTCCATTAACGGTGACTGCATGGGGTACTGATTGTGTATAGCGTAATATTATGGTACGTTGTGGTTATATATGTTAGGCATATAAATGTTAGAGCATTCATTAATTTATATGATTTCTTTGTAGAGCCTGATGAAGCGATCCCGGGAAAAAAAATTTTGATCTATTCAGATCAAGTTAGATCTGATGTTTTAGATCTGAACAGATCTGCATTTTGGCCAGATCTGTTTAGATCAAATTAGATCTACTCTGATCAGAATAGATCTGCTTGGATCTAAACAGATCAAGGTAAATAAAAAACACTCTTAGATCTACTCAGATCAAATTTGATCTAATTCACTAGATCTAAATAGATCTGTTTTTTTATCTCTATCCTAATAATAATTGATATGTCAAATATATCACATTAATAGAAAAAAAAATTGGAAAATCCAAAAGTGCACACCTCAATCGCTCATTTTACTCTTACTCATTAATTTTTTTTCATTATTGTTTATTTTTTTTTTATTTAAGCGATAACTTTCGAAAAACAAGACTTATCGACTTACTTTTTTTTTATTATTTGTGTATTTTTGATCACAAGAACCCTTTCAAAAATCACTATCTGAATCCTTTTTGGTTTGGTGTAATTAATAAAAAACGTGAAAACTGATTATTAACAAAAAAAAAATTTAGCTGCTATCTTTTTTTTTTATGAATTTTATCTTATTTTTTATTTTTTTTATTTTTACTATTATTATTACTCATAATTTATAATCATGAGTAATAAAAAAAAACCTCATGTTTTTTTTATTAATATTACTCATTTGACATGTGATTTAAAAAAAATAATAAAAAAAAAAATGGCAGCTAAATTTTTTTTTGTTAATAATCAGTTTTCACGTTTTTTATTAATTACACCAAAACAAAAAGGATTCAGATAGTGATTTTTGAAAGGGTTCTTGTGATCAAAAATACACAGATAAAAAAAAAATAAGTCGATAAGTCTTGTTTTTCGAAAGTTATCGTGTTTAGACGAGTCCGAACACCACAATTGACGCACTGGGGGCTTCAGACTAAATCATTTTTTTTTAATTGATCACATCATGAATTAAATAAGGATTACATTGAAAAATGTTCCTTAATAAATTTCCTTTAAAATGGTATACACCATTAACAACTTTGGTGTACTATAAAGAAAGTAGAGAGGATTTAAAGTCAGTGAAAGAGCCGAGAGCGAGAGAGTGACAGTAAAGCACACTCAACGCTTTCGCGATTGAGGTGTGCAATATGTAGGATTGAAGCCATTGAAATTATAAGTAAACGTTTCAAGAAACAAAAAAGCGAATAATCTATACATTATGCTACAACGTTTTACGATTGAGGATTCAAGAACCATTATGCACAAAAAGACTCAAACAATAGTAGAGCATATAATACCAATACTAGAAAAAAATGAATTTTTATTGATAAAATTACAAGATATTACGAATATTATCCATGTTGTTAGAGTCGGAGATTACATATGTCAAATTCCGGACATCAGTATTTATAAGAAAGTCATGTAACGATGTATATGAAGTATCTATATAAATATCAGATAATATCGATAGTATATTATTATCATGTTTTATTTTCTATACTACAGAATTATTAGCTGAATAAACAAAAAAAGTATTTATTTTAATTACGATAGACTTTTTACAATTATCAAAATTTAGGTTAATGTGTCAAAATACAGCTAGTTAATCTTATAATTATAATATAATGTGCAGAAAAATTTCTTTATAATCTGTACAGATCTAATCTGATCAGAGCATATCTAAACTTGTTTTCCCGAGAAAAAGTTATATCAGCTCAGATCTGGTTTGATCCGTACAGATCCAATTAGAACTATTCATATTCACTTCATAAATTGATCGCTTAAGGGGGAGGGGGGTACGGGCTAAAAATCGGATTTTTTTTCTTTTATTTTCTTATAGCTACACATTTTAAGAATATTGTCTCTCAATTTGAAGTCGATCAGAGCAAAACTCTTGAAGTTATTAACTAATTGCTCTTCTTAGAAATTAGAGGTTGAAGAAATCGAAGCTGCTGCAGAAACTCTACTTTAAGAAGCTGGAATCGATAATTCAGTGGAAGTTGAAAAAAAAAAAATTTTAATTTTTTTTTACTTTTTTAGCATCTAAAATTTTAAACGCATTTTCCTTGAAACTACTTTTTCAAAGTCCGTGAGCACTGCTATATAAAAACTACATTACCGATTCATTTGAAACTTGGTACACATTTTCTACGTATAAAAAACCTCCCCCCAACGTTGAGTTTTAGAATTTTTTTACATGAAGGGGGTTTCCCACCCTCAGAATGACGCAAATTTTCACAAAAAAATGGTATTTTTCACTTAAAATGACTACAAAAATTTAAAAAATGAAAAAAAAAATAATCAGGAAACGTTGGGGGGAGGTTTTAATAATGCTTTGATTAAATTTCAATGGATTTTTATTTCAGATAATTTCCAGCTGAGATACACTGCTCACCGCAAATCATGTTTTTTTAAAGACGTTCTGGGAAAAGCTCCATCACCGGCTTACTTGCGGATACTATTACCTAAAAAAATTACCTAATGTTGTTGAATATAAACTTAATAACGTTCAAAAGGTTTTAATAAAGTGGCTTAATCCATACGCCTAAAAAAAATTCATGAAAAAAGCGTTTTTTTCACGATTTAGCCCATACCCCCCCCTTTAATCAATGTTGATCTATTTCGATCTGACTAGATTTAGGTTGATCTAACTTGATCTAGATTGATCTGACTTGATTAGATTTGATCAGGGTAGATCTGGACTATTTTTCCCCAAAGGAAAATGTCATATCTGATCAGATCTAGTTTGATCTGAACAGATCAAATCAGATCTACTCTGATCTGGGTGCAGTATAAATTATGATCAAATTTGATCTGAGCTGATCTAATTTGATCAGAACAGATCTAAATTTTTCTTCCCGGAATAATGAGTTGCGAAACGTTGCAAGTAATAATTCGTTCATCTACAACATCTTTTGTTTTGATATTCTCTGATACTAATTCATTTAACTAATTAAGGATCTGATTTAAATTTAGTACGTGATAACCGTTGATTCACGTACTTTTTTGTGCACAGTAAATTACCTTAGGTGTATCTGGATTTCTCGTAGTCTTGAAATTGTTTTTCTGCTCACGTGGGAGTATATTTAAATCCATGGAAACAAAAAATCATACCATCCTCGTAACTTTTTTTTTGTTTTAATCTTACTAAGAACCCAGACTCATCAGAAAAATAGTCGTATGTATATTTCTCTATCAAGAATCCCAGGTTATGAGTTCACGGCCCTAGAGGGACTAAAATCGATCTGCCTATTAGTAGTGTACGATTGGCATCCTCTCTGACCATCAATCGAAAATTATATGTAGCCGAATCACAGGAGCGATCCTGAGTGACCCTATACGGTGTATTCTCTAACATAAGGAAAGGTAATCAATCAAGCGGATGATAACTTGTTTCGACATCAGATCATAGATGGTACTAAAACTGTACATTATCCTGTTGGAATTCGATGGGCCCAAGAAATTAGCGAGGAAAGAAAAAAAACTTCTTCCTCTCTGGGCCACCATTATAGTGAATGGTCATGTTTTCGTATTATAACAGATAAATCTATTTATCTGTTACAATACTACTATGTCTCAGTTCAATTAGAATTTGCTCAATGAAATTATTTGTAGTTGTTAACCACTTATTAAGAGATTTATATTACCCAAAATAAATTCCTTGTCTTTACTTAATTATTGGACAATGACTCCACGGGGCCAACTTGATTATTTGGGCCAGTAAGCATTTAGAGAAGCTTTCTGTTCGTGGCTACATTAAATGGAATTTACTAAGTTGTTAATAATTTAGTGACAAGAAAATAAATAGGAATATTGAGTCAAGTTAACTGTGGAGAGATTGAGTTAAATAAATCATTTGTGGACGTGCAACTTGTTTCTCATCACTTCCACGTGTACAATAAGTTGCGTCGCTTCACTCGACTCACCTTTTCGATCGTGCATTAAGAGAACAACGTGTCGGCGAACATATCATGACATGCTATTCTTTGGGTCGGTACTGAGACGAGCAAAAATATATCGCTAGGTTGAGAACGAGAAAGACAATTTGCATTATTTCAATATATGTGGTGGCTCGGTTTTACCCTATGCCTGTTTCAATACATAAAGTTGCGACATGAACTTTTACTTCTAAATATATATGCATATATAGGCATATCCCTGGTAGTCCTGATTCACCGGGATTTAAGGTGAATCACGGTAAATCAAGCTAATGAGGTGAAATTTCGGTCATTGACCGTGAATCGAGGTGATTCATGGTGACTCGCCGTGATTCTTGATAATCTCAACGTCAGATCACGGTGAGCTTTCACGGTGATTCGTGGTGAATCACAGTGAAATCATGGTGATTTCTCATAGTGATTGATGCTGAGACACGGTAAAATGTTCGTGAGCTCTCACGATGAGTATCGGTGATCTCTTTCGGTGATTCGTGGTTAAATCGAAGTAGAATCACGGTGATTCACGTCAATCTACGGTAAATCACGGTGATGTTCCATATTTGAGCAATGGAGATGTACCACGGTGAATTATCGTAAAATTAAGAAATTCCAATGTAAAGATTAACTATTAGTCTACATGCTGCTGCTGCCTAGCTTATTTTCTTAAAACAAAAACCAAGAGAAAAATGTTTTTGGTAGATAAAATAAATATTTAGGAGGGGAAAGCTACCGGTGCTAGGCAGCAGCAACGGGAATAGTTCAGTGCTTGCCACGAGATTGCGCCCGGCCACTTGTGGTGCCCCTGGTAAGAAATATATTTCAGAACTGTTATATTTCAAACTTGAAAGCAATTTTGACACGGGTACTTAACTGTTATTCGGCAGAGTATCAAGTACCTTTTTGATAGTAACATAGTATATTTTATATCAAATTATGAAATCAATATTTATTATCAATGTCTCTAAGAATAATTTTTCTTTAAAATTGACCTTACATTGTTCGAAAAATAATTTATCCAACTTGACGCGTCCATTATTTGGAAGGAGATTATATTTCTTCGACTCATAATAATATACTAGAAGTGATAATATAAGTAATAAAAATCATGGTGATTCACAATAAATCACAGTCACATTGTTGAGAGCTCTCACAGTGATTTACCGTAGATTAAAACCACTAGAGGACGATTCACGTTGATTTTCCGCGATACACCGCGAATTACCATAATCCACAGCACTTGACTGTGATTCACGATAAATCACCGTGAATCAAGACCACCACGGTTAATATACATATTTATTTTTTATTCTTTTCCAGGTAGTGATTATTAGTATAATTGCGTACCATTACTAAAAATATGGCGGAGGATATTGCAAGTATTCGAACGACGCGATCAGCATCAATATGTGTATACGATGTATTGGACGTAAAACCATCGATAGGAAGTGTATTATCAGTGAGTGCGGACATAAATTTGCATAAAAAAGAATTAGATCAAGAATGTGGAAATAAAATATTAGAAAGAAAAACTACTTCAACGCAAAGACACAAAAGAGCGATGAGGTCTCAAAGTGCCAAAATGTCAAATAGTCATAAAAGTAGTCGACCAAACAATTCTTCTCGAGGTATGAGTGATTATATTTATATTACAATCTATTCAACACATTACATTTTTCAGGGATAAATAAGAGCACCAAACGAAAAATGTTTTAGTATCTTGTGTTCAAAGGAAGAGGTTCTGATTGACTTATGATGTCATTTCAAGTCTATCGGAATTGATACCTTTACACATTACTTATTGTACAATAATAACAATTATAAATAATGAGTAGAATTGCTGGGACCGAGAGAGTTGAAAAATGTATAATAATGAAAGTATAAATGACGTCTTTATTTTTTGTATCATAAATGATGCGCAATTAAGTAGTTGGTTTAATTATACTAATGAGTGTTGGAAGTATTTAAATGATTTAATTAGTTCTCAATTATTTTTTTGAGTTCACTGAGTCTAATAAATTGATTGAGTTGAGTACAATTACAGGTATATCTATCTATATGTATAACCTGGCTTTAGAATACGCGAGACAGAATAATGTAATTTTTGTTTAACTGCCTCCTCACACAACGCATCGCATGCAACCCCTGGACCGTACCGTGTATGGACCGTTGAAAACTTATTTTGAACAAGAAGTTTCTACTTTTTAAAAAAGCCATGTCGGTAGAATAATTAGTCAGTATGACGTGGCTATACTCTTTGGTAACGCATATTTGAAAGCAGCTAGTGCCCAGAGTGCTATCAAAGGATTCGAATCTACGGGAATATGGCCTACAAATCGAAATGTATTTAATGATGCAGACTTTCTGCCATCAAGTCTAACAGACAGAGCTCCAGTGGTTGAAAATGAAAGCAGTGATTTATTTCAATCTCAATCTGTTAGTAGTGACAATATATAATAGCCTTTCTCTTAATTCTGAATGTACCGTAGCTTCATCAGTTTCGGAGGATAAAAATCATTCCATACCTCAAGTCCCAGTGATGACATCACGACGTACAACCAGGAAAACAATTAATGCTACGTCCAAAAAAAAGTTTCCTGATCTAACTGACATGGTTGAAGGTTCATGTTTAGCATCAAGTAATGTCAATTCACACCAATCCATAAAAAGTCCAATGCCAATTTTGTCTCACCAAAAGCCGATAGATATCAGACCATTACCTAATATAAGCTTAAATAAAACATGCCGCAAACGAAAAATTCAAAGAGCTGAGATATAAACTAGCACGCGGATAAAAGAACAACAAAAAGCAAAAGAAGAAAAAAAGAAACGTCTCACTGCTAAAACTACTGTGAAGAAAAATTTAAGTGGTTTCCCTTCTATGAGTCAAATCATCAAAACCAAAAAAAGGACAGTATCGAACAAAAAACCTGTAAAGCAGTATGTTTGTCTTGTTTGCAGTGCTCCTTACGTCGATCCACCAGAAGAGGACTGGATTCAATGCGAAGACTGTCAAAAGTGGGCTCATCCACGACGTGAATAAAGCTGAAATCCAGTCAATCAGCTCACATACGATAAGCTGTTAGTATATTGTCACCAACTCCTGTATCACTATTCATATAAATTTTTACCTACCTACCTTTACCTATTAATTGTTATCGTGAAATAGCTTACAATGATATTGACTTCGGAGCGAATTAATCGCTTAACTGAATTTAAACGAAGTCGTGGATCTATTAAAAGTCAAATCACCAAATTTACTAAAACAGTAGATGAATTTATAGCCGTAAATCCAGCTGAAGGCAATTTTGACTATCTACTTAGGTTTCTAAACAATGTTAATAAACACTGGGGTAAATTCGACAAGATCCAATGTGATATCGAAGAACTAGAACCGGAAGATACACAAAAAGCGGACAAGATTCAAGATGAATATTGTCGTGTAGTTGCATGGGTTAATAAACTTAAAAAGGAAATAGAATCAGCTTCAGCACAAACAGTTACTGCATCTATTACTCATGAAAACTGTCCGATACCCACCCCATCCTCATTTGCCACGGGTGCAAACGAAATAAAATTACCTGAAATACCATTACCAACCTTTAACGAATCGTATGAAGGCTGGTCATCATTCATTGACCTATTTACCGCGATTATAGATGACAATGCCACTATGTCTGACGCTCGCAAACTACAGTACTTGAGATTGGCTGTCCAAGGTAAGGCCCGCCAGATAATTCAATCGCTAGGAACTATTGGTCAGAATTATAAGACGGCTTTAGAACTTCTGAAAAATAAATGTGATTGCACCAGAAAAATCATCAGAAGACGTTGGGACTTACTACAAGATTTACCGCGGCTGGCAAAGGACACACCTGAAGGCCTTGGTGACCTTGTCGACAACATATGTCAAAATCTACGCGCCTTGGAAAATTTAAAACAACCGGTTAAGAATTGGGATTCACCACTGATTGACTTGATACTATCTAAAATCAGCTCTGAAACCGCGTGGCAGTGGGAATTGTCCCTGAAAGGTACAAGCATGCCCCAATACACGGATTTATTAGAATTTTTAGAAAAACGAGCAAGTTGCGCTGATATACCGAAGATCAAGCCAGCTCCTCAGCCTAACAATAATAACCACCATAACAATATTAATCATCACAACAGAAATATTGGTCAGAAGCCTGCAAAGAAAAGAACAAAGACAAACGTTTATTATTAATCAATATTAACCATGTCCACTATGCAACGAAACTCATAGTGTACGCAAATGTGCCTCATTTCTAGCTATGATTCCTCAAGAACGAGAAAAGGTTATCACCAAATCTTCGCTGTGCTTTCATTGTCTAAGCCCTACCTACTAGGGTAGAAACTGCAATTCAAATAATTGTTTCAAGTGTAATAAACGTCACCATACTTTTCTACATACAGTCGAAGCTCTCTAAAGTTATCCTCCTTAAAGTTGCTAGCTCCCTAAAGTTGACAGGATATGTTCTCTAAAGTTGCTTCAATCAGAATTCAAGATTCTGGCGCGCCATTCAAACATCTATAATTGATTGAATACATATTCTGTTATGCGAGATAGTTAACCTAGAAATACAATTTTTTTTTATCATTAATAAAACTATCCGAGCAACTTATAAATAATAAGCAAAAGTATTTTCGAGATGCGATACATTTTGTTAGTTTATTTTTTCAAAGTTCTGCTCGGTAATTGAAAAAAAATTTTTGGTCACTGCGAATAATAGTTCAATCAATGTTTCGAATTAGTGATTAATGTGCTAATTTATTATTTATTTATTAATATTAGAATATTGAAAATAATTTAAAAATCACAATTTAAGGTTAGCCTCAATGTATATGGGGCATTCCACGCCAAATCGGACGGTTTCAAAAATTTATTTTTCCGATTTTCTTAATTTTTTGGTATTTTTTAGTACCCCTCAAAAGAGGCTTCCTGGTAAATTTTGAGATTTTTTTGATCAATGGTTCAAAAAATATCGAATTTTAGAAAAAACCGCTCTTTTTATGGTTTTTTGATCATAAGTTTCGTAATAATGGTCGAAAATCAATGTTTTTCTTTTCAAAATTTTCGTTTTTAGATGTCCTATACAGAAAAAAATACGAAACTAATATACGAAATGTTTTTAATCGAGATTTTTGTATTTTAAGTTTTCAACTGTGTTTTTAAAAAAAGATGTATCCTTCGATTTCCTTGAAAATTTTCTATCTTAAACTTCTCTCCATTCTGCACATTTTAAGCCCGGTCCGGTAGTTGGTCTTTCATAGTTACTATGTTTTTTCGATTTTTGAAAATTGAAATAATTTTTTTTTCGCTATAAATGATTATCAGTTCTGATTTTTGACACTGTATACTAGTTTTTCTTGCATATTATAAATTGATTTCAATATTTTTTTGTTCTGAGTAAGGATTTAAAAGCAGTAAGTAACAGTTAATGCTATTTATGAGCAGTTTTCATAAATGCTTTTATTTATTAAGAAGTAACTATTTCGAAGCAAAAGAAACATTAGATTTGCTATACAATACAGCTAAAACCATTACAGGAGCTCAAAAATTCCATATAATTATTCGAAAAAGCGACGAAACTGTATTACAATCGTTTTTAATTATTTCCGTGTTCTTTCGAAAATATAATATTAACGATTGTTTCATGCTTTGCGCTTTTTCGAATAATTATATGACTTCCTCAGCGGTACAAGTGGTCATAGCTTGTCCTCTGAGGCCTGTCAGACTGAAACAATTAAAAAATGACTAAACGGCTTCCACAACAGCAACGGTCACAAAATTACTGTTGAGGCCTACCAAACCAAAACTCAAAACTGATCCCAATCTGCATCCGTCAAGTTCCTTATATACTGGAGTGCTAGCATCTCAGCTAGACCTCTGCAATCTACCAAGAAGTCTCATAGGGATAGAAGTAGGTTCTATCATCAGATGATACCGAGTGACTAATTCAAGTCCCGCTCCACGGTAACACTGACTTCTCCACATACTCAAAATTCCAAAACTGTAAACTAAAACTCAAACTTTATCATTATCTCAAACTTTAATTTTAACCCATACTCCATACTTAATTTCCATATTTCTGATTCCAATTCTTTATTTTTTTATCAAAAACCCATAACTGTAGCCAGACGTTACTCCATATTAAATTCTTAAACTATAACTTAAATCCAAAATCTGTATCATAATCGTTAATACCTGTACGCTGAACTCTAAGTCTTGAGTTACCATGCTCGTAACTACAATAAAATCAGTTAGTGCTTGTGACGTTCACTTTGATTTGACCCCCATACGAAAAATTACGTCACAATATATAATTGGTATTATAATCGATTTGTGATTATTATTTGTGAGTATTTACAAGTTATCATTATTCTCTGAGATTATTGCGTTAGGAATTTAACGTATATAAATTATTTATGATTTATTTTATCAGTAATTAGTAATTAATATTTTGCGATTATTATTGATTCACACGTATTATTAGAGAGGACGTATTATTATTTGCAAGTATTAGTTATTTATACGTATTATTTACAATTTATTATTGTTTTTTTTTTTCATTGAGATTGTGCGGCATTGCGCACCCAACTGTGTGGAAACAATTATTATTAAAACACATGGTCATCAACCCGGTAGTTATTTAACTTTTATTTGTTTAATTAATTGCTATCTTTTCCTTGCTAATCCTTTTCCTAAACTGAAACTGCTCCCTGATCATTTCATTTATTTTATTTTCATTTCATTCGAATTTTATTGTTCGTGGAGGTGCACGAACTGGCGCCCAATTCGGTTTTCTAACCTAGCCTGAGAAGAGCTGTGTGCCCAGTGGAGATTTGGAGCATCTCCTAACGGGATTTTTGTATTGTTTATTATTTATTTCAGAGTTTTCACCATCGGAGAGCCATAACGGCTATTTGACACTTACCACACTCCGCCGTGGGTCATGTAATATAGTATAGAACTTTATAAGTTCATGACCGAACGCTTAGCCTCATTATTGAATCTACCAAAACACAAGTATGCAGTACCAATCGGCGTTCTAGTCTCTCTAAATACTGCTTTGTAATGGGGAAATTTATAAATAAATAATTGATAATAATTTAGCGACAGTAGCTTCGCTTATCATGTATTCAAATTTTACGAAATTATAGATAAGACAATTTTACTATATTTCGGCCGGGCTAATGGGTGAGCGAATGGATGGAGATGAGAGAATAGAAAATTTGTGCGTATACCGGTCTAGAGAGGGAAGGCCCATTGTAGTTAGTCCATATTAAAGGGTAGGTAATTTGGCGGTCCAATCAATTAGCTTGAATTACTGAAGAGGGGGAACTCTATCGGAGACCCTGAGCTCCCTATATAAGAGCGAAAAAGTCGCTGAAAAATCAGTTCTGCTCGAGTGGAACCTGGGTAAAGACCCAACTTAGCTCTGGCTGTCCAAGTTGTCTAAGTTCTTTTCTGGTACTCTTGAGGATACGATCTGGCTGTGTAGCCGATGTATTAAGCGATTTCTGGCGGTTCAGCCGATCGTGCTTACTAAGAGTGCGTGTTATAAGTATTCCGTGTTAGTGTATTTCAAGATTGAGTGTATCCGACGTCGTCAAAGAAGTGGGTTGCTGTCCCGAAGAGTCAGAGGTAATTTTCTCAGAGGATAACTTCTACCAGGTTGTTAGCGGGTCGCCGCTCCTTGTAAGTGTGTGTGTGTGTCGACCCTGAGAGTTGGCTGGGTGCAACTCTAGGCTGATTGTGATTCGTGGATGTGAGTTGTCAGATAGTTTAGTGCGTTGAGAATCCAGAAGACTTACGCGATAATTTATTGATTGTTGAGTGAATTATGATTGACAAGTAAAGTGTAACAGTGGTATATTTGGGCGTTATTATTAACTTCTTTGTCCCAGACAACTTCCTTTTACGCGGTCTATAATAGCCTTAAGTCTATTCTGGAAACCGTGATAATCATTCCAGTGGCGTCCATAAGATCGTCTTATTGGGTGCTTTAACGTGATCGAGTCTTTTGAAACGTAAGACCGCATACGCGGAAGGAGGCCTGGTTATAACTTCTGAACACATGATTACAGCAACTATACGTTTATCTGATGGACATTTTGAACGTACACTGCAGTTTTAAACCGTACCTCAAATTGCAGGTCTAGTACCCAACCAAACAATTGATCGTGGATCGATGAAAATACCAAGGAATCTTAAACTAGCCGATCCACACTTCCATAAACCAGCAGCAATAGATATGCTCTTAGGCTCAGGTATAAGTTTATATATTCTGTGCGTCGGTCAAATAAATCTATCTGCCACAACTGAAGATCTTTATCTACAAAAGACTAGGCTAGGATGGGTCGTAGGAGGTCAAGCACCTGCATCAAATTTGAAACAAATAGAACACTATCACGTTTCTAATGAGTTTAATTTGGAAAAATTCTGGGAAATTGAGCAAGACGCACTAAATAACGACATGCAGGACTCTAAAAAAATTGAGTGCGAAAACCATTACAAGTTACATGTAACTCGTGATAGCAGTGGACGTTACGTTTTAGCACTGCCGTTCAGCGACAAAATCAACTTACTTGGAGAATCAAGGAGTCAAGCTATCAAGAGATTTATGAACCTGGAAAACAAATTATCAAAAAATTCGGAATAACGACAAGTTTACCACGCAACTATTCGAGAGTATATTGACTTGGGACACATGACTGAGCTTGAGAAGGTACCCAGCGACGAGGGTTACTACCTCCCGCATTATGCAGTAATTAAGGATAGTAGTACTACTACAAAGATACGCGTAGTATTTGACGGATCAGCCAAAACTAGTACGGGCTGATCTTTAAATGACGCATTACCAATAGGATCTACACTTCACACTGACTTAACATCACTATGGATCAGATTTAAAATACACGAGGTAGTTTTCACTGCTGACACTCAAAAGATGTTTCGACAAATTATTATACGACCAGAAGATCAAAAATATAAACGCATAATCTAGAGAAACAAGAAAGGTAAATTGACCACAATGGTGATAAATGTACTGATCTTTGGTGGAAGATCGTCACCCTTTATCGCGTCGCGCACGTTTGCGCAGCTGGCCGAGGATGAAAGTCATCGCTACCCTCTAGCAGCAACAATCATCACTAAAGAAACCAACGTTGACGACACCGCCACTGGAGCAGATAATCTTGAAGAAGCGAGAGAGAAACGAGACCAACTGATAGCATTGCTTAAATTAGGATGTTTTAATATACGTCAATGGGCCTCAAACGTACCAGAGCTGTAGGAAGATTTACCTAAGGAAAGTATAAACTCTAAATTTCGATTAGGTGAGTCAGTGACACTAAAGACGCTGGGAATATGTTGGAATGCTAATGAAGATGAAATAGTATATACTGTCAAACTACCTGAACCTACCAAGATACTCTGCAAGCGGGCAGTTTTATCTCAGATTGCCCAGAGTGGTCGTAAACGCTCTCCCAGTGCGTTTAGACGATGTTACTGGATTATAGGTGGCAGAAAACAAGTACGCAAAGTAATTCGACAATGTGTAATGTACACACGATTTAATGCACCAAAACGCGATTATTTGATGGGCGATCTACCAGCTGCGCGTAAACTTCGCTTGACCATTCAGTAAAGTGGGCGCAGATTATTGTGGGCCCTTTCTTATGAAAGAAAAGAAATTCCGCAACCGCACTCAAATAAAAATTTGCGTCGCTATATTTGTATGTTGAGCTGTAAAGGCGGTCCATATCGAGGTAGTCAGTGATTTAATCACAGAGGCAGTCTTAGCTGCTTTGCAGTGCTTAAGTAACCCTTAAAAGAAAGTTGTTCAACGAACCAAAGTCTGTTTTATTAAAACAATATTGCTCATTCATTACCTTTTTGTTATCATTCAAATTAGTTGATATACTCTGAGCCGGATTGTATGGGTCTTCTGATATTAACTCCGCGGCTTTTTCTACTATTACATTGACATTTGACATGCCAAGGTTCAGAAGTCTGTCTATGTGGTTGATAATACTATTCTATTGTGAACTTTGTTGCAGTACAAATTCTACCATAACTTTTAAGCAAAAAGCGACTTTATTTACCTTATCCCTATTGTAAACAACTCCGTCCACAAATCCGAGTAGGTTGTAATCACCAACTATTATTACACTTTTGTTTCCAAACTTGCTGTTTATGACTGATGCATCTATCAAGTGATTCTCATATATCTCCCACTTTGAACTTGGTTGGATGTATACGGGTCATTCCATCTCAATTCGACGACATTGTGACGGTGACCCTTTTCGATTTATTTGATTTTTTTGATATGTTTTTGTACATGTAGAAAGAAGTCTTGAGCTACATTTTGAGTTCTTTATCTCCACCCTTTCCGGAGTTATCATTTTTGCTTAAAAAGGATATAACTTTGACTATAGTTATGATAATCTTACGCCATGGCAGGTTATTTTGTTTGATTTTTAACGCTCTTTCTGAAAAAAATTCAAAATCAAAAACAGAAAATTTTGTAATAATTCTTTGGCCATATTCAGTCAAAAAATTAGTTTTTCGTTTAATGGGACACTTAATTTTTTTCGAAGAAATTCCTAAAATTCTATGTTAAGAAAAAAAATTTTTGAGTCATAAACTAAGATGGGTATCAAATAACTTCTACTAAAATAAATTAAAAAACAATTTTTTTAACTTCCCGCTAAGAAAATTATTAATTTTCAAAAATTCGGGAAGTTATTGTTTTCACCCCGACTTTCGAAAATCGAATTTTCATCAGATGTCAACGTTTTGAGGTCCTAGGAAGCTATTCTGATTATTATGACTATTCTTTCAGAATGATGTCCGAGTGTGTGTGTGTGTGTGTGTGTGTGTGTGTGTGTGTGTGTGTGTGTGCGTGTGTGTGTGTGTGTGTGTGTGTGTGTGTGTGTGTGTGTGTATGTATGTATGTATGTAAACTCTTTGTAACTTTTTAACTAATGAATCGATTTGGATGGTTGAGGTGGCAATCGAAAGAGCTTGTTGGCCATCAACTATCCTAAGAATTTCAGATCATTTGATCGAGTAGACTCGAACATATTTACGAATTACGAAAAAAAAATTTATTTTTAGCTTTTTAGTGATTGCTCAGAAATGACATGAACGATCGACTTCAAAATCTACTCAGCTCTAGAATTTGGTAAAATGCGTCGATTGCCGTCTTAGCCATCTCAATCGGTTAATTTGTTCGAGAGATATCGCGGGAGATAGAAATGGTAAACAACAGTTGTTACCGAATATCTTTGAAAGTACTTTACCAGACAATTCCAAAATCTGATCAGCTCTAGAACTCAATGAAATACGTCAATTACCGCCTTAACCATCAAAATCGGTTCATTCGTTCGCGAGATATCGTTGAAGAAAGAAATCGTAAAAAACGGTTTTTTCCAAATATCTTCGAAACAGCTGAACCGATCGATTTCAAATTTTTATCAGCTCTAGAATTCAATGAAACGTGTCAATTGCTAGTTCAAACGTCAAAATTGGTTAATTAATTCAATTTAATTCAATTTAATTAATTCAATAGATATCGGCATGGAAAGATTAAAAAAATAACATTTTATGGTATTTTTTCCAGATCAATCATAATATAATGTACTAAAATATGTCTATGTATAAAATCATACCAACTCTTGCTCTTTATGGTTTTTTACGATCATCATATAATGTCATCTAACTCGTTTTTTAGTTTAAATCATATTATCAACAAAAAAATTTAAAAAACGCGATTTTTAATATTTTTCTCGGATATTTCATATTTTATTGTTTTTGACATAAGTCAAAACTTATTTAAATCTTGATTTTGATCCCTGACATTGATTTCTGCCTCAATACACTGATTTTATTGAACATAATCAGAAATTAAATTTTAAAAACCGCTTCTTTATTAATGATTTTCGATTCTTAAATTTTCAAACTTCAGCATAAAACGTAACTTGTTAGAGCTTGAAAAGATCATGAAAAATCAACCTCATGTGATAGAATTTTTGAGCTTGAAGAGCTCGTAAGCAAAGTAAAACTAACCTCACATTTACACTCGTTGTACTTTCACTGGTAGTTATGCTTTTTTATCTTTTGTAAAATAATACCAGATTCTTCTTTACCTAATTCAGCACATATACTGTGCATCCACTTTTTGTAATAATTACATTCTATACGTGCCACATTTTCTCAAATACGCAGTGAGCGAGTTTTACAAACAACGTACTTATCCGCCATCGTGGCATGATGTCTTTATCACCATAAAATATTTGAACTTTTTTTTTCTTTTTTTTTTTATAATTAAGACAGCCCTCGCAGATGTGAATCACGGTGGAAACACCGTGGGTTTGTTCCATTTTACCACTGTGATCACGCGGTGTGTCCACCGTGATTCCAAGGTGGCTTTACCACCGTGTGTACACGGTGTTTCCACTGTGAGTAGGCAGTGGATACACCGTGGAACCATCGTGGTGAAAACGCACAAAGTTACCGTGGAATCACGGTAGATACTTCGCGTAATCACAGAGGAAACACGATGTATACACGGTGGTAAAGCCACCGTGGAATCACGGTGGATACACAGCGTAGTCACAGTGGATACACTGTGTATACACGGTGGTAAAATGGAACAAACCCACCGTATAACCACGATGGATCCACCGTGTTTACACTTCCACGGTGTTTCCACCGTGATTCAAATCTGCGAGGGAGCACATAAGAAAAAGTATATGCTTTGTTACATTCAGGCTTCTTAACTTATGAGACAGAATATTTTTAAATTGCCAGTGTCACAATCAGTACGCCTGGATCACCACTTAACCATACTTAGATTTAAAATTTTCGAAATATTCTTAAAATTATAACCAACTTGCGTGATTCAAAGCACACTCAACGATATATAATAATATGTTATCATGTGTTACGTTTTGGGAAATTACCCTAAATTAATTAAAAATAAAAATAATTTTAATTATTTCATTTTATCCAGGTTTGGCCTCGTTAGAGTGTCTATAGACTCCTGGTGGGCCGTGGTCGTCGATTATTCGATTGACTACTGTTTTTATTTTATTTTCGCGATTTTAAGTATTCTTGATCCCGGTCCCAACTCCATATTTTTATTATAGTAGCAGGTGAATGGGTGGAAAATAGGCAGGAAATTCGAAGGAAATCCGACCTGCCAAGCGGCACCCCAAAATAAGGCTGAATTAACTTAGGATTAATTGTAGTTTATTAATTATTTATGGAGAGTAGAGGTTCGGGCTCCATGTGCTCTCTCGTAAGACTGATTATTCGTCGTTATAAAAATATAATAAAGCCAACAGAGTTGACAAAGTGTTGACGCTGCATCTCAAGTTCCCTGGAGAGAATCGTCGTGGCCCGGGTCTCATGCATTGTTATCTGTTTTGACTACCCGCGAGCCACGGCGACTCTCTTATCGTAACCGATTTTCGTTACATTACATAAAATCGATTAATTAAAAATAATACGTATAAAAGCATATTCATGTGTATATTGTTTTACTCACACAAATTTATCTAACTCATTTGTGGGTTTGCTCTAAATTCCTACCAAAAGAGTGTGTAAATACGAGTGGCCAAGTCAGAAGAGTGAGAGAGAAAAGAAAATAAAAGTAAGCAAGTCAGAAAATTGTGCGTTTCTCTCTGCTTCTATGCGCAGCTACACTGTCACGGCCAGTCCCTTACAATTAGCTCACCAACTCAATGTTTTCCAGATGTCTGACTATGACCAACAAGTCCCACCGTCGGCAGAACCTCTCTGTTTCTTTTCTATCACAGAAAATTTCTCCTCTCGATTTTTGTTTTTAAAAATTATATTCTTCAAGAGTACGTTATATATTGATCATATATGTCATCATATATTTGATATGGAGACATGGTCCCCCGTGAAACCTCTCTTCCCCTTTTTACCATAGGAAACTTTTCCCTCTTGACTTTTGTGTTTTTTTTTTTAAATTATATTTTTGAGAGCATTTAAAATATTGCAAATAAATGGCATCATATATTTGAAAAAGAGACAGTGTTTTAAGGTGTCCCACGATCCGCCACGGAGTCATTATTCTATTTGCATCCGGTCACTATCAAATTCCGTGACCCCTTGAACCTCGTATTTCACTCTCAGCTGTCCAAAAATCGAAACTCCTCTATATTATTTTTTTCGCCCTGTTTCTTTAACCCATTATTGTTTCAGAGAAATGACATCACCCAGCCCCACTTTTCTATTACACCCTTGCTATATAAACTCGTCAAAAATAATCAATCATTACTTCCATAACCGAAATCCTTGTCGGATTTATCCAAATCCGCAAGTAAGACTCAGTTGATTCCAACATTCATACTCATGACGCTCTACGCCTAGGCAACCGAGGTCCTAGATTGATAATCAGATTTTGATTCTTTTATTTCAAAATTAAATATTTATACGGTCATTTCCAAAGTCCATTTTCTACCGAAAAGGAATCTGCTAGTCAGCTCCACGCCTTAAGATTTTAGTCTTAAACTCTTTCCTCGTGACTGTCCTGCGCCTAGGTATCCGGTCTCCCAGATTGGATACCTAGAGTAAAATCATTTGAGTTCACGACGAAGTGACGCACTAAATACTATAGTGACTGGTAACTTATTATTTAATATTACTTGTTGGATATACTGTATGGGATGCGATGGTGTGACAAATAATTTAGGATGATAACTATAATGCACGTGGTTGTTTATTCACAATATCTTACAGAGTAACTTCATAAAGTATAATCATAACAATAATCAACATGACCTGCAACCTTGTGGCATTTTAGCAGAGTTACAACACTCAGTGGTTATGATAAGAAACTAACTATCCTAACACTCCTACTTTGGTTTCAGAAAAAAATTAAACAAAATAAAGTAAATAATAAGAAAAAACTAATCTTTGGATGAACACTGACCAGATTCGTCTTTCTCCTTTTTTTCATTTAACTTCTGACTCGTGTTCTGAAATACTAGCCATTTCTATGACAATGAAAAAAAAAAAATAATTAATATTAGCAAAAAAATGAAAGAATAATAATCTAAGAAAGAAGTTTACTGGTTTTATATTACAGCTTTGGTTTTTTTCTGGTGCGTCCATCAGCCTCACCACACCTATAGCCTCATAGTATCATATTTGTTTTTAGTCAGCGCCTTGGTGAAAATGTCAGCTAGCTGCGACTGGGGTGGAACATGTTTCACTTCCAGTTCCTTGCTTTCGTATTTTTCAGCAATAAACTTGTACTTTATGTCAATGTGCTTGGATCGTGTTTGAAAATTTCCATTTTACAACCACGTAATGGCACTTTGATTATCAACATAAAGTGTGGGTTTTGTCTTTTCTTCAGTCAATTCCTTGATTAGTTTGCTCAGCCAGATCAGGTTTGATGTGGTATGACATGCTGCCACGAACTCAGCTTCAGATGTCGACAGAGTCATCCGCTTCTGTTTTCTGGTTCCCCACATCACTGGTGTGTCTCCAAGTTTTAAGAGGCATCCAGTCATGGACTTTCTTATCTTCGAGTCAGCTGCAAAGTCGGCATCAGAATATGCTTCTATGGAACTGCTTTTGGTTGCGTTGAACTTGATTCCAAAGTCACTTGTTCCTTTTAGGTGCTTGAGTATTCTTTTCACTGCTTGTTAATGAATTTTGCGTGGATTCTCACAAAACTGACTTGCTCGGTTGACTGCATACGCTATGTCTGGTCGCGTTATTATAGCTAGAAACAGTAGTCCTCCCACTGCTTCACGATACGGTACTGTGGATGACAGATTTGCTCCTCCCCTCCTTGAAGAATTAGGAATGGACTCCTCTCCCTCCCCAATGAAGTTGGAAATATTATCTGCACATAATAAAGAAAACAAAACGAGTATCTCCAACATTTTAGTAAATTTTATACTTGACATATTTCATCGTTACATCTTATTATTTGTCAGTTGCCAATTTATAAACTTTCATTATGATCAATTCAATGATTTTCGATCTTGTATGCTTAATGTTTTACCACTCAACCCATTCAGCCCATATTCCGATATGTTATCTCGAGCTAACACGTCAATGGTACTGAATAATAAGCGTTACAACGAATTTCAATTTTTCGCACTAAAAGTTCCTCGGAAACTCTCCAGGGTATTCATCTATTTCTCAGAAGTCTCGGCGATCAACAAAAATGAAATGCTGATGATGTCAACTCCGGATGAATCTCAAAGTTCCAGTCAGGATACCGTTGACCAATGATAAGTCCTAAGAATTCAAACTTTTGGTTTGAGCTGAGCTCACTTAAACCAAAAGAAATATCCAGTCTCTCATCAAAGGCCTAGGAATCCCGGGAGCTCTTTACAACGACAGATCGTTCAGGGCCCTCAGACAGACGTCCCTCCAGCTAATAACCGAACTTAGAACATTCCCAGTCCTAATAGATTCCCGGGAATTCACAAACAACGTTACCACCAAGACCGTTCGGAGCCCTCGGCCAGACTTCTTTAGTATCTCGGGATCTCTATACCAGCCTTTAGTAAGTCGTCCAGACAAATCTTCAATTCTATTAGTTTGAAAAATATCTATGTCTTACTAATTGACTACAGAATCCCGGAAACCCTTTACAACGTCTACACTGAGATCGTTCAGGATACTACAATAACAATACACTTAAATTATAAATAACAACACCACATTTAACTACAGTAAAAGAAAGGCAAAGAGAGATATAGTTCATTGAATACAGATGTATGTTGTTATGCTGTTAATATAAGACTAACTGATTCTAGCGACATTTCTATAAAACAAAAGAAGAAGGCATTTGTTTTCTAGTTATTCAAATATTTTAAAAGATCAATTTCACATTCGTTACAATACGACTAAACCCCTTTACGTGATCTTAACTGCCTAGGCTATCGGAGTCCTTGTTTGAAAGTAGTCAATTTCTTTAATAAATTTGAATATTTTTATAAAATCACTCAAAACCAAAGCCGGCCCATCTATGCAGCGTGCAGTGCGTTTGTGTGAAGAGATTCAACCTGTAAATCTCAATAAACTAAATAAAAATATTGTAAGATTCCTGTGTACACAAATTGAAACTGGTGAATTTGGAGTGAATGTGTGTGCAGGTATATCAACCCTCAAGGGTTAGTCCATCATTATAATATCTCTTGTAAAATTTTTTTTCGTAAATTCTATTCAGAAAGGATCTACTATACACAAAAAAAATCAGCGTAGCAGCAGAACAATTATTGACCAAGTTATAAACAATCAAAGTTGGTGCTTGAATTTATACTCCTTTAAAAATCACGTTTTTCAACCTTTAATTGTTTACATCTCGGGCAAAAAATTTTTTAGGTTCATGAAATTTTGGATAGGAGAAAAAGAGACTCTAATCTAACGATGTATATGTTTAACGTTCTAATGCGATTTTTTAAAATACGTTATTCAAGTTTTGAATTTAGGGTCAATACTTTATGACCAGATAGTAGATGCAATAATGACATCGAATTCTCTAAAGTTTTATGAAATTTTATAAAATTTTATCTAATTATTACTTCTCTTTTAAAAACTTACTTTATAAAATTATATAAAATTGTATAAGATTGTATAAAATTTTATGAAATTGTACAGAAGTTTATAATAGTTTATAAAATTTTATACAATTATATAAAATTTCATTTCATTATTACGTCCCTTACTAAATCTTACTATATAAAATTTGATAAAATTCTATTAAATTTTATAAAATTATATGAAATTCTATAAAATTTCGCTGTACAGTCTTATAAAATTGTATAAAATTTTATACAATTGTGTAAAATTTACGGTGATTACTAAAAATTAACAAAATGCTCAGAACTTATAAGCAAAAACAAAACAGAGACTAGAAAACTAAAAACAGAGTTACGGTATGCCATGGTGTCGCTCAGTGTGTGGGTTTATGGAGAGAGGGAGTGGTCCGGGTTACATCATTCCAAATCCATGTAGATTATTAGCGAATTTGCAATTTTTATTTAACAACAACAAACTCAAATCTCTATTTAACAATTAGCAAAATACTGTAGCATCGTACAAATAATTCTTCTTTATAACAAAATAATGAATCTAATAATAATGAAATTAATCTTAACAAAAAAATAAATTGACATTTAAATGATACGTATCAATACATTATAAATAAATTGATTAATTACTAGATCTAAATAACAATCAACTAATATTCAGTAAACTAGAACAATAAATTATAAAATCAAAATTCTAAAACATTTTTCTTTAACAAAACTAGTAAAACTAACGTTCATGGGTCTAATATTGACGTCAATTAGACGACAATTGGTTTAATAATTAAACATATTTCTTATAATTATCTTATAAAATAATATTTACAATAAATCGTGAACATGACTCTAAACTGTAACAATATTCTCATAATTTTCTCAGATCTTACATATTTTCTTTAATTAAAGCAGTAGTATGATATCTCAAGACTCTGACTCGAACTCAATTAATTATTAATAATTGCAACAATTATTTCATACCTGAGAACTAATGAATAAAATATCGAGTAACGTCTTACACTGTTTTAATTAATACTTCTGTTACAATAATCTTAATCTGTAGCTTTCCGCAATGCCATGATACTGTAACGCCATAACTGGGCACGTCTGTTCGCTTCGAGCGAACAGAGCTTAATGCCCCCGTCCGTACTCCTCGAAGGTCTCCCTTCGACTTCTCTGCTTTCTCAATAAATAAAATCCAAAACCTCAAACTAAATATTATCATTATCAATAACTGACCTCTATATTCTAAATCCATAAATCAAACTCAACTCTACAAAATCGGTAACTGGAGGCTCAAGTCCTCACCAAACGTACTCACAAAACCTGATTCTGAGTATGGATATCCTTGGTAGTTGCTCTCCTGGAACAGACTTCAGCTGGGATCGTAAAACTTAAAACTAAGTGACCTATGACTTCCTCAGCGGTGCAAGTGGTCATAGCTTGTCCTCTGAGGCCTGTCAGACTAAATAATTAAAAATGACCAAACGGCTTCCATAACAGCAACGGTCATAAAATTACTGTTGAGGCCTGCCAAACCAAAACTCAAAAACTGATCCCATTTTACATCCATCAGATTCCTTATATACTGGAGCGCTAGCATTTCAGCTAGACCTCTGCAATCTACCAAGAAGTCTCATAGGGATAGAACTAGGTTCTATCATCAGATGATACCGGGTGACTGATTCCAGTCCCGCTCCACGGTAACACTGACTGCTTCACATACTCAAAATTCCCAAAACTATAAACCAAAACTCAAACTTTATCATTACCTCAAACTTAAATCTCAAACAATATTCCATATTAAATTTCCATAATTCTGATTCTAATTCTTTACTTTAACTTTCTCTTAACAAAACCCATAACAGTAGCCAAACGTTACTCTATATTTAATTCTTAAACTATAACTTAATCAAAAATCTGTATCAAAATCGTTAATACCTGTACGCTAAACTATAAGTCTTGAGTTACCATGCTCGTAAATACAATAAAATCAGTTGGTGTTTGTGATGTTCACTTTGATTTGACCCTCATGCGAAAAATAACGTCACAATATATATTGATATATATTTATATATTGGACCTATATACATAATTAAATATTTATAGGTTTCATATCATTGAAGTCTGATCAGATCTAATAAAATTAAAAAAGAAAATCAAATACTGTAAATTACACAATTTAGGCATTGTATGAATTAATATTAATATAGCTACATTGAAAACACTAATTGTGTGTTTGTAAAATAATTATTTTCAGCATCCACGAATAAGTATCGTTATCAATCTTGTCATGTTGGAGGAAGTATAATATCCCCACATTGTATTAGTGAACCAAAATTAACAAATGAAAATATGGGATGTGGAATCAGGAAACGAGATAGTCGGAGAGGTCAAAGTATGCACCATATTCATCATCAGCATGTGAATACTTTGGAAGTTCCTAATGGAAAAAACAGATATGAACCACAGTCAAAAACAGAAGAAAAATTTGAAGGAAGTAATTACAGATTACGGAGTTTCAGCCTTACTAGCAAAGGTATAATATAATTTGATAGCTATATATCCTAAAATGAGATGAACTAAAAAACAATGCAAAGTAATTAAGACGTTCTGATAATAATGAAGTAGTGTTTAGTAATTTATTATTATTATAGAGGTGATTAAATGGACAGTTGTTGATAATACTTGAAAATTCGAATATTTATTTAACAGATATGCTCAAATAATATTTGCTACCAATAGCCTTATTATAAAATTAATATTAAATAAGAAATTCGTTGATCAGTTGAAATTGATGTCTTTCATTATCAACAAAGTAACAGAAATCTCTTAAGATACGAGGCTCTGCGACGTCACTGCGACCCGCAACTCGATAAAACATAACGATGCATTTTTAGGTAGATTTTTTAAAAAATCTAACTATTATATTTGTCCTCATGGTCGATTTTTCAAGGAATTTCGTAATGAACTATCATAATTAGTTGAGTACAGTTCAAAAATACCATTAGTTAAAAAATATATATATGTATGTATAGATATATGTAATATAACCAATTTTGTCATCACGATTACGCCTGCAATTCTTATCGGATCCTAATTGAATTTTCTACACTTCTTTTATGTGTAATTACCACGGTTAAGGTCGAAGATGGGCTGAATCGGTCAATTAGTTTAGAAGTTATAGCTGTTTGAAATTTTAACGATTTTTCGAAAAAATCAGTTTTTAATCACTTTTATAGTCCATATAACTTTAAAACTAAAACTCATAAATGATTTCTGTAAAAAGTGTTTTAAAGCTTGACTAATAAGCTTTAATTTATGACCTTAAACTTTATATTTTGACCATTTCTTTCAATAATTTGATAGCCTTGAAAATTTTAATGGAATCAAAAAATGTTGAAAATATCGTTTTCATTCCACATAACTTATGCTTGTCCCATTATAATCCAGTTTCGTCAGTTGTATTTTATTGTGCACAAAATAACCTGTAAATTTCACTGCTATTTTATATTTTAAAAGTATTTCTTTTATTATTTATGATGTATTAAATGTACCTCTAATCCCTATGATTATCACTGGTCTTGCCATTACGATAGCACCCACAGTTCTTATCGGATCTTAATGAAATTTTTTACACTTATTTTATAGGCGATTATCTTGATCAAATTCGAAGATGAGCTTAATCGGTCGATTAGTTTTGAAGTAATGGCTGTTTGAAATTTTCACGATTTTTCGAAAAAATCAGTTTTTATTCACTGTTGAAGTTCATATGACATTAAAACTAAAACTAATAGACAATTTCAGTAAAAAGTTTTTTAAAGCTTGTTTAGTAAGCTTTAATTTTTGACCTTAAACTTCATGTTTTGACCATTTTTTCCAATTATTTGATAGCCTTGAAAATTCTAATGGAATCAAAAAATGTTGAAAATATGGTTTTCATACCACATAACTTATGCATTTCCCATTATAATACAATTTTGTCAGTTGTATTTTATTGTGAACAAAATAACCTGTAAATTTCACAGCTATTTTAGATTTTAAAAGTATTTCTTTTGTTATTTATTATGTTTCAATCGTACTTGTACGTCCTATAATTATAACTGGTCTTGCCATCGTAATAGTGATTATAATTATGATCTCATACTAATTAAATTATCTATATTTTGTTTACATAATGGTTCGTTTGGTACATTACCTATATAATGTTTTGTCAAATCAACTATCTGAAGTTCTCTATCAAAAATAGTCGTCTTTTTTTACCCTGACTCTTTCTAAGAAAAACGAGCCTAATTTCATGTCATGACTATACACTAACATGTATCTCAAGATATGTATATATGAAACTTTTTATATAGATTAATTGGAAAATCTACCTTCCATTTCAGATGCCGAATGGCCTTTTTTTTTTTGTTTAGTTTATTTTATTTATCAAAATAGTATTGGTAAGTACATAGGTGATATAACAAACTAAATAAAGTCACCTCTTTATGTATGGTAAGTATTTATTAGGGATGATGGCTGATATCAACAGCGTCTTGAACCCTGGTTGCTGTTGTTTTGATTTGAGAGAATTGAAACTAATTCAGTACCTTTCAATTTTATAACGTAAATCATTTTTATTTACGTGATGAAGACGCAAATAAAACCGGAAACCGCGTGTGGTCACCCACGTGTGATAAAAATTCAAAATAATAATTTTTAATATGACTCAAAATAATGAATAATTATAAAGAAAATAATGTTATGCCTGAACCAGCTCTTCAGCCTGGGTTAGTGCACGAGGGCGCCAGCCCGTTTTTACAAAACGGATAAAAATTATAACCAATCAGAGGAGAAATCACGGGACAAAATCTTGAGCGAGAATGCACACACCAAGCGGAATGACAACCAAATAAATATATCGAATACAAATAATAAGAAACAATTATTACTAAAATATGTATCCAGGAAATAAACAAACAAATATTGGCTATCACTGGATTCTTTTCACGACTTTATTTAATTCAAATATATTCATAAATATAAATCCAATAAACTATCATAACAACAAATATCTTCTATTATACATTAGTTGTTTATCATCCCTGGCGGTTTCGAATCAGCCTGGAAACACCTTGGGAATGGAAACACGGTGGGATCACGGTGAATCCACGGTGTTTCCACGATGGTTACACGGCGTACCCACCGTGATTCCACTATGTATTCACCGAGATTCCATGGTGTATCCACGGTGATTACGGGGTGGACGTGGAATCACGGTGGGTACACTGTGTAACCACCATGGAATCACGGTGATCAAATGACAAAAAACCCACCCTGGATCCACCGTGTTTCCGGGGTATTTCCAGGGTGATTCAAAACCGCGAGGGATGAATTTCATTACAAAATAATATGCTCATTATAGCCAAATAATTAATTGAATTATCCACTGGGGAAGTACAATTACAAATTTACCTTTTAAACTTAATATAAATTGTATGCAAATAAAAATACTAAGTTTTTTCTACATTTTGTTATTTACTCCTGAAAGAGAAAGACACGGGTATTCAATATACGTTTGTTATCACTGGGGTGCATACCATCAAATCATAAAATATTTTACTCAGATAAATAATACAATTACTTTTCATTAATTTTTCATAATTAATATTACAATTCAAAAAACTACATGTAACTTTAAATGTCAAAATACTTATTAATTTTTAAATGATACCAAAATTACTAATAATGCTCAAATATAACTTTATAGTACTCCGTTAAATACTAAAATAAGACAAGGAACTAAAAGCGCCATCCTTGTCTAATTCTATAAGGAATTTATTTGGCTTGTCTACACACATATGTCCTAAACACTGGAACATACGCTGAATATATTCAACTTATTATAACAATGTTAACTCATGTTCAATTATTAATCAATTATATATCGCGATCAACTCTACTGAGGGTCTAGCGATAGCCGATGCAACAAATGATAATGCAAATGACTTACCGGCGTTGATAATAATATACTTCTGCAGATTCTCAACAATGACAGTATATATATACGTAATCTCATACTTTTAATTCAATATAACAAAATATTGATTATCACTAAATTGACTTTCTTTAATATTTAATTACTTTATAGCGGCAACTGGGCCAAAACAATTTTACTTAAAAATCACGGACAACAACACGTCCTACCCTTACAAAAGCCCGGTCCTCTCTCACTATTTTCACGTTGGTTTTCCGAGGGATGGGTATCACTCACGTGTATCCCCTCTAATGTCCTCGGACTCGAAATTATCAATTAAAATATAATATTTAAAGTTATCACACGACCTGAGTTATATCATAATAATAAATCAAATAATATTTTCCATCAATAAACATAAACATCCCAGACAGCATTCAAGTCGCAATGACTGCTTTACGACGTCTTTTTGAAGGAGTCATCAAGAAGTCTTATGATGACTTCTTAAAAGTGTCATTTTTAAGAACTCTTAATTAAAAGTTCTTGAAGACTCCATAAATAAGATGTCCGTTTTTTGACGTCAAAATGTATTCTTATTTCAACTTCTTTATGAAGTCAAAACTAAAAGCTCCTTAAAGCCGTCAAGGTAAATTCATAATGAAGTCTTATTTACGAAGTCAGAAAAATGAACTCTTTGAAAACTCTTTTTAAAGACGTCTTATTGAGTTCGCCAGGTGGCTCATTCGACATCTTGAGAACTTCGTAAAGACTTCTTCAAGATGTTGATGAGACGTCTGAATCATTCATAGGAACTCATTTAGAACTCATCAAGACGTCATTTTGCTATCTGGGTTGGTACTGAGGTCACGAGTTTGTACTTGTCAATCATCCTATAAAAAGTACACTGATCCTGGTTATTTACAAATTTACTAGTGCAGATGGAGTTCAATAAAATATTGCGCAACATTATGTGTAAAAAATCTAGTTACGAGAATTTGAATAAATTTGAACTTAATATTTATTTTACAAGCTTTTCATTTTGCAATTACATTGGAATCAACTTCATAATTGAATGTTATTCATAAAGTTGATATATATATTAGAGTGTCTCAAAAAAATCGAATATTTTTTTTTTTTCAATGAACCTTGAGAAATCGTCAGAGTATCTCTAAAAGAAGATCCTCTGAAAATATGAGCTCTTAATTTTAATATTTAGAGGTGGCGTTTTGTAATTTTCTATTTCCCATTTAAATAACATAGGAAAGTTTTTTTTCTAAACTTTAGAATTTTGTAACGTGATGACGAGCTACTTTATAGGTAAAATAAAACAGTGTCCTTATGGGAAATTAAGTGCTCTACAAAAAAGGTTTGATTGACATTTTGCGTAAGTCAAGCCGTTTCAAAGATATCGAGCCTCAAACTTCAGACTGTTAAAAATTACGCTTTGTTTTTTTCTTAAACACAAAAAAATCAATTTATATGGATTAAATACCCATTGTTATTAACTTGAGAATAAAAAGATGCATATATTTAATAGAATGCATATCCAAAATTCTTCATAATTTGACAAATGCTAATTTTTATTGATTTTTAGCGAAAAATATTTATAAGCCAATAAATCTATTATTATTACCCGTGAAAAATGAATCATACATCGCCATGTATGAATGCTCCATGCATGGCCATGTATGAAAATTGGCCAGACATGGCCATATATGACCATATATGACCATACATGGCCATGTATGGCTATACATGGCTTGATACGGCCATATATGACTATGTATAGAAATTTTAACTAAATTAAAAAAAAAATTTTTTTATTTATTTTTTTTTTTTTTATTATTTCGGCGACGCAAAGATTATCAGATATGCGATTAATTGAATTCCTAATCGAAATGGAAATTTTTAATTCAGAGAAAAAACGCTAGACTTATTAATAACCGCACCCGCTTTAGTAGGATTCGAACCCGGGACCTTCCGTACGAGAGACTGACGCTTTGACGACTAGGCTATGCGACCGACAGTTACAACAAAGTTTAGTTGTGCTATTTAAGGTACAAAGAATATAATCATTTTCGAAAAAGCACAATATAATCATCAATATGCTGTTAGTGATATCAAAATAGTTTCTTATTTTTTTAACACTGCAACATCCTGTTTATTAGTAATTGTAATATTCGAAAAATTAATCATACATGGCCATACATGGACATATATGAACCATACAAGGCCATGTATGGACTGTATATGGCCATGCATGACTGTATTTGAAAAGTTTGTATGCCCACGTATGATTCATTTATCACAAGACTAGTGTTCGAGGCATGCATTTCGGTGAAAAATGAATCATACATGGACATACATGGAGCATATATGACCATAAATGGACATACATGGAGCATATATGACCATACATGGACAAACCAACTTTTTTAATACAGTCATACATGGCCATATATGAACCATAAAAGGCCATATATGCTCCATGTATGAGCCATCTACGGTCATGCATGGTCATGTATGATTCATTTTTCACGGGTAATCAAAATGGATTAATACATAATATAAATAGTTTATTAAAAACTTGTGCAATATTTTTTATATAAGTAAATATTTTTCGCTAAAAATCAATAAAAATTAGCATTTGTCAAATTATGAGAATTTCGGATATGCATTCTATTAAATATATGCATCTTTTTATTCTCAAGTTAATAATAATGGGTATTTAATCCATATAAATTGATTTTTTTGTGTTTAAGAAAAAAACAAAGCGTAATTTTTAACAGTCTGAAGTTTGAGGCTCGATATCTTTGAAACGGCTTGACTTACGCAAAATGTCAATCCAACCTTTTTTGTAGAGCACTTAATTTCCCATAAGGACACTGTTCGATTTTACCTATAAAGTAGCTCGTCATCACGTTACAAAATTCCAAAGTTTAAAAAAAAATTTTCCTATGTTATTACATGGGAAATAGAAAATTACAAAACGCCACCTCTAAATATTAAAATTAAGAGCTCATATTTTCAGAGGATCTTCTTTTAGAGATACTCTGACGATTTCTCAAGGTTCATTGAAAAAAAAAAAATATTCGATTTTTTTGAGACACTATAAGATAGATATATATATATATATATATATATATATATATATATATATATATATATATATATATATATATATATATATATATATATATATATATATATATATATGTATATATATATGTAAATATTTAAATGATATTATTCAAGAGATAACGAGAAAACTTGAACTTCAGGTTTTGGTTTTTATAGATTCTCAATCTTTTGATACGGGAAGAATTTATAACAGGGCTAAGCTGTTACTCTGGTCGTCCTTAAATTACCTTTTTAAGGGCGCCACTGGAAGTAATAACGGCCTCCCAGAACCGGATCTTAGATCATCAGGGTCGGTGTAATTTGTTTTAATTGCAAGAGAAGGATGAAGAAGGATAATTTATAAATAATTTTATATTCTCAATTAACAATTATGACCTTTTAACCTTTCGACCTTATAACCCTTATAACTTCTTATAAACCTTATAATTATTGAACCTTAAAACCTTATAAACTTATAACCTTATATAAACCTTTTGTAAACCTTGTGCTTTTATACCTTATAACTTTTATATAAACCTTATAATTATTAACCCGCGATATTTTCCTTAAACCTAATTCATTTATTTGACCCGCAATATTACACTTAAACCTAATTCATTATTTGACCCGCAATATCTTTCTTATTGAATTTAGCCAACTACCTTTGGCAATATTACACACACACAATTATTTAAAATAATTTGCCAACTACCTTTGGACTTTTATCACACACTCCCACACACAATTGGTTAAAAATCGCTTCACCCTCACGATACTTAATAACTACAACTTTTCCTTAAAACATTTATATCATACACACACTCAGTCCTCTGGACTTTTATTCACACGCACTCTGAATTTAAAATAGCTTTCCCGCCACGCACTTGAACAAATTAATTAATTAAAATTTGGAGAAATAATGATTATTATTAATTAATTAATTTTAGTTTACTCCTTTTCTAACATTAGACATTAATTATTAAATTTAATACTGATCTGAAATCCCGAGACTTTGTACTTCAAGTTTTGGTCAGTAATTTACCTCGTTTCTATTTCTTTACTCGACTCGAGCTCCACCATCTTTCTTTTCCGCGGCCACTCGACTTCTTACTTTACTTTATAATCAGTATTATTTTATTTTGATTTTAATTTTATTTTAATCGATTAATTTTATTTGGTTATTAAATTTACTTATAATTAATTAATTTTACGACTAGTAATTATGACTAGATTTAACAGTTCCGGTGCGTGAGTTACACGATTCACCTGGAAACTTCTAGAATATTTCCGGCGACCTGCCTGGAAATTTTTTACTACGTAATGGCTCCGGCTACCTGCCTTGAGTTTATTAATTAATTAATTTTATATAATTCCGGGTTTAACTTATACTTTCGATTTGCGAATTTAATTAATTTACGAACGCTACGACGCGACGCTACCAGACTTATGACTAAGTATTTGATAAAATTTTCCGGCTTACTGCCTGGAATAAATTTTATAAATACCTTTACAATCAAAACTCTACTTCCTTTCCTCGTCGGGTCTGTCCTGGTCTCGTCCTGGTAATTGTCCTTGTATTTTTTTTTTTTCGGTCTCGTTCTAACTGCTTACTGTCTCTCCTCTCTCTTTATCTCCCAATCTCCTACCCAGTTCTCTCCTTCACCTGTTATTCAGACACAATCAGTATTGTTTAAATTAGATACCGGCTACCTGCCTGGTATCTGATAAAAAGATTTAATTTAATTATCGCTTGGTTCCACAGTAAACACAAGTCTTCAATTGAATAATTACCTGGTATAATTAAGCGTCCCAAAAAACCGGCGTCCGTAATGGCGTCTTCACTTGTCTGTTCGTCTTGACGGTTCGAGTGTTCCGATGGTTAATGCCCGATTCTCGTTCCGGTCCCCGTTTTATAATTGCTCGCGCACCTCTTGACTCTGGCGGTCACTCGTCACCTACTTAATTCTAAGTGGGGTTGACGGTCGAGCAATTGGAATTTCCACTTCCGGACGACTAGTCGCTACCTACCCGGCATACCCTGGGTGGTATGTCACATGACCGTCAGTACACATAATAGATTTTAATTTGACTTATTTGAACGGAATAAATTTGAATTTACCCCGTTACAAATTTGCGTAAACTAATTATCTAACATAATTAATTCTAAATGATAAATATAATTTTAAAAAAATAATTGTAGCAATTAACACAAAATTTGTATTTTTTTTTCTTCTACCACGTTATTTCTTGATGTTCTTACAAGTTGAAGAATAAAATCCAAAGATAAAGTGGAATGACCAATCGGACGCCAGTTGGTCCTGGATTGACATCTTTTTATACCGCTGAAAATAATAATTATTTACTACAATATACATTTAATTTTTTTTCTTGGTGCCTCATAATCATCCCAAAGTTTCAAAAAACGTCGGAAGCACTTTCTAATGGTCTTTCGGTTCTTCTTAAATAGTGAGTGAGATGCAATTTGTCTGTAAAATAGAAATTAATAATCAGGGAATATATTTATTATGATTCTATTTCAGTATTGTTAATTATATAAAATTAATTGGTTCACTTCCTTCCACATACGATGGTCATAATTTCTTAAGTCTTTCCAATTGAAGACTCGGTCATATTTCATCAGCCGCAGATTGACAATTTTCTCGTCCTCTGCAGATGTCTCTATAATGGAAAAAAATACAAATAATAAAAATTATTCCAAATTGATTGATAAAAACTCACATCTTCTTTCAATTCCTGTACCAAATGTATTCTTCTGGGTATTACATTTTATTTTTAATTTTTTTGTAGTTAATTAATCAATTATGAGATTACACCGGATTTAGCCTCGATCTCTGGTGATAGCTTGCCATTTATCCTAACTTGAAGGGTACGACCAACTAGATAGGACGCCAACCACCCCAGAGCTTTGGTTTTGACTCCATATTCTGATAGTTTTGCAATTAGAAGATCTGAATCCACCGTGTCAAATGCTTTACTTAAATTCAGGTAGAATAAATGATGCTCCAGACTTAGTGATGTCAGTGATGTAGGATAATAAGTTAGTAATCGTTGACTTTCCTTTTAAAAACCCGTGTTTTTTATTTATTATTATATTTTTGAACGATTTGGCAATCTTGGGTAGAATTAATTTCTCAAGTAACATTGGGAGGGCTGATTGTTTTACCACCGGCTTGTTATTACTGACACAAGATTTCGATCCAGATTTATGTATTGGAGAGATGAAGGAGACTTTCCAAGCTTTAGGAAAAATTCCAGTTTCCAATGAGATCCCATGAAGAGTTTAATGGAATATAAACAGAGCCTACAATCAGGATTTCAAATCCGCACTTAATTTTTACAGACTTGCTCAACTTCAGGATAAATAGTAGGTTCATCAGCAATCCACTTATTTTTCATTGCAATGAATACACCTCCACCTAGACTTTCAGGGCTAGTCAATATACTCCTGTCTTTTCTAAATAAATAAAAAGAATTATTAATTACTTCACTATCATTAATTTGAGGATTTAACCAAGATTCTGAATCACAAAGAATGCTAAGAATATGAAACTATTTTTATTGAATTCCTCATTAAATTTTTGATAAAATGATGAGCTTGAAAAATTTTTTAAAAAGGTTACGCCACATTGAAAAACATTAAAAACTGATTTTTTGCTCAAAAAATCGATTTCATTTTATGATTCCATTATTGTCTGAAACTTTATCTCAGCTTGAAGGCGATTTTGAAAAAAATCAAGTTCAAAAAGTCATGTAAGTTAAATCGATTCAGATTATAATTAAGTATACAAAAATATTAATTTATTTAATGCCGTAAGATGGACGGTGGAGTTTTCGGTCCATCAAGGTCATGGGAATACCGGTATACTGTTCCCATGGTCTTCTGAAACTTTATCTCAGCTTGAAGACGATTTTGAAAAAAATCAAGTTCAAAAAGTCATGTAAGTTAAATCGATTCAGATTATAATTAAGTATACAAAAATATTAATTTCTTTTTTTTTTTTTTTTTTTTTTTTTTAATTTAAATATAGTGGAAACCTAAAACATGCAAACCTTCTCAATAAGACAATTTATAGGTAAATTGAGAAAAATATAGATAGCCCGAACTGGGAATCGAACCCAGACCATGTCGGTATCGCGCCGAGTGCTCTACCAGTTGAGCTATCCGGCACTATACTATATTCCATTCAATTTAAATCTATAACTTATTGAGCCACACCGTCCATCGTACGGTATTACACCATTTAAATATAGTGGAAACCTAAAACATGCAAACCTTCTCAATAAGACAATTTATAGGTAAATTGAGAAAAATATAGATCCGTCATAAAATTATAAAATACAAAATTTTCGCAATCACTGGGCTAGTGAAAACAACAGAGTAAATTATTAACACTTATATAAAAATAGTTGTTCTTTATTTAATAACCTCAATATTAATATTTAATTATAAACTACTAAAAAATGTATCAATTATATTAATCTTCGATAAAATCTTCTTATGAATTCGTGACTAGTCCTCGTCACTATCTTCATCGATCACAATGGTTATGTTGGCTTTATTGAATAAAGTATCAAGTATTCCTGCTGGTCTGGGGATTTTATCCAGGTATAGTCCGTGCACCAGGTTAAAAATGATTGCAGTTACGTGTGAATAACAACCAATTGTCCTCAGTCCATTATCACATTCGCAGCTATATCTTAATAGTCCACTCCATCCAATTGTATTTAGTTTCTATTCAATTAAACATCTGTAAACTTTTCTAACAATATGGCGAGATCGTACTTGAACCTTCAATATATGGGTTTCATTTCTGATAAACTGATTAGTCAGATTATCTGATTTATCCATCGTCTCTGCTAAATGTGATATTGCTTGTTAATATTGATAGGAACCCGGAAATAAAAGTTTTAAGTCTTTTTCAGTCGATTTTGAAAAATCTGTTAAATCATTAGAGAAAAGTATCTGAAATGGAAGTTTTTTGCTCTGCCAACCATTTTTGCCTACTCCTTTAGCTAATGTATAATCAGTATTATTCCGAGATTTTATCATTTCAACAATTTCATCTGAATACTCTGCATCAGAAGTTAGACGTTTGTTGTACTGATTGTGAACCCGTGAAAAAATTTTCTGATCAAGCCTTATATGACCTGATATGGCCATATCAAAAAATTTGATATATTCATATCTGACCTGATATGATCTGATATGCCCATATATAATTTTTAATATATTCTGATATAGTCTGATATAAAAATTGGCCATATCAAACCATATCAACTTGATATGTCCATATCAACTTGATATGTCGATATCAGATTTGATATGTCTTGATCTGACTTGATATGCTTGTATATAATTTTTTTTATATGTCTTGATATGACCTGATATAACTTGATAAGGGTATATAAATTTTAATATGCTAGTCAAAAAAAATCTTGATCAGGTTTGATATGGCTTGATATGCCCTGATATGGGCACATATACTAGTTTTTTCGAGTTTTCCGTATACATACGTTTGGTAAAATAATTTAGAAATGACCAAATAACATAACATTGTTCGGAAAAACCGATTTTATAATGATTCATAAAATCTTATGAAGTCTGTTAAATATTTTAATTTACCGCATTTACAAATTGTATAAAGTATACAAACTTTGTTGAAAAATTTTTTCAATAAGCTAACGAGATTAATTTTTTAAATCTCTGAGAGAATTTCAAATTTTCGTAATGAATTTAAATATAAAAAATTGAGATTTTAAATTGAAAAAAGTTTAATTATAATTAAACTTTTATCTATACTTTTTTAAAACTTATAAGTTTAAAAATCTTTAACTTCTTTTTTTTTTCTTACCAAAAGAAGTAGTTCTTGCCCCGTTACTGGTGGGTATACCGGTAATGGTCCTGTTACTCTATAAACAATAACAATTGAGTATAATACAAATAACCAAATCAATCATTTATCTGATGTCTTTAATTTTCTTAGTTTCAATTTTATCCAATAGATATAATCAACCTTACATTTCAAGTTCATGATTTGGCAGAGTGGTTAATAGATCAGACTTTGAATCAGAAGTACTCGGGTTCGAACCCATGACCTGGCTGGATTTTTTTTTCTTTTTTTTTTTTTTTTTTTTCATGACAATTATTGCATATACAACTTTACAAAGTTATACACAATTTTATACAATTATCTATAAATTTGGTATCCGAGATAACAATGTTAATCTCACTATATATAGTCTGATATGTCCATATCAGAACATATCAAATCTTATCTGTACATATATTTTCTGATATGGCCAATTTCCATATCAGGCCTGATATGAATCGCCGAAATCAAGCCATATCAGGCCATATCAGAAAATTTTTTCACGGGAAGAAATGATGCAATTCTATAAAAACTACTGACTCTGGGTAACATTTTACTGTCGAATTAGTCGTTAGGTAGATAATATTCTAGCACATTCAGTATCTCTTAAAGAAGACACTTTTAAATGCGATGCAACATTAACGCCTGCTACGTCGGCAATTGAAAAAAAAATGGTCCGGTGCAGCATACGCTCACTGTCCAAGTACGGTAGCAATAATTCCTGAACAAAAGTTTTGAGACTGGATTAAATGGAGCTCACAACAAAATTATCTATCTAAAACAAAGACGGTTACTGGCACCATCAACACTAAAAAGCAATGGTATGGAGGAAGAAGGCTACCAGAAGTGGTAACGGCACAAGCTTCTAATACGGAATCATACGCAGAAATATTGTGCTAAATTAAAGCTGACGTAGATCTTAAGAAATGTGGAATATAAGTTTCAGCAATAAGGCGCACAAAATCAAGAAAGGTAGTGGTGACATAAGCAATCTATGCAATGCTGTAGCAGATGGGCTCCAAGAGAGGGCCCAAGTACGCACGATGTTTCGAAAGGTAATCATTGAAATAAGTTATATGGGTGAGGCAACTACTTTGGGATAGGTCACGAATCTTTTTAAACCACAGTTCGATTAATTGATGTGACGAAGACGTTAGCATCAGAACTCTGAGAAAAAGCTAGAAAGGTACTTAGAAAATAATCCTTACCGTGGCAATTGATGTGGTAAATAAACTAATGAGAGTAGAAAATATAAGAATAGGGTAGTTCCTGTATCACATCAGAGAAAGAGCACTTGGTACGGCGCTTCCGTTGCTGAAGATTCAACCACGTCGAAATCGGTTGATTCGTCCGAGAGTTATCACTGGTGAAAAGGAATCTTAGAACGATTTTTTTCAAATATCTTAAAAAAGAGTGAACTGATCAACTTCGAAATTATCTAACGATCAAAACTTCATAAAACGCGTTATTTGCTGCATTTCACATTAAATGCGGCTGATTCTTTGAAGAGATATCGATGCTGAGTAACTCAAAAAATAACAATTTACTTTTATTTTTCTAGATACCTCATAATGTAATATACTAAATGTTTTGATAACTATAACAGATCTTCTCCATCACGGTGATTTTCAATCACTGCACAATTTATTGCAATCGGTTTGTTCGTTCAAAAAATATCGTCAACAAAACATGTGAAAGTTACTATTTTCTGAATTTTTCTCGAATATTTAGTATTTCAAAATTATGATTTAAATTAATGAATAAACCTATTATTTTTTTTTCATTTCTGAAGGATAATTTGTTTTTCTGCTACAATGGTTGTAACAATACCCGAATTAATTCAATTAACGATACTTGAATGACTAAGTTTAACGGCAGTAATATGTTTTATACAATTTATAGGTTTAGTCAATAGAGGTGACTCATTTCGACGAAAACCGTCAAAATCGAGCTCGCTACCACATTCCAAGAAAAGTGGGGATCAAAATGAACCAAAGCTTTTGAAAGAAATCGTGTCATATACTATAGGCATGCTCGGAGGCCCTGGAGTAGGCAAAACAGCTCTAATCAGTCAATTCATGACAAGCGAATGTATTAATGCTTATGATAGGCAAAGAGGTAATCATTTCTATTAATTTATTAGTCAATATTCATTTGCAATGATCGATCTGTACAATAATTATAAATAATGAGAAGGATTGCCGGGACCAGGTGAATTAAAAGATGTTTAATTATAAAAATATAAATGAGGTCTTTATTTAATATGTTACAGATAATATGCAATCGCGTAGTTGATTTAATGATATTGATAAGTATTGAGTCTATTTTAATGACTTAATCAGTTATTAATCATTTATGTGAGTTCACTGAGTCTAAGAATTTATTGAGACGAGTACAATTATAGGTATATTTATGTATATATGTAGGCATAACCTGTGGGTTACCACGTGGTTGTAAATCATCGGCAATGAGTTTCACTATTTACTGAGTATTCACGCTGAATTCAATAAGTATTTAGATAAAATAAAGAGTAATTAGACCACTGAAGGTAATTGTAGTATTATTTAAGTGAGTAAATTGAGTGATATATAGTAATGACTAATAAAAACACTTGAACACGTGTTGTCACTTATAGAGAGCGATGAATAATAATAAAAGCACAATGCCACTGATCGATGCTGACGTCAACAGACTGAAATTTTCTGATCGGCTTAGATGACCAAGATGGGCACCTGGTGAAACCGAATTTTATGATTGGTAGAGAATTAATTATTTATACTGAGATCGGTTAGTGCTGCCCCAAGTAGCACCACCAATAATGACTAATAATTGAAATCTTAGCCATTACTGAACACAATTGTTTCCTTCAAATATCATCTAGATGGCAAAAATTTTTCAAAATTAAATTTTCAGGCTATTTTAGAATCCCCATGATTTAGAAAGATATTTCCCACTACTATCTTTAAAACAATGATGTCGTTAAAAAATCGTTGAGTTACATCTTGAAAATGTTGCTAATTTTCAAGATGTAACTTGAAAAATCTTCCTGCTCTCTTATTTAATTGTTAAATAGCGTAAAATAATGTTAAAATCTAGATATACACCTCACACATATCCCTGGGATCATGCTATTCTCACGGCAAAAAAAAAATCCGTCAAGTTATTAATAGAGATTTGAAAATCCGAAAAAACTCAAGTACAATTCATACTCTTTGAATAATAATATCTTCAATAGATATATCTATTTTTGATACATACAAATAAAATTAGGATATGTAGTATGTTTGTATTGACAACACAAGTGTTAAGTTATACTACATCGTTGACAAGAACAAGTTTCTACATTTATTACCCTCGAGCCTAGCTTGAGGTAGGTATGAGTGTTCGTTGAAAGAGTAACTTAACACATGACGAGTACTGACAATACTAGCATACAAGATTACTCATTTCAAACATATGCATTGAACGATAGTTTTTATGAAGACTATCTTTAAAGTTGAGTTGTGATGAATTAAATCATTATCATACCAATATGAAATATTTTGGAAAATACACAAGTCAAATTATTAGATTAAACAAGAATAACAAACATATGATTAAAATGTGCCTTTGCTGGTGAATAAATTAGGTGTTCGAAATATACAGAGGTGAGAATTGTACTATCTCGTTCTGTCTAGAGTGAACAATGATCACCCAGTGGTTTGCTTACGTTTTCTTTAGTGAGAAACTCCGACACGGTAAATCTTGCTGAAAATTTAAAACCTAGAACTTAGTTGTGCATAGGATATACCGTACGTCTTATTACATGCCCCTGACTACGGATAAGCGCTGTCATTTAAAGTCTACTGCGATTTCTACTATTGAACCGACCGTATCAAAAAATATTTTGAACTTTCAGTGCATGCATGGATGTAAGCTCTCTATATCTATTTAACGAATTTACCCATTAAAATGTTCCCTGCGGCAATCAAAAGAATTTGTTGATTGCCAAAAGCCTTGAAAATTTCAGATTGAATGATCAAATAGACTCTCAGATATTGAAAAATTCTACAAAAAAAATTTTTTTTTATTTTTCTCAAAATTTTCCCGAAATGGCTTGATTGATCGATTTCCAAATGCAGCAAACTCTGGCACTTAATAAAACGTGACGATTGCCTCCTCAACCATCTCGATCAGTTGATTTGTTTAAGAGATTGAAGAAAGAGACAATCACTGTTTTCCACTATTTCTTTCTCCATCATTGGAGAAAGAAATGGTGGAAAACAGTTTTTTTCAGTTATCTATGGAGTTACTCATCGGAATAAGTACTAAATCTCGTTAGTTCTAGAACTCAATAAAACTTATTAGGTGCCTCATTGAACGTTATAATCGGTTCATTAGCTCAAAAGATATCAAGGTCAAAAAATAAAAAAAATAACAATTTACCTCGTTTTTTCCAGATAATTCAGAACATAATTTACTAAATGGTCTAAAAATCATACCAGCTTCTTGTCCTTATAGTCCCTTTCGATCACCACGTAGTATTATGAAATTATTTTGATAATTTGATAATATTATCAATCAAACAATCAAAAATCACCTTGTTTCACATTATTCACGGATATTTCATAGATTAACGCTCTGATCTGATCCAAAACGCACATAATGATTCTTGCCGCATCTCGATCCTTTTTATCAATTTCTGTTTCAATACATTGATTTTATCACGGAGAATCGTGGATAAAATGTAAAGAATGCATGCTCATCAATTAGTTTTTTCTACGTTTTATATATTATCTACGGATGCTTTACAAACGATTTCATCGCAACAGGTCCTTGGCCCTGCTCACTGAATATCGCAGAATCAGAGGACAACACCGAACTGCTGTAAAAGAAGCTCGAGCTACTTACTACCAGTCCCAGTTATCAAACCTAAGCAGTGGAGCCATGTGGCTTGAGCTGCGTAAGCTTGGTCTTCTTCAGGTCTCTCATACCGGAAGACTTGCTGTTGATGCCACTGAGTTGCGTCATGCGTTTGCTGCAGTATCGATCGTTAACTATACTCAGACACTGCCTGCTGACAAGTCCAGTAAATTGGGTAATGATTCTGAACTTGTCTTTCATGAAGTCTCTATGGATACTGTTCAGCGTACTTTCTTTACTTTCTATGCATTCTGATGCTATTGGTGCTGATGGTATCTCCAAGAGAATAGTCAATCTTACCGTGTCAAGTCTTCTGACCCACATCACTGACATCTTTCATCGATCATTGCGTGATTTGGTTTTTCCGGGGCTCTGCCAAAGATCGATTGTTGTACCTGTTAATAAGGTACCCAATCGCTCGAGTGCGCAGGATTACAGGCTGCTTTCTGCCTTGAACAAAATTTTAGAGAGATTGATATTTGACCAGATCACGAAGTACCTAGCTGACCATGAACTTCTTGATTCTCTGCAATGTGGATTCAGAACTGGACACAGTACACAGACAGCTCTCATCAAGTTGGTCAATGACATCCGATTCAACATGAATAAACGCATGGTTACTCTTTTGATCTTGTTTGACTTCTTCAAAGCTTTTGATTTGTTGATTAAATGCATCTGCATACAGAAGGCGTTTGCAGGACCCGATGCACATATCAATGTCGTGAATAAAGAGTGGAAACAGTAGCGGACCCAAGATTGAACTTTGGGGAACACCAGCAGTAGTATGGACCCAGTCAGTGATATTCTCATCAGAATCTTTAACAGCTATGAATCTACCAGTTAGATATGAAGCTATCTACCTGGTAGCTGACTCTGAGAGAATCCGATGATCCAATCATCACTCTGATTTGTTTAAAGAAATATGTCTAACTTCATGACTGAGGGTAAGTGAGCGTACGGGGAGCTGTAAATTAGTTCCTGAGTATAACGGACGAGTTCGCTGAGGACTGGAAACCCTCAATCATCGTCTTACCTCGTCACTTGAATGTTACTTGGAGATCTGATCGGCTGAAAAAAAATATTTCTCTAGATCCAGTGAATTTGGATCGGCAAGTCTATCGAGCTTTCTGGTCTGAATAATAGATGCAGTGGGAGCTATGTAGTTGAGTTTCAAGGTGGCATGTATCAGGAGATGCCCACCACCAATAGGAAGATCTGTTTTATCCCAGGAGCTAATGCAGTCCACAGTATCGACAATAATGAGATCCAGCCATGTTTCAGATTGTCCAGTGATATGAGTTGCACCATGATTAATTAACTTGAGAGAGTTTGCAGCCATAAAAGACTTCATATAGTCAGCATCAGGTCCTGTACTGAGCTGATCAGCATTAAAGTACCCAAGAATTAGTTTCTGACTATACCCATCAAAGACAGTTCCGAAAGTAGTGACAAGGTCACCAAATGGTGCATGTGGAGGCCAATAAACAACAGCATTAAATGTAGGTAACGCCCTCTTCGGGTAGAGGACACAAGTTATATATTCTGGTACGCCAGGTTGATCAGTCCAGATAATCACAGGCTTGAGGATGACTTTTAAGAGTAAAGAATCGTGATAGTATAGAGCAATGCCACCCCCATGTACGTTGCGATCGTTTCTAACTAGATTGTAACCCGGTAGGCTGATGACGAAGTCAAAAATATGGTTTCCAAGCCAAGTTTTAGTGACTGCGATGATATGGTCAAGACTGTTGGAAGCCAGGAAGAGCCATAGTTCATCCAGATGCACTCTAAGAGAATTGGCATTCAGATGACAAACTCGAAGTGATGCACTGGTATCAAGTGTGTTTGAGCTGCTGATGACATTAGGTGATGGACGACAGATTAGTTTAAATTGCTTCTAGAGTGATCCTCAAGAATCTTAGCTATATCCCCAGTAGAGGTAACGACCTGTATAAGAGAACGTTCGTCTTTCTTGACCAGTACAGAGTCATTTCTGGACCATATATATTTGAAGCCAGCTGATTTTAACGCTTTCTTCGTTTCACCAAGCAGTTTAAAAGTTCTGCTGGAAAGCAGGTCATTAACATATACGTTAAAGTTGATTGAAGGCATAGTGGTGAGAGAAGAGACACCATTAGGTTGTGTTTTTAAGAAACACCAGTTTAGTACACCATGCTTCTTCTTAGCCGAGATGATCTTGAATACAGTGGCCTGCTTGGAACATTTAATAGCAATAGAGGAACAGCTCAGGTTGTCAGTCGCTGAACTGCCAGAAGCCCCAGAAGATGACTCAGCAGAAGTATTATGCTTGGACAGAAATCTCACACTGACAATTTCACTGGGTTCCAATTGAACATTTAGGACTGTAAGTATAGAGTTTACAAGACGTAATAACTGTGCTTGGTCATGACTAAGACAGCAGGTAGGAAATCCAGATATCACAAATTCCAGACAATTTGAGTTTGTGTGGAGGGCCTTTTGAAGGTTGATCGTGTTGCTATTTGTGATGGTAGTGGGAGGGCCAGTTCATTATCACGTTTAGCAGTCGAGGTACCAGCGATGCAACTTGCTGCTTCCAGCTTTTGAGTGAAGTTATCAGTTTGAAGTCTTTCAGTAGTTTGTTTCAGATCGGTGATGGCAGCTGCGAGTGTTTCAAGATTGGCTTTGATGTCAGGTACATTTTTAAGCAGCGAGGCGTGCTCCTTGAGAGTAGAATTTGTAGCATTTGTGCCTGACATGACAGCAGCCAGGGTGATCTTTCGTGCAGCAGGTTTTTTAGGTGGCGGATCCATGCTCTTTTCATCCATCGCTCCTCTTGCGAGAATCAGTAGATTTGGATGACGAATCAGAACCAGAAGGTGAAGCAAGTGGTAAACTAGAATTCAGATTGTCAGTGTTATCCATGACAGGTAGCGTGGTGTCACTAGCGTGCAATTCCGAGTTAGTGTAGGCGAGTACACAGATAGCAACGCTCAGTCCCAACCCAAACTAATGGGTACTCACAGCACATGCATCACGTGTCCAAGAGAGAATTAACAAGTTTATCACAGGCTATCCACCAGTTTCTTGCTGTAAAAGCCAGTTATGAAAAGCAGTCTTGAACGATGATGGACTCTGAGTAAGTTTCAGAGAATCAGGAAGATCATTCCAGAGATAAGGCCCAGCAATGGGAAAAGGAGCTCTGTAGGCATCAGTTCGATGATTGGGTACAACAAGAGTAGATGCTGCAGCTTGGCTACGCAGTGTCCTAGCATTAACATGAGCAAGCAGCAGATCAGTCAGATATGGTGGTCGACGGTATAGATATGCATTTCTAACCGCAATGATTAGGGAACGAGACCTTGCCTGACCAACTGAAGAAAATCTAATGGTTATAAGCTTGCGTATTAGCAGTTTAAGAACAACCGTGTCAAAGGCCTTGGAAAAATCGAAAAGAACTAGAATGGTAACCATACGCTTATCTAAATCGTATCTCACGTCATTAAGCAGTTTTAACAAGGCTGTTTGAGTGCTATGTCCAGGACGGAAGCCACATTAAAGTGGATCAAGTACATTATAGTCATCGAGGTATTACTATATCTGATTAAAGACAACCCTTTCCAATACCTTACCCAAGATAGGTAGCAGAGCAATTGGCCGATAGTCATTAGGTGTTGAAGGTGTCGATATCTTGTTGATCGGCACTATTATAGCCCTTTTCCAAGCATCCGGGAAGAAGTTACTATGTAAAGACACATTGAAGATACACGTTATGTGATCCAGAACCGCTGGTAAGATAGCCAACAACATCTTCCTGGAAATTCCATCTGATCCAACTGCATCAGTACTTACAGAGGTTAAGATTTTACGAACTTTATCTGCATTGGTCTCTATGAATTGCAACTCTGATAGTGATCCTGATTTTATAGCTGGTTCAGTAAAGTGATATGCTGTACATGTCTGGGATATAGCTGCGAAAGTCATATTGAGTACAGTGGGATCAACAGCGAGGGGCTTAGGACTAGAGGGGGTTAGGAGAGAATCCTTGAGCAAGCCAAGTTTCCGTAGCTCCAGCCACATCACACTGCTAGAAAGGCCCTTTCGTCGATTGGCATAATAGCCAGCTCGCGCACGATTAAGTTGAAATCGATGAAGATCGCGAGCAGCACGATACTGCAGAAAGTCATCCCGTCTTTTGAGTCGTTGAAAACATCTATAAATAGCCCGGCACGTCACTGAGAGTTATCAAGATCCTTTGAGATCCACGGAGCAGTTTTGAGTAAGTTGACAGTGATTTTACGAACCGGTGCATACTCATCAACATGTGCCACAAGTTGTTGAGTAAATCTAGATGGCAATTGATCAGCCGTCAGGTCCGATGACGATACCCATGACCAGTCCCTACTGCGCAGTGACTCTATAGCAGGTTGTGTGGAGAGTAAATCAAGTTTTCGGGACAAAATAACTTTAGGCGATGGAGTTTTGGCAGTTAGTTGTATAGCAACAGAGATCAAGTGATGACCCGCACCCAGAGGACGATGAGATTTGCCCCATGATACGACCGTGTCTAACTCATCAACCATGCATAGATCAAGCCAGGTTTGTGATCGTGATGTGATGTGAGTAAAGCCATGATCAATGAGTTTCAGAGAATTCATGTGTAAGAAGGATCTAACATAGTCAGCATCATCACTGGATGACAATTGGTCAGCATTAATGTCACCACAGATAATTTTATGGCTGAAACCTTCCATGGCTGAAGCAATAACTGTTGCGAGATTAGTTGGCAGCGAAAAAGGAGCATGTGGTGGTCGGTAAATAGCTGGAATGAAGACGGGTTGAGAGCCAATGATGTTTAACTTGCACAGCAGAGTTTCAGGTTGACCAGGTGGACCAGTCCAGATTATCGGTGGCTTGAGAATGACAGATAGGTGTAAATATTTGTGGTAGTATATAGCAACGCCACCCCCATGTGTGTTCCGATCATTCCTGACGATACAATAATCTGGAAAGTTGACAACTGTGTCATCAATTAAGTTGCTAAGCCAAGTTTCAGTTACCACAATGGCATAATGGGAGTTGCATAAGTTTACTAATGTCGCTTTGAGATGAGATGATGTTGGCAAGTGTATCATCATTAGGCTTGGCAAAGATCGCGTCATTTTTGGCCCAGATGTATTTAAAGCCTAGCGGTTTCAGCAGTTCTTTGCCTCACCAAGCAGCTTAAAAGTTCTGCTGGTAAAGAGCTCATTAACATAGATATTAAAATCACTGAACGGGATGAGTTTTAAATCACTTTTGGCAGGTAAACCGGTAACCACCGACCACTTAAGGTGATCAAATTTCTTCTTAGCACTAATGATCCTAAATACGGTATTCACGTCAGCATACTTGATGGCAATAGAAATACGTCTGTTACCCACAAAGCTAGGTGGACGTAACAAAGCAGGAGTAACTGAAGATGTTGCAGGTGGTACATTTGAAACTGCTTCACGTTTCAAGCATCTGACATTAAAGGAGTCAAATCCGGGTATATTTACATTGAGAGTAGTGAGTATTGCTTGCACTAGCCTACAGTGGTTCTTAAAAAGGTCATTGTCAGGAAAATCGGATATAACTATCTCAGTGCAGCCCGATAATCTCCCAAGAGCTTTTTGTATGCGTGACGTATTGGCATTAGTAGTAGCAGTTAGCAAGCACAATTGTGATTCAGAAGCAGATGACGATCCAGCAACCGAGTTTTGCTCAAGCTTGTCAAGTCGAGAGATAACATCAGACAGCACAGCTTTGAACTCAGTGTTCTCCGACTTAAGCTCTAAAGTTGATTTTTTGAGTTCAAAGATGGCATGATTATAAGCTTCGGGCTTATCATTTATGCTAGGCAGTTCTTTTAATAAGTAGCTATGAACTTCAAGTACTTCCTTTATTGGATTAATACCTTCTGCAATCGTGGCGATAGAAGGATGACGACTAGTTGGTTTTTTAGGTGGCGGTATAAGTTCCCGATCATCACGAGCTTAGATGAGTTGGATGACTCATCTGACGAGTCAGAATCAGCACGATCAGTATCACCCATGTTGCAGAGTGAAACTCAAGATTGCGTTGGTTGAATGCGTTTATATCGATCGTATAGAATTGTGATCAAATTTGGATCAGAGTACAGTCTGCTCACTGTAGATGCCGCGGAGCTGCTATTCTCGTTTGAATAGTGTGTTGCGAGTACAGTAAATCCAATATAGATGGCACTCCAATAGTATAAACTGATGGACAATAAAAAATGAACACCAACCTCAAAATCCTGAGACCCCAGAGAAAATTGATAAAATAAATGTAAAAAAGGCCTCAAATTGTAATTAATGATAGCTCACAACTGAGACCTGCTATTTAGGCAAGCAGAAAAACTGAAACAACAACTGCCCGGGGGCAAATTATGCAGAATCGAGCGACTTTGTTCACTGGGACCACAATCGCCCTCTTCCAGGAAGCAGGAAATTCAGACTCTCTAAGGGAACGGTTGAAAATGTGAGTAATGTGGACAAGTAGCACAGGGAATGCCAACCCAAGCATTGTCCTAGAGAGCCCGTTTACCCCAACAGCATCGGACTTCATTGATAACAGTGCACGTCGAACAGAGTCGACTGAGATTTCACTGAGAACAAACTGAGGGCGACTGTCACAATGCTGAGTGTTGCAGATACTCGGCAGTACTCTCGAACTGGACTGGGACACCGCAGCAAAAGCCTGACATAGGGCAGTTGGATCAGCCGCGAGATTGACAGCCGTGGTGTCCTTGAGCAACCCCAGTGTCCTTAATTCACGCCACATGGTGCTACCCTGTAGATTACATAATCGAGATTGGTAGTAGCTAATACGCGCCTCTTTTAGTCGAGCACGATGCAGGTCTCTTGCTTGCCGATACTCAAGCAACAGCCAATCACTCCTACTGCGTCTGAACCTCTTGTATAGCGTTCGCACATAATGCTCGGAGACTCGTAGCTCATGTGATAGCCAGGGAGCATGCTTGAGCGAGTTGACAGTCATACTCTTGACGGGAGAAAGAGCATCGACGTGATCACGAAATAGTTGCGAGAAGTCGTCAACTACTTGGTGGATATTCAGCAGTGGCGAGTTGATAAAAGACCAATCCAAATTTCTGAGTGTGGCCTAAGCCGCTGGATTGACAAGGTTGTCCAACTTCCTGGTTTGAATTATCTTTTCACGCCGCATTATGCGATTGAGTTGCATAGTGGCATGAATCAAGTGATTCCCAGCACCAAATGGACGGCAGGCTTACCCCATGAGGTGATGACGTCAGAGTCGTCGACAATGCATAGGTCAAACCAGGTCTCAGACTGCCTGGTGACGTGAGTGACCCCATGGTCAATAAGTTTCAGAGAGTTTGTGTGCAGAAAAGACCTGATGTAGTCAGTATCAGCGCTATGGAGGTTGATCAGCGTTGAAATCTCCAAGGATAAACTCATGACTGAAACCATCCATTGCCATTCCCAGAGTGCTAGCAAGTTCACCAAATGGGGCATGTGGTGGGCGGTAAACAACTGCAACAAAGATAGGTAATGACTCTTCATGTGAAGCGTGCAGGTCCTGAATTCAGGAGTACCAGAATGATTTGTCCAAAAGATCGGTCGCTTGAGGGTGACTTTAATGTGTAAATATTCATGATAGTATATAGCACCGCCACCCCCATGAGTGTTACGATCATTCCTGACGATGTTTTAGCCGGATAACTTAACGATAGAATCAGGGATGCTATTGTCAAGCCAAGTTTCAGTGACTGCAATTATTTGAAAAAGTGGTTTGGAATCAAGATATTGACGTAGATCATCTAGATGAGCCCTAAGTGAATTAGCATGTAGACAGCACACCTGGACTGTAGTGGAAGAAGGCCTGGTACTGCTGGCTGGTCTGACTAGATAATTAATTTTCATATTACAGTGTACTGTGGATGAAAATCCAGAGCAGTTGTAACAGGGAAAAATGAGTTATTTTATCCACCAAAATCGTGATAATTTACTGATGGTCAATTACCCTACCCGTAACCCCAACCGATCAATTGAGTTTTTCGACTTGCCGCCGGGCGCGCTAATCAAAAATGCTAGTACGCGAGGCCCAATAATAATTAGGTAGAGGGGTAGTTTTTCGATAATGACCGAAGACAACCGAGTGGAATGATTAAAAGTGCAAGACAGCAACAGAAAAGACACAGAGACTGTAGGACCAGGTCACCATCCAGACGCATAGGACTGTTGACTACCCGAAGAGCAGGTAACTATCTAAGTCAGACTTGGCTTCGCATTGTGGAACCAAGCGATAACTCCAGAGTATTATTTATCAAGATACCAGGCCATTAGCCGGTATTCTTTAATATCTCAGTATTAATTCATCTGAATAAGCAGGTATTGGAGTAATAAAATCAAGAATACAAATTGCGAGAGCACCGAGACGTAACAAGGAAAAGAACACGAGACGACCCGGACCAGTATCGACAACCCAGAAATACACCAACTGGACAGAACCAAGACGAGAACAAGATACAAGTCGTAGCTGTAAATAAAATCGTCGCAGATATTTATTAAAATTGATTCTAGGCCCGAGCCAGAATTAATAAATAAATAGTCATACAAAATCGTACGTGAGGTCCGTAATTTGATCGTCGCGTCTAGGCCCAACTAGGTAAATTAATTATTAATTATTAATTAATCACGTGAAAAAAAGTTCGTCAGCCAGACGCTGAACAGTCGAGTGTTCTTGACGCTTCCAGAAAAGTCCAGGCAACGTGGCCGGATTTACTGCGTCGTGGAATTTTCCAGGCCTTTCAAGAGACCGCGTGCCGGAAAATTATCCTTAATCTAGTCAATAATCTAATCATTAATATTAAAGTAATTTTAACCATAAATTAATTAATCAATTATAAATAGAAAAATAAATTCAATTAATTGAGACATAGTAAATGTGCCGGGAAGTTAACATCGAAATTGATAATCAAGTTTGAGTATTGTGATAGTGGTGATGAAACGTTAGTGAGTAAATCGGCTTAAATAAATTTATCAATTGATTGTGAAAAGGAAAACGTTAGTGGTTGTAAATAATTACATATATTAATTGATTAGAGATTTTAAAATGAGATAAGGATCTTAATATTGGTTAATGAAAAAGGAAAATGGTCAAAAGAATATCTGAGTGTAAAAGAGTTATAATGAAAGTTAAGTGTTAAAAATGTTAAGGTTTTATAATCACGAAGAGGGTCGAGTTGACCGCGTGGAGGTTTAGGTTAAGTCGCGTGTGTGTGAAATAAAAGTCCAGGGGACTCAGAGTGAGTGTGTGTGTGATAGCCAAAGGCAGTTGGCAAAATTTTTAAAAGGTAAAAGGTATAAATTAAAAAGGTTTATATAATAAATAAGAGGTTAAAATTGTTATTTCGAATAAAGTGTTAAATAATTATAAATTATCCTTCCTCTTTCTTCTCTTACAAATAAATTTTACAACGACCCCGAACATTAAGATCCGGTTCTGGAAGACCGTTTAATACTTCCAGTGGCGCCCTTAAAAAGGGAATTTAAGGACGACCAGACTAGCAGTACCCTTGTTATACAGTCAGTCAGCCGATGAACATCTCAGGCCCCGGACGTTCGTCCGGAGACTGGCTGGCTTCAATCAAATTATAAATTTGTAAAATACATTTGCCTTTTTATAATTAAAATGTTTTATTTTACGTTTCGAACCCTACGAAATACTCCAAAATTGGAGAGAGCTCAGCAACGGGTGCACCTGGGAATATGTGACACATGTTTTGAAATTAGGCTCGTTTTCTAAGAGTGAGGGTGAAAAAAGACAACGACGAACTTTTGCGAAGAACTTCAAATAGTTGATTTGACAAAACATTGTATAGGTAATATATCAATCTAACCTTTACGTAAATAAAGCTTCGCTGTATTCATAATTAACAATATTTATTTAAACTTTAGATGATTACTATAACTTTTTGGTATTACGATCATGACAATATTATTTTTCAGTGGAGTCAAATGGAAAGATTGTTTTATGAACGACAAGAAAAATTTAACGGAAATAGATGGTATTGTGTAATACATAAGTAATTAAGACTTAAAACCATAAAAGATGTGGGTTCCTATATTTAAAAAAATTTGCAAAGCTTTGAAACTATGATAAGACCTAGATAAAATGTTAAGTTTGAAGGACAAAATTGAAGTTTATTAATTCAGCTTTAGGATACCTTAGGTGAAAATTGTTTAAAATATTTAGATTCAAAGTTATGTGAACCTTTCTAGTTAAAAGATCACAATAAAATATAACTGGTGGAGCTGAATTATGATGAGAAATGCATAAGTTATCAGGAATGAAATACATATTTTCCGAATTTCTTTATGATGTCCAAACTTTCAAGGCTACCAAATTATTGGAAGAAATGGTTAAAAGATAACGTTTAAGATCATCAATTGAGACTTGTGAGATGAGTTTTAAGATACTTTTTACGGAAATTATCTAGAAGAATTAGTTTTAAAGTTATAGCAACTTTATAATAAATAAAAACTGAATTTTCGAAAAATCGTGGAAATTTATTTAGACTTATTCATCTGAGTAATCCATGATTCTCAGTGGCTAAGGACCCGACATCTAGTTTTCAACGTTCACTTAAGTACACCAATGTTACAAGAACAAAACAATAAGAATTTCATAGAAGTCTCACCTGCGTCGTCACTGATCCAAAGTATTTAATTGACCACGTGGAATTATTATATAATACTCAATTAAGGATGAAGGAATTTGTCTCATGTAAAATAAATCTCTCAACACGTGGTTAAATAATGGATAACTTTTTTATATATGTTACGAACCCGGCACCCTTCATCCCTTACGCATGTATATATATGTGGGTACACACATATATACATGGATAAAAATAAATATACACTAATAAAATAAGTCGGATAAAATTTAAACTAAATAATTTAGAAATAACTCAAATTTTGAATGAATGAATGAATTACTTTATTGTTTAAATTTGGATACAATCCATGATACAATTAGCAGTTGGAGTTCATTAAAACTATGAGTAAAGTGAAAAATACATATGTTTTAATAAATAAAGCAATAGGATTCTTTATAGTTAAAACAGGCTTTTAGATAGGTAAATAATCTTTTTGGATCGAGTGGCACGAGTATCCCAAGTTGGAGGCACAGTAGGTCACACGGAGCGATGACTGGTCCCCAAAATTGGGTCCTGATATTTGAAAAGAAAGGGCAGCGCGTGAGAAAATGCTCTATGCTTTCATTTTCCTGCAGATGACAAAGTGAGCAGATAATACGTGGGTGCAGTTTATGCGTATGTCTATCAATCGTAATATGGCAGGAGTATAAATTAGATAGTCTAAGCTGGATTAGTGGCTTGATAAGGTACAAAGGCATGTTATCGAAGTGCGGCACTTTAAAAAGTGGAGAAGGCAAAATTAACTGACACGCAGAAGATTGTCTGTAGCGTTCAGCGTCAATCTTTCGTAGATGATTGTCGAATTTAGCTAAAATACCCTTCTTCTTGGCTTTCCAATGCTTGGCGTCTAGGTTATTCAAAAGCTCAGATTCCTGAATGGGGCTCAAAATATCGCTTAGTTGTTGTACCCAATTATGTCTACTTGAGTTAAAGGTTGTCCTGAGCGCGTGGAGACGAAGAAAACAGATCTTGGGTAGCCTGGAATCATCCATTTCCAGCATTTTTATGACCCAGTTGATTGCACCCTTGAGGACCACTACGGAGATGTGTTGAATGTTTAGCTCAGTCCTCAGAGCATAGCTGGGAGTGCAGGTAGGTAGCGAAAAGAGTCTCTTGTAAAACTCTAGATGCGTGGACTCAAGTCGTTCTGAGATATGAGGTCTAAGGCCCCATAGGTGAGCGAGATAAAGCAACATACTTCTGGACATGCTATTGTAAACTTGGACTTTGCCTTGCCAAGAATCCACCTTAAGTTTGGCTAATATACTAAGTACCACGCTGGCGGCCATTTTAGACTTATTGGTGGCTTGAAGCGCTGCAGCATCTCCCTGAAGAGAGGTATTGAAGGTGACCCCCAGATAAGTAAAAGAAGGAACGAGATCAATCGGCTTGCTTTTGAAAAGGAATGATTCCTTTCTCTTGCTGGCTCTCCCACTGGAACTTACTCGTAAAATTTTTGTCTTGGATACATTGACGGTTAATTCGTTTAGATCACAGTAGGATTCCAGGGCAACGAGCAGCTTCTTCAAGATAATAGGAGTGCGAGCAAGCATCGCTAGATCATCCGCGTATTTCAGAGATAATAGGTCCTTGGAAGCACCAAGATTAAGTCCTTCTATATTGTTGCCTCTGAGGAAGTCGATTAAGTCTGCTATATAAAGGATGAAAAGCAAAGGGCTTAGAATTTCCCCTTGAAGAACTCCTACGGTGATGTCGACTGGCGCGGATAAATTATTGTTAATCTTGACCTGCATTTTGGCGGAGTCGTATAGACACTTCAAGATGTTAATTATTTTAGCGCTCAGGCCCAAGTGAAAAAGCTGGCACCATAGTCTATCATGCGGGATACTGTCAAAGGCTCGTTGTTTATTCTACAAATAAAACATATGCGGGCACACCCTGGAAACGTACAGCCATTTGTAGGGCAGCGAGTAGGCTAAATACATTATCAGCGCATCCTTTACCAGGGCAAAATCCCGATTGTTCCTCAGGGATCAATTTGTTATCGGTAGCCCATTTTTGTATCCTGGTGCAGATGATCTGTGTAAATATTTTTACCGCACAGTTGATAAGCGCAATGCCCCGATAGTTGTTAGGATCGCTGGGGTCACCTTTTTTGTACAGCATTGTCATTAACATACTGGACCAATCCGAAGGTATCTCTTCAGTCCTAAGAATCTTATTAAATAATGCTAATAAGTACCAGGTCCAGTTGCCAGGGAGCTCTTTAAAGAATTCATAGCCAGTACCGTCTACGCCAGAAGCCTTACCAGTTTTGCATTTTTTTAGGCTTGCTAGGAGTTCCTCCATGGTGATTTCGCCATCCAAAGTTGAGTGCAGGGGACCAGCAAAAGATGGGAGAGCAGGTGGCCTGGGAGGATACACTGATTCGAAGAACTGTTCCCAAGATTGAAGTGGAATGACGTTGCGGCGGCACGAGAAACTGCGAACCGAGTTAACTACGGCCCAAAACTCGGACGTGTTTTTGATTGAGGCAAATTTACTATGGATGAGTTCTACATGTTTTAGCTTTTTCGCTTTGATGCAGGCGAGATATTCCTTTTTAATAGAGTAGTAATCTTTCCAGAGCGGATCCTCGGAAGGTAGGACTTTGCATGTTTTCAATAGGCTCTTAGTTTTAGATTTCAAGCTGGCACAGTGACTGTCAAACCAAGGCTTTCTGTAATGATGTCTCTTATCTGTCTTTCTAACCATGTTGGAAGCAAAAGCTCCGTTGAGTATAGCTGAGCGTAGACGTCCGTAAATAGAACCAAGAGCCTCAGTATTAAAATCAGCAGCGACTAGAGGAGAGCATAATAGGTGATTTCTATATTGTTCAGCAAGATGAGGTCACCAGCGTAGTACGGGCTGAGAAGCAGAGGACTCGTGTACCTCGAGAGGTAGTTTTGAGGGCAGTATAAGTTCGACCGAAACCGGCAAGTGGTCGGAATTGGTAATCAGAGTGTTGACCCTCATATCCTCCACCAGCTTGACACCTAAAAGGTTTAACCAGATGAGATCAGGGGTGCTCTTGCCTATATTACTTAGAAACGTAAATCCTCCTGGAGAGTCGGAAAGAGTTCTGCCGTTGAGCAAGACGAAGCCGAGTTGTTGCATATGATTGAGTAAGGTGAGCCCCCTTTTGTTGGTATTATGATCTAAGGTTGATCTGGATGCAAATAGAGTAGTTGAGTCGTATAGGTAGGGGTCAAAAGTACCCAAATTACCCAACCTGACGTTGAAGTCACCTCCGATAATAATGATATCGTACGTTTGAGAAGCCTGCACCTGGTCTAAGTCTTGTTGCAGTAGGGCCAACGAGGATGCCAAATCTGCCTCGGGCTTGAAATAGATCGAGACGATGACTATGTAACGTCCATTTGTGCTGAAAAGAGAAATAATCCATTCGTTGGATTTCGCTAGACACTTGCAGTTATCCTCGTTCTTAATTAAAGCAAGAAGACCCCCGCTTGCTCTGCCTGGGGTGCCAGGGACTTTAAAAGCTGGAACCGAGAATTTGTGCCAATTGTTCAAACCGAGGATGTAAGGTTCTTTGTTGTGAATCCAGGTTTCGGAGATGCCTATAAATGCCGAGTCGAAGAGCTCAACGAGATCAGATAGATTAGCAGGGCCATGAGCATTCCAAAAAGAGAGTATAAGCCTATCTGATCCCGGAATCAGTTTTTTAATATATCTTGCATAAGAGAGGAATTCCTGTCATTTGAAGAAGAGAGGGCGTAAGTTGAAGTGTTATTGGACGGACGATTTGAGACTGGGCTTTCCTTTTTGCGCTTAGTAGGTGACAGGGAATTATTGTTAAGGTTAAATGTGTATGGCGTCCCATCGACAATGATTTTGTCCTGTCTAACCTTCACATTTTTCCCCTCAGCTTTTAATCTTCTGCCCTCGTCCCTTAATTTTTTGGCTATTTTTTCCTCAGAGGGAGTAAGGTCATTGTCAATGTATACTTGAACCTTTAAATCCTTTTTTTTTCTTCATGATGGTGGCTTTACTCGAGTGGTTGTTAAGAGTGACTTTAATTCTGTCACCAGATTTACCGATACGTTCAGCATTGAGAATACAGTTTTTGAGGTTAAAATTTTCCTCTAGGAATTTGCTTGTTTTCAAAACGGCATCCTCGTTGTCGTTGATGAGACCCCGAATGACGATGTTGTTGCGACGAATATGCCTTTCAATTTTATCAATACTGGAGTTGACTATTTTATCCTCCAGAATCGATGCAGCAGCAGCGGGAGCATTAGGTAATGCATTTTCTGTGCAGTGAGCGTTGGAGGAGGATTCTAAATTGGATATGCGAGATTTAATATTGTCGAGTTCGGCACGGATCGCATCATTTTCTTTGGAAAAGGAGGCTTTAACCTCATCGAGTTTGGCGTTGTGTATGGCGTTTGAATCTTCAATTTTCTGGGCCAAGTCGTTCTTCATTTCCTCAAAGTACAATCTGTCCTCTTTGCGCTAAGTTTCCATCTTACTTAGAAGTAGAGCCATGGGATCCCAACTTATAGGTGCAGCCGGAAATGACGTAGTTCCCGCTTGAGAGACTGTGTTATTACCTGAAACAGATTTATTTGGACTATTCATAGTAGAAGGAGAGGAGGAAGAGCGACTTAGCTTTTGCGGTGGTGAAGTTTTCCTTGGAGTTTGGGTGTCAGCCAACGATTCTCTTGACCTTTTAAGCGAGGCTTTTTTGAAGAGGTCCGGTAAAGATAAAGTTGAAGTAGAGGACAACCTGGGTAAACGCTCAAAATGGCGTGGCCGACCTTTGGACTTAGTTGTTCCTTTTTCCAATACGTGGGGACTCAAAGCTTTGGTCGTGAAGCAGTTAAAATCTGAGGCTTCTGGGTTTAGGTTTGAATTCAAATGCGAATTCTTGTCGACAGGTGGGACCAAACCTACAGCGACCTCTGGGACCGATAATTGTGCCTGGGTTGGAGTGACTGATACTGAGATGTCGTTGCAATCTTCTTCTGGCGCCAAAGCCTCAGACATAATAACAATAGTAACTCCTTACATAACCTCTCCGGATCCGATGCTGACTATTGATAAAAGGATAGCACGAAAACTAGAGCACGGCAAAAATTGATTATTATATGCAGAGAAAGCCTCCGAGATGAGGATGACAGCGATGTATCACAGTATTTTTAATGCTTCGGGTGTCAAAAGTTCAACACAAAAGAAAATACTTAAAATAAAAACACGTTAACAGTACAGTAGCGCCACTAATGAACTCAATAACTCAAATTTTAAATTAAAGTACATAAAAATAAATAAATAATATACGATTTATACATTCAAACAATAAATAATGTATATATATATTTAAAGATAAATATGTTTAACAAATAAGGAAATATATATGTATTTAAATGTAAATAATATATATTTTAATTGGAAAACATATTTAGGAAAATTAATATATGTATATATTTATATAAATTTGAAAATAATTAAAATAATGATAAATAATTAAGTACACCATTTTGTAAGAAAGAGAACATACGCGAAGGCGAAACATTACATAGGAGTGGGCGCGAATACCGTGCTGTAACCTGAGTACCGGGCGTAGTAAAACAATAGAGTAAAGCCCAGAATAAAATAAAAAGAAACGCCTGCAGCGAGAGTAAACGACCAACTTACTCCTGCTGTTATCCTAATACATAAAATCAAGAAAAGACTGTTCAGAGGGCCCGTGAAAAAATTTTCTGATCAAGCCTTATATGACCTGATATGGCCATATCAAAAAATTTGATATATTCATATCTGACCTGATATGACCTGATATGCCCATATATAATTTTTAATATATTCTGATATAGTCTGATATAAAAATTGGCCATATCAAGCCATATCAAGTTGACATGTCCACATCAACTTGATATGTCGATATCAGATTTGATATGTCTTGATCTGACTCAACATGCTTGTATATAATTTTTTTTATATGTCTTGATATGACCTGATATAACTTGATAAGGGTATATATATTTTAATATGCTTGTCAAAAAAAATTTTGATCAGGTTTGATATGGCTTGATATGCCCTGATATGGGCACATATACTAGTTTTTTCGAGTTTTCCGTAAACATACGTTTGGTAAAATAATTTAGAAATGATCAAATAACGTAACATTGTTCGGAAAAACCGATTTTATAATGGTTCATAAAATCTTATGAAGTCTGTTAGATATTTTAATTTACCGCATTTATAAATAGTATAAAGTATACAAACTGTGTTGAAAAATTTTTCCAATAAGCTAACGAGATCAATTTTTAAATATCTGAGAGAATTTCAAATTTTCGTAATGAATTTAAATATAAAAAATTGAGATTTTAAACTGAAAAAAGTTTAATTACACGGAGAAAAATGTTGGTTCGAAACCTACCAATTTTTATTATGCTGTCGACTGAACTTGAAACAGGAAGGGAAGCATCCAAAAAATTATTATGCTCATACGAAAAATTATTATGCTGTATCACAATACTTACTACGCGCGAGAAACTTATCGATGAGATTTAATTACAATTACTTTCATACATTATAATAATTATGATGCGGCATAGTAATTTTTCGTATGAGCATAATAATTTTTCGTACAAGCATAATAATCTTTCGTATGAGCATAATAATTTTTTGCATGCTTCCCTTCCTGTTTCAAGTTTGGTCGACAGCATAATTGAAATTGGTAGGTTTTAAGCCAACATTTTTCTCCGTGTAAGTTTAAAAATCTTTAACTTCTTTTTTTTTTCTTACCAAAAAAGTAGTTCTTGCCCCGTTACTGGTGGGTATACCGTTAATGGTCCCGTTATTCTATAAACAATAACAATTGAAGAAAATACAAGTAACCAAATCAATCATTTATCTAATGTCTTTAATTTTCTTAGTTTCAATTTTATCCAAATAGATATAATCAACTTTGCATTTCAAGTTTGTGATTTGGCAGAGTGGTTAATAGATCAGACTTTGAATCAGAAGTACTCGGGTTCGAACCCATGACCTGGCTGGATTTTTTTTCTTTTTATTTTTTTTTTTTTCATGACAATTATTGCATATACAACTTTACAAAGTTATACACAATTTTATAAAATTATCTATAAATTTAGTTCCCGAGATAACAATGTTAATCTCGCTATATATAGTCTGATATGTCCATATCAGAACATATCAAATCTTATCTGTACATATATTGTCTGATATGGCCAATTTCCATATCAGGCCTGATATGAACCGCCCAAATCAGGCCATATCAGAAAATTTTTTCACGGGGGCTGTAATACCCCCAAAATTAATAGTAAATTTATCGAAAACATTAAATTCAATAGTAATTTCATTTTTATAAATTTTTATCTATGCATTTTGGAAAATATCTATAATTTTATTATTTATTAATGTAACAAATTAAACTGCCGATGGCAGTACTTTTTATTTTATTTAAATAAATAAACTGCTGATATGAGATATCAGATTTATTTAAATAAACAAAGATTCGGAGAAAACTTAGATCATCGATAAAATTTTTAATGAATAAACAATAAACTCTGGGAGAGTCTTTCTGCGTCTTTTCCCATGGCCCCTACCATGGTGGCCCATCTAAAATTACATGGCAAATAAAAGTCGCTGCACCAGCTAATGAAATCAGTCAGAAAAACTCATCAGTCCGAAATGTAAATCCGTTACCGTCGGGTGTAATCCCGTTCTCGTCGGGTGTAACCCCGTTTACTTTTGTTTAAAGTTTTTTTTTGTTAAAGTTCGTTTTTACGCTTCGTTACTGCCGGGTGTGACCCCGTTTTTTTTTTGAGTTTCTTACAAAGTACAGTTTTTCGGGTGTGATCCCGTATTTTTATTCGGAGAATATTTACAAGGATTTTCATTTTCATTTCAATATTTCATTTTGGAGAATATTTACAAGGATTTTCATTTTCATTTCAATATTTCATTTTGGAGAATATTTACAAGGATTTTCATTTTCATTTCAATGTTTCATTTTGGAGAATATTTACAAGGACTTTAATTTTCATTTCATTTGGGCAATATTTCAAGGATTTCAATTCAATATTTACAAGGATTTTTAATTTTCATTTCATTTGGGGAATATTTCAAGGATTTCAATTCAACATTTCATTCGGAGATTATTTCCAGGATTTCGATTGTGGATCTCAAAGTTATGGATTATTTCAATAAGTTCAGTTAACGTTAAAAATAAAAAATTATTGTTTTTCCCTTCGTTAAACTCTAAAAGGGTGCAGTGATCTTTACTTGTGTTGTGAATATATGGGCATTTAAAATAAATAAATTAAAATATTATTCGAGAGAAATTTAATAAAAATTTGGTGAATCTAAAACAAGTTTGTGTGAATTTAAGTTAAATTTTTTATTTTTTTAGTTACCTGCAATAAAGGTAATGATTTATTTATGAACATGTGTTCTCTTTCGATTTTTTGTTTTGAGTTTCCGACGGACAATTAAAATAACAGTTAATATAATTTTAAACGAGTGACAATATATTTACTACAGAAATTTTAATATTTCATAACTTTATTCAATGAAAATAATTTTTCGATTATTTTCATTTAATTTTAAAATGAAATATATTTAAATAATATACTTCATATCTTTATTTAATGAAAATAATTTCTCTATTATTTTCATTAAATTTAAAAAATGAAATATATTTTAATAGTATATTTCACATCTTTATTCAATGAAAAATAAATTTCGAAATAATTATATATTTTTAAATCATAATAAGAATTTAAATAAGAATTGTATTATTTTTCAATATTAATAATTAATTTGAAATATTATTACAAAAATCTTATATTATGAAGTTAAATAAGAATTGTTTTATTTTTCAATATTAATAATTAATTTAAAATATTATTACAAAAATATTATATTATGAAGTTACATAAGAATTTTACTATCTTTCAATAATTAATTTAAAATATTATTACAAAAATATTATATTATGAAGTTACATAAGAATTTTACTATTTTTCAATAATTAATTTAAAATATTATTACAAAAATATTATATTATGAAGTTAAATAAGAATTTTACTATCTTTCAATAATTAATTTAAAATATTATTACAGAAATATTATATTGTGAATTTAAATAATATTTTTTTTTATTTATGATTTTTACTTGTATCACTTTACGTGTTTTACAAGACTGACCCTGCTTTTTACCTTCAAATTCTCCACTATTTGTTCCTTCTCATTCTCGCTTTTTTTATAACAATTATAATTTTTTATACCGACCCAGCCACTATGCTTGCCACTTGCAAGCCTTTGCTTCTTAGCTCTGTCGTTCTCGTATATATATTATATGTCCGCATCGCTCTGACAATCTTTGTTATAATTTGCTTTCTCCTTGTTCTACCACTTAATTTTTGCGGCTGTGGCCCGACTTGTGCTTATGACTGTACTGCATCATTACGGTGATGCCCTACTACCTCCCTTGTGCAATGGAGGTGTAGTGGCGTAGGAAAACCACAGAGAAAACCTATCGCCAGTACAGTTTCGGTTTGAGTGAAGCTCCAGTGGTCGATAAAATTCCCAATTTTACCGATCACTGGATCTTCATCCCGCACCTAACGATCAGAGACCTTCGTTACCGACGCCCGGCTAAACGGTCACCCAGCCAAGTTGTAATCCTGCTCGATACTACTTAACTTCGGTGATCGCCCGAGCCGCGTGCGTGCGGAACGGCTGCCTCAGCCGCTTGAATTTAAATAATAATTTTATTCAAATATGGATATAAATAATTTAATTACAAAATATTATATTGTGAACTTAAATATTAAATTTACTATTTTTCAATATTCATTCAAATATTAAAGATTAATTTAAAATATATTAAAAAAAAAATATTATATTATGAATTTAAGTAATAATTTTACTATTTTTCAATTCAAATATTACTCTAAATGATTAATATTATTTTATAAAACTAAAAATGATGAATTATGAATCAATGTTATTCAAAATAATAAACTAAATAAATTTTAATTTGTGAATTTAATTTTATGAAAGAAAACTCTACTATATAAGAATAACTGTAATGTGAATTTAACGAATTGAAATACGAATTTAAATAATTTTAATTTTGTTAATTTTTACCAAATATCTAGTAATCAATATGTGTTTAAATAAAATTTAAAATTACGAAATAAAATTCATTATTGTAAAATTTCACATCCATGTTTCCCCGTGAATCCCCCGAAACAAGTTACTCCAAGAAATCTATAGATTTCTAAAAATCAAAATATAAACATAATAAATTATCTAAAATTTTCACGGGGCCATAACACATAAAATACTAGCTAACGCGTGTTTAGCCCACCGAAATAATATTCCCAGAAAGTAGATAAATAACGACAATAATGCTCAAAAATATAATCGGAATTTTAATTAAAAAGATTTCACAAATTTAACTAGTTCTTACTATTAAAAAAGAAAATATGACTGTTCACTGTGATGGCGGCCCAGAGAAGAAAGAGTTGTCCTCTCCCCACAAGTTTTGTTAGTTCATCACTTTTCCACATGGTGATTTATGGTTTTGGCACCATCTATGATCAGAAATCAACACAGGTTATCAACCGCTTCATTGATTGCTTTACTCCACCCTAGGAGACACGCCGTATAGCCTCGTACAGTATCGCTCCTGCAATCCAGCTGCGTATACTCCTCAATTGCTGGTAAGAGAGGCCACTAATATTACGTCGCTAATTGGCGGGTCGATTTAAGACCTTCTATAGCCATAAACGCATCACATAGGACTCTCGTCGGAAAAATATTCACATGAATATTTCTTTGGTTGAACTGCGGGTCCTCAAATAACCTGTGACGAAGATCGGTGCTTCTCTGGACGGTCACGCGGATAGCTTAGATAATGAGTATTAGTAAAAATGACAAACGTCTCGTCACAATACATGGATACACTTTTTAACGAATGATATTTTCGAACTCTACTCAACCAATTATGATAGGTAATGACAAAATTTCTTAAAAAATCGACCATGAGGGCAAATACAATAGCTAGATTTTAAAAAACTCTATCTAAAAAGACATTCCTAAAATATAAAGACGATGACTGGAACAAATTTAGAATAGTATACAACAATGAATTCATCATTAAACTAAATTTAAAAACTACAAACTCCATCGATGTTAATGTAGCTGTCCTTGCAAAACTTATTGAAAAATCAAAGGATTCATCAATTCCTAAGATAGAACACGCTTCAAATCATACTCCTTTACCACAAGACATTATGCAGCTAATTTAATAAAGAAATCAAAATAGAGGAATGCTTACTACAGAACCGGACTAGATATCTATCGATTGGAACGTAACAGACTACCAAGAAATATAAAATTAACAATTTATGAATTTAATAACAAACGCTGGCCCTATAAATTAACAAAATTAAGAGTTTCTGACAATACATTATGATATACAGGCAAAGCACTTACGAAAAGATCCACGAACGCTACACCTTCATTACATGGACCAAATGGACTATCCTTCTCAGATCTAGAGAAAGCCAACGTGCTAGTGCAACAGTCTGAATTGGTTCACCAGTTGACAGAACTACTAGTCAACAATAAAGACACATTAGTGAAAAAAATAATCAGATTAATGAAGCAAAAACCAAGTGACCTCAAATTTATTACACTTAATTCCTCGAAAAAAATCTACAATATAATCAAAAAAACAAATCCTACAACAGCCCCCGGATCAGATTACAGAACATACAGATCATTGTACTCAAAAACCTGCTGAAGGAAGCGTTTTTTTAACTCATGCATATCTTCAATAGCTGTCTCCTATCACATTTTTCAACAGCATGGAAAACAGCCAACCTAATAGCATTTCAAAAACTAGGAAAAGATAAACTCTTTCTTCAAAACTACAGGCCAATAAGCTTACTTTCAACACTCAGTAAAATCATTGTAACAGTCATCCTAAACAATATAAAAAAAAATTGAAAACAATACAACATTCTAATGAGTGACCAGTTTGACATAGGGGAAAAATATAGCATAATTCACCAATTAGTAAGGATAGCAAACTATATATTTCCAATAATTTTAACAGAAACAAATATAAAGCAATGGTTCTCTTAGACATTGAAAAAGCTTTTTACACCGTCTGGCTTAGTGACCGGTGAAAATGACCAGTGCCAGAATATCCAGTGACAATAATGTCCGGAGGCGAAAATTCCTCATTGCGCGTAGTATCTAACCACAGTCACGACGTGTCAATACCTCTCTTGGGTCAAATACTACTACCATTTCAGGAAATAAAGCGATTCTGGCCGCAGTGGACTTGGAAAGTGACCCCCCGTGGTACCAGTCTTCCTGCGCTGGTCAACAAGTTGCGTCGAGATAAGTGGTGGGACGCAACTTCTCCCCATACTCTAAGAAGGGTTTCCTCCACTTGTTATTTGTCTGGTTTCGAATACGCTATTATCTACTTGCTCAGTCCCTGATGGATTTCCTTCTTTCTGAGCCAATAAGTGTTTTGATTACTCTAGCTGGATCAATGCTTACAGCAGCTCCATGGGGCCCGTAGTCAACGAGAGAAATATCCGTATGGATTTCTCCAGCAAAAGTCCCATGTGATGTGCTCATGGCCTTTGAGGGACAAATCGACCCTTCAGTTAGTGACATGCTATTCGTGTCTTCTCTTACCAACAATTGAGGAATATACACAGCTGGATCGCAGGCGCGATACCGTGTGCGCCTATACGCCATGCACCCCTAGGGTGGCGAAAGAAATCAATTAAGCGGTCGATAATCTGTATCAGCGTTAGATCATAGATGGTGTGGAAATTATAAATCACCATGTGGAAAAGTGATGGAACCATGAAACTTGCGGAGAGAGGACAACTCTTTCTTCTCTAGGCCGCCATCATAGTGAACGGTCATGCTTTTTTTTTCGTAATGGTAAGATCTAGCGAAATTTTTGGAGTCTTTGCGAGTAAAGTTCCGGTTATATTTTCAGGCATTATTGTCTTTATTTATCTATATTCTGGAAATATCATTTCCGAGGGCTCAACGCTCGTTAGTTAGTATTTCGTGGAATAAAGTTATCTATTGTCTAACCACGTGTTGAGAGATTTATTTTACACGAAATAACTTTCTTTCGCCTTAATGAAGTATTATATAATTATTCCGTGGTGAATTAGATACTTTTGGCCAGTGACAACACTAGGGTGGGCCAAAAAAAAGAACTAATTTTTTTTTCTTTAGTTACCGTGAAAATATCGTTTAAGATGATGAAAAAAAAATTCTGGTGAAGTTTGAGCTCTTAATATTAATATTAAGAGGTCGCTCATCGGGTTTTTTGATTTCCCATTTAAATAACATGGAAAAAAATAATTTTTTAGTTTGGAATTTTTTAACTCAGCAATGGCTCATTGTACGAATAAGCCCAGCATCCATTTTCGTGGAGAATTTAACGCTCTACAAAAAAACTCTCCTATCATTTTTCGATAAGTACGTCTGTTCAAAAGTTATTCGAGCATGAAGTCAAGTTAGAGTAAATTTCGAGATCTTTATACTTTTTCGGCGAAACTATTGGACTTATCGTAAAATATCATAGATTTTTTTTTGTAGACAATTTTATTTCCTACAAATTATCATTGATAAATTTTTTCAAAATTCTGCATTGTTTTCTAGTCAATTTCATTTTAATGCCAAGTTCTTGAAATCAATTAGAACACTACTTTTTTAGGAGCTTGGCATTAAAATGAAATTAACTAGAAAACAATGCAGAATTTTGAAAAAATTTATCAATGATAATTTGTAGGAAATAAAATTGTCTACAAAAAAAAGTCTATGATATTTTACGATAAGTCCAATAGTTTCGCCAAAAAAGTATAAAGATCTCGAAATTTACTCTAACTTGACTTCAAGCTCGAATAACTTTTGAATAGACGTACTAATCGAAAAATGATAAGAGAGTTTTTTTGTAGAGCGTTAAATTTTCCACGAAGATGTATGCTGGGCTTATTCGTACAATGAGCCATTGCCGAGTTAAAAAATTCCAAACTAAAAAATTATTTTTTTCCATGTTAATTAAATGGGAAATCAAAAAACCCGATGAGCGACCTCTTAATATTAATATTAAGAGCTCAAACTTTACCAGAATTTTTTTTTCATCATCTTTAACGATATTTTCACGGTAACTAAAAAAAAAAAAATTAGTTCTTTTTTTTGGCCCACCCGAGACAACACAGATAAGCCTTTAGTGAAGCTGCACTTTTGTTCCTGTAACTGTGGTATAAGTAAGTAATTGTCAACGTTGGAAGCTGGTTACTGGGTCCTTAGCCACTGAGAAACGTGGATTCCTCAAGTAAATAAGTCAAAGTATCATTAGTTTAGCAGTAGAGCAAGAAATAGTAATATTGTTTAGTGAATTTTGTAGTTTTATTAATAGAAATAAATTTGTGAACGTGTGCCTTGTCACTAATCATCTCTAAATGGGATAAAAATTGCACCGCTTCAGAAGAAACGATTAAAAAAGATCTCTTTATTATCATTAATAATGAAAATATTGAACTAAATAATAATGTTAAGTACCTAAGCGTAACCCTAAATAATAATAATTTGACTCATTCTAGCACATACAAAAAACATGTGTTAAAAGCAAACCAAATATAAATAATCCTATCCCCCCTATTATGAAGAAAAAGTAAATTAAGTGTTCAAAATAACCCTGATTAGAAAATCTCATAGAATCTAATAGATTCTCATTAATTCCCATAGAAGTTTTATAAGAATGAATGAGTTCTATGAAAAGTGATATAGTTAAGTATAGGGCATTATTCATACAGCTATAAGAATCAATCGGATTTTTTAAGCAGGGAAGCTTATACTTTATAAAATGATGAGAAAACCTATATTACTCTACTGCTCCAGTGTGGAACAGTACACTCAAATCTAATATTAATAAAATAATAACACTAGAAAATAAAACGCTTCGAATGATCCTTAACGCCCCTGTTGGTTTAGAATCACGCTGTAAACACGGTGGGTTTGTTTCATTTTACCATTGTGATTACGCGGTGTATTCACCGCTATTCCACGGTGGCTTTGTGCCATTTCACCACCGTGGTTCCACGGTGTATCCACCACGTAATCACAGTGGAAACACCGTGTATACACGGTGGTAAATTGGAACAAACCCACCGTGTAACCACGGTGGATCCACGGTGTTTACACTTCCACGGAGTTTCCACCGTGATTCAAATCTGTGAGGGGCGGATTACTCAACTATTAATAAAGAAATATGAGATCAACCCAATATTAATGAAATTAGTAATGGCATACATAAACAAACTGAACTATTTTATAGACAGAGAACACAACATCTAGACATCCTTTCAGATATTGCAGTATACAATTACACAAATGCACCATTTAAAATTAAAAAAAGCCCATTCGGCAGCCGAAATGAAAGGTAGATTTTCCGATTAATCTATATATAAAGTTTCATATATACATATCTTGTAATACATGTTAGTGTATAGTCATGATATGAAATTAGACTCGTTTTTCTAAGAGTCAGGGTAAAAAAAGACAACGACTATTTTTGATAGAGAACTTCAGATAGTTGGTTTGACAAAACATTTTATAAGTAATGTACCAAACTAACTATCATAAAAACAAAGTATCAATAATTTAATTAGTATGAGATCATAGTGATAATCACTATTACGATGACAAGACCAGTTATAATTATAGTATGTACAGGTAAGATTGAAACATAATAAATAACAAAAAAAAACTTTGACAACATAAAATAGCTGTGAAATTTACAGGTTATTGTGATCACAATAAAATACAACTGACAAAATTGTATTATAATGGGAAATGCATAAGTTATATGGAATAAACACCATATTTTCAACATTTTTTGATACCATTAGAATTTCAAGGCTATCAAATAATTAGAAAAAATGGTCAACACATGAAGTTTAAGGACAAAAATTAAAGCTTACTGAACAAGCTTTAAAATACTTTTTACTGAAATTGTCTATTGATTTTAGTTTGAATATTATATGAACTTCAACAGTGAATAAAAATTTATTTTTTCGAAAAATCGTGAAAATTTCAACAGCCATTATTTCAAAACTAATCAACCGATTGAGCTCATCATCGAATTTGATCAAGATAATCGCCTATAGAATAAGTGTAAAAAATTTCCATAAGATCCGATGAGAACTGTGGGTGCTATCGTAATGACAAGACCAGTGATAATCACGGGGATTCGAGGTACATTTGATACATCATAAATAATAAAAGAAATACTTTTAAAATATAAAATAGCAGTGAAATTTACAGGTTATTTTATGCTCAATAAAATGCAATTGGCGAAATTGGATTATAATGGGACATGCAAAAGCTATGTGGAAAGAAAACCATATTTTCATCATTTTTTGATCTTATTAAAATTTTCAAAGCTATCAAATTATTGGAAGAAATGGTCAAAACATGAAGTTTAAGGTCATAAATTAAAGCTTACTAAACAAGCTTTCAGATATTTTTTACGGAAATTGTCTATGAGTATTAGTTTTAAAATTATATGAACATGAAAGTGGATAAAAACTAATTTTTCCGAAAAATCATGGAAATTTCAAACAGCCATAACTTCTAAACTAATTGACCGATTTAGCCTATCTTCGAACTTAACCGTGATAATCGCCCATAGAATAAGTGTGGAAAATTTCATCAAGATCTAATAAGAATTGTAGCCGCAATCGTGTCCTCAAAACATGGTTATATTACATATATATATATATATATATACATACATATATAAATTTTTCAACGAATGGTATTTTCGAACTCCATTCAACTAATTATGATAGGTTATGACAAAATTCCTTGAAAAATCAACCATGAGGACAAATACAATACCTAGATTTTTTTTAAAATCTACCTAAAAATACTGCCTCACAACTTAATATTCTTATAATATTCTTATAATATTCTTAACCTTGTAAATATTGTAGATACTTTGTATAATATAGTAGCTTTAAGTTCTAGTATTAATAATAGTATGAAAGTCTTAATCAAGATAGCAGCAAATCTTGCAATTTTTGTAACCAGCCTAATATGAAATTAAAAGAATTTTAAGATGAAAAAAAAAAAAAAAAAAAAAAAAAAAAAACAAATCAATGCCACAGCGTTGTCTTTCTTCGCCTGCCAAACTGCCCCGATCTTTAGTCAGCTACAGATAACGTGCAAGATTATCAAAAACTCTAATACTAGTTTACCCAAACGAGCAAGGCTTGGCTTTACTCATCTGTCAGATCAATTAGCTCTTTTCAGTGCTTTTTTACGTAGTCTTCTTTAAAACCACATCCGCTTACTTTGAGCAGCTCTTCTTAAAACGGGTTTTCTCGCGACCAAATAAACTCTCTCAGGTACCTCTCAGAACTCTCTGGTCTTTCTTAAGAGCACCTAAATCTCTTCAATCGTAAGAATCTCACTTCAATAGAGAAGCTATCCCACAGTCATCTCTTAAAACGTTTACTGGTCTTTCGAGCCGGATGGTTCTCTATTGAAGTTAGGGATTTCTCGATTTTAAACCGATCAGCCCTAACTCCACGGGTTGCGAAGCACAGAGTGCTGCAGGGAGTAAAAGTTGACGAAATCAACATGACGTCTTATCAGGAAAAGCTGCGATTGCAATCCAGCAAGTACACTTACATTTAGTGGTGGCATTGGAAGTAGACAACAACCAATAAGTCGTAGCTGAAATTCACTCGGCCAAAGCTAAGTTGGAGATACTCCACAGCAACTGGACCCGATTCGAGACTGATCATGAGAAGTGAAAAACCAGATCATCTCAGAGGTAGAGAAAATGCACTACATCTGTGCAAGTTTGGAAAGAGATACGGCTAGTCACATTGCGAAGCTTAAGGTGTCTACTGACTCGTTTGCCTCAGCGTGGGACCTTCGCACTTCTTGCTATGATAACAAGAGACTACTCAAGACTTCTCAGTTTACCAAATTGAGATCACTAATTTAAATGAAGACCAAGTCAGCCAAAGTTCGGAACCCCATTTTAACTACGGTGTCAGAGTTATTCAATGCTCTCAACTCTTTGGGAAGTCCATCAAAGCACTGGGATAGTCTTCTTTTACATGATGTAGTGCAGCTTCTTGATAATCGTACTCGTGAGGCATGGAAGATTCGCCTGAAGAGTCCACCACCGACTATCCATCTCATTCCAACTAAAAAGCTTTTTCACTGGTTCAGTAAGAGCTCTGAAGAGCACTGAGAGCCAGTTTCCAAAAAAGTCGCTATTCACGATATTCAAATCAGCTACGACCAGAAAAAGCTACTCGCCGCCTTCTCCAAGAACTCCTGCAATGTTTTTTCAAATTCCCATTACTTTGCGTTTTGTTTTACATTTAGACTTTTCAAATGGAAGATAAGATGAGGATAGTCATCCAAGAATGGTTGTGCTACAGTTTTCCGGGTAGGCACAATGTACACTATTGCTACATCCCCAGAGGATGCATAATCTGTGATAAACGCCATCACTCAACGCTGCATTTTAAAAAGAAAGTAGCACTAGTAATTCCAACTGCGCTTGTTGGACTCCAGTCATCTCAACAAATGCTTCTGTTGACACACCAGACACTACCAGTACATCTCAAACCCAATAATGGTTTGGTAGGACCTCTCGAAAAAATCAAAAATTCAATTTAAAATTAAAAATTCAAGAACTGAAAATTCATATCAAATTTAACACATGAATATATGATCACGAGTATGCACAATATGTTTGATGAGTTTTAGATTAATTTATGTACCATTCTTTTATCAATGTATATATTTGTGTATTTTAACAGTTTTTTTGCAATTTTAACATTTATAGTTGCTACTGGAAACTTGAATGATGACAGTACTTTATCGATTACTAATTCATCTGAAATCAAAATTTTAGCAAAGGATAAATTATCTGATATTATTCCTCCAGTTGATAAAATTCCAATTCCTGAAAATTCGTCTGACATTGAAGATTAGTATGGAGATGGAGCTTTAATAATTGACGAATCATTTAATTCAAGTTTAACTGATGATGAAGATTTCTCAAAAGTGACACCAGGACGTGATAAAGATTTAAAATCACCATCATCGATTAAATCTGATAAAAATAGTTCACAGTTGCAAAATAAGCGCAACACTGTTTTTTAATTTTAGTTGATGGAGATTAAGTACATTTGCTGATAAGATATCACCAATTTAATGCATTGTCGATAATTTTAGTTAACTTAATTCCATATCGTTAAAATACCAAAATAACCGAGTTTAATACTATTGCTTTGGAAACCGTTTCCAGCGACATTTTTCAAAAGAATCCGCAATCGATACTTCACCCATAAATGATTTATCTTTTACAAAGTTATATACAATTTTATAACCTTATTTATAAATTTAGTTCCCGAGATAACAATGTTAATCTCACTATATATAGTCTGATATGTCCATAACCAGAACATATCAAATCTTATCTGTACATATATTGTCTGACATGGCCAATTTCCAAATCAGGCCTGATCCTTTTTATCTTTTAGCATAGATTGAGAGAGGCCTTCATGATTTTTTTTGAATTTTTTCCTTCAACCGTTTTCGAAATATCGAATTTTGAAAAATGTAGAGATCTTTTTTTCAAACGCCTGTAACTTCGCGAAAAGTGGTTTGAATAAAATTTTCAAAGAAACAAAAAATGTTCATTTTAGACAATATTTTCAGTAAAGAATATCAAAAAAATCTTTTGAACCACGCTTCTATTAAAATTTTAACTTTTAAGTATAGTCGCTGATTAAGAATTGTCGCTTTACAAAAATCACATACTGATCGATTTTCCTCATAATTTTTCACAGCAAACTGTCACCTATTCTACAACTTTTCCAGCTATGCTCATAATGGGACAACGATGGGATCTGTTGTTTTTTCGATTTTTTAAATTTCATATTCCAGTTTTTTTTTAAGATAAATGTTTAAAAAATATATCATGCTCAGGATTTACAATTAATAATTATCTGACACACAACTATCATCAAAATTTTCTAATTTTCTTCCACAGAAAAATTATTATTAATCAAGTAATTATTATTATTATTATTATTAATTAAAATTATTATTTATTAATAAACATTAATTAATTTTAATTAATTAATATTTTTTAATATATTAATAATTTATGATCTTCAAAAAAACCGATCTTCAGAAAAGTTGATGGCCAAAAAGGTCTTTCGATTGCCGCATTAACCATCGAAATCGGTTTATTAGTTAAAAAGTTATAAAGAGTTTACATGCTTAGACACACACACACACACACACATACAGACACTCGGACATCATTCTGAAAAGAGTCAGAATAGCTTACTAGGCCCTCAAAACGTCGACATCTGATGAAATTTCCATTTTTGCAAATCGGGGTCAAAACAATAACTTTTCGAATTTTTCGAAAATCGTCGATTTTCTTAGCGGGAAGTTAAAAACGTTTTGTTTACAATTTTTTCACTCCAAGGTACAAAATCGTAGCGTAAAAAAATCAATCAACCAAGGATCATATTCTTGCAAATATCTATTCTTGAACCATTTTTTAAAAATTCTTTTCTTTTGAAAATTTAAATTTAAAGCTTATCTATCAAATGTCAACCAATGAATACAACACGATCCCACTATGTGAAAAACAATTATTATAGTATAATTTTAACGTTCATGTTATGTTAACTTTCTTTCCAGATGAAACTAAAGAAGAGTCGGTTTTCGTCATGCTCAATGGTGAAGAAACGGAGTTAAAATTTGCAAATGTAAGCGATTTAAAGGTAAGAGTCTGTCGTTCATTTTGAATAGGGTAATCGAAAATTTTTAATAGAATTTGTTTAAAAATTAATCTAAACTTATTAAGAAAAGCTTGGTAACTTTATTGTTTGCGAAAGATTTTATTGTGTGTGGAAATCAACACACTTTACAAAAATCACTATGAATAAATAATTACTTGAATTTTATGATATATAGTCCGATTAGCACAAAGTTAAGAATCGAGTTCTATCGATTTGTTATTTTCACCATGACCACTACTATCTAACGCATCCATATTGAATAAATGAAATTAAGTGCATTCTATAAAATTTTTTCTCGATAAGCATGTGCACAGGATTTTTGTTCATGGAAAAGTTTTCTAATTTAAATTCCATTATTGAATGATCAAAAGATTGAACGAAAGATTGGAACAATACAAAACTTCATGTTTTAACTTCTTGCAGTGGGAATTGATAGGAAGTTACTGTTTCCATTCCAATTTTCGAAAATCGAGATTTCATCGGCAACGTTTTGAGGTACAAGGAAGCTACACTGATAAAAAGATTTCGTAGCATTTGAAATGATTTATTAATATTTAAGAAATGATTATTTACAGTAAGAAATATTTGTTAAATAGTAATAACCTAATAACCAATGTTTAAAAAATGACTTATTAAAGAGTAAGAAATCTTTTTAAATGCTAAGAAATCCTTCTATCAGTGATATTCTAGCTATTTTCAAAGTTTCGCCTAAGCGGCTGCGTGTGTGTGCGTGCACGTTAGCGGGGAGTGCGCGTGTATGTGGGTGTATTATAGGGTGGTCATTAAAAATTAAATTTACTCAGGCACCTCAAAAAAAACTTCTTTTTAGTGGAAAAATACGTGGGGAATTTGGTTTTTTCTTTTTAGGTAAAAAGAACACGTGCTGCAGGACGATCAAAGTTCATTTTTCGATACAATCGCGGTTTTCTTTTTGAATATCCAATGAAATATGCAGATTAAAGAAAAAAATCGCAGAAACAATTTTTTAGGATATTAAATTCTTGACAAAATGGGCATATTCATTTTTTTTTTTTTATAAAATGTGTATTTATGTAGATATTTTAAAAAAACTTTTTTCTAAGTATATAGAAACTACAACAAGAATTAATGATTGATATGTTACGAGTTACGAAGTTGTCTGTATTGAAGAAAAAACGTTATTTTTAATATTAGTTATTCGTTAAATGCTCAATTGATAAGATCGAAAAAATTTATTTTTTAAATATCTTTATAAATACACATTGTATAACAAAAATGAACATGACATTTTTTGTCAAGAATTTCCTTTTCTACAAAATAGTTCTCACGATTTTTTCCTTTAATCTGCATATTTCATGAGATATTTAAAAAAAAACCGCGATTGTATCGAAAAATAAACTTTGATCGTCTTGCGGCACGTGTTAGTTAAAAAGATAATTTTGGAGGGGGTATAATCGACCGCCTGTAGTGTTATAGAGTTCAACTCTATTCAACTCTATTCAACACGCAGGTGAAGGGGTTGATTCCGCAAAACCAAAATTGGGTGGAAATATTTTACATAAAAAGAGGACGTCTCAGTAATTTTTTCATAAGTTTTGGAGGGGGTATAAAATACCGCCTGTAGTGATAAAGACTTCTCTTCTGTAAGGGAAGGCAAAGGGGTTGATTCGCCGAGCCAAAACTGGATGGAAATATTCTGCATAAAGAAAGGATATTGTTACGTCCTGAATGACGAACACAAGTTATTCAGTCCCTTAATTTTGAGTCAAAGCACTTAAGCCATTTACTCGGGTAGCGGGGACCTCGCTATTTAGTGTCGAGTATGTCAATATACGAAAATAGGATGTACGAGGTGAATGGATGTGTCTTATCACTAGATAAATGAACAATTAATTTAACTTACAGTTGGTTTATTCAATATAATAAATTGTCAGGATACAAGACTTGGCTGAGCTGGAGACCAGATTGTTGATTGAGATTCGATTCGTATTAAATTGTTGTTGGTTGAAATTCGCTTCGAAATAAATTGTTGTCAGGTGGCTTGATAGTTGGTTATGGTTCTTGAATGTTGAGAATTGTTGATGTAAAAATGAGCAAAGGGGGTTTACTTATACTGGGTAGTTGACAATCTGTCTGAATATACACTTTTAAGATGATGAAATTTATTTAAATTTGAAAAATAATATTTAAAACAGTAAGAACATTCAACAGAAATAATTAAATTATTTGTAATGTTGAATAAAAGAATTGAAAATCGAAGTTATTTTTATTTAGAATAATTCACTTTAAATTGTATAAATTCGGAATTTAAATATTAACGATTCTAACAAAGAAATTAAATTTTAATATTTTGGAATAATAAGATTATACGTAATCAAAAACTTGATAATAAATGGGCATTGAGGACCGATTTGCGGCGGCTTACATAGGCGCCAATCATAGGCGAGGGGTAGCACGCGTGACCTACATTTAATTTTGTTACCGAAAACTAATGTTATTGAGCAGAGTCGAATACTTGCGGGGTGTGGTGTGAGAAAAGGTGTACGTGAGGATCTCGGATCGAAACTTCTAGAACAATGACAGAGACTCAAAAAAAGACGATGATAGGAGCTGCGGGTGGAAGAAAGATATCCGACCCCATGCTATTAGATAGGAGTTATTTTACAATGGAAACCGTTTATAACGACATCGCTTAAAGCGACGAGCCGGTTATAACGACGAAATTTTCTAGTCCCGGTTCTGATACATATAAAATTCATAAGTCAGAAACCGCTTATTACAACATTGCTTATAGCGATATATCGTTTATAGCATCCGAATTCACAGTACTTATAGAAGAATGCACCGGTTATAGCGTCTGACAAATACTTTCATTTACTTTGCAGTAATTATATATATGATGTCATCAAATTCTTTCACAGCTTTAAATTAATGATTATCACGATTTTCATATCAGTTTGTCATCCTACAAGTTACAGGAATCATTTTTGCTATAACTATTATAATATAAGACATACTGCTATTACTCTATATTTTACGACCATGTCGAAAAGAAAAAGAAGAGTTTTTAATATACAAGAAAAGTCCCATATAATTTGGCGCCTAGAAAACGGTGAATCGAATAGTAATATAGTGAGTAAAATAGTAATATAGCGATAGTAAAAAGCCAATGATTTCGCATAACAGTTAGGTAAACAAAATTTTAACTGTCCATCATCGTGGATACAACGTTTTAGACATCTTCATAACATTGTCAATGGTAAAATTAGTGAGGCTGCTGATGTACCAAGTGGAACTAAAGAAGAGTGGTTATCACAAAAGTGGCCTGTTTTGTGTGAAGGTTATGAAGCGGAAAATATATTTAACTCAGATGAATTAGGATTATTTTATAGCATGACTCCGGATAGAACGCTTAAATTCAAAGGCGAAAAATGTACAGGTGGTAAATTGTCCAAGACAATATTACAGTAATGGTGGCTGCGAATATGACGGGCTCATGCAAAAAAAAGTTGTTGGTAATAGGGAAGTCAAGAAAACCTCGATGTTTTAAGAATGTTAACTCTTTACCTGTCACCTATGAGAATAATGCTAAATCCTGGATGACGTCTGAAATTTTCGAAAAATGGCTACGTTTGTGGGATGCTGAACTGAAAGTCAAACAAAAAAAAATTCTATTGTTAGTAGACAACTGCCCTGCACATTGCAAAGTTGACAATTCAAAATTTATTAAATTGGTGTTTCTACCACCAAACGTAACTTCCGTTTTATAGCCGATGGATCAAGGGGTTATTAAGTCTCTTAAAACTCATTACAGAAAATTACTTGTTACGCACGTACTTCAGAATATAGAATATAGAAAACTTAACCTCACATTACTTGACGCTATTTTGATGATCTCAGAAGCCTGGAATAATGTTACCCAACGGACAATTGCTAACTGTTTTAAACATGCTGGATTCGTGCAGTATCCTGATGATAATTTTATTGAAGCAGATGACAAATCACTACAACAATTAGGACAAGCTCTTACGCCATCTTTATCTGAATCAAATGTTCAAGAGTTCATTGGAATAGTTCATTGGATAAAGAGTTCATTGGATAATCTTGCTGTTTGTTCGCTCATGACGGATGAGGAAATATTGTGTCAGGTTCAAAGTGATAAGACTGATGAAAAGAAAAAAGAAAACGAAGAACAAGAGGATGATTTTAATGTACCTTCAATAAATGAAGCTCTTAATGCAATCACAGTATTAAAAAAATATTTAATCGGGAGCGAAGATATTATTTCGGAAGATTACACTGCAGTATTGAGTAAAATACATCGGCAACTAAATAATACATATGTACAATTTAAATGCAAGAAACAAACAAAAGTAACAGATTTTTTTTTAAATCAGTAATAGCAAACTTAGGAATTTATAGTTTAATAAATCTTCATCAAGTATTGTTTTTGAATTTAACGTATGCATTTTTGTTTTCGAATATAACCCATGCATTATTAATTTTCACTTATAATCGGCTTTAACGACTATCGGCTATAACGACCAATAACAGCAGGTCCCTTCGATGTCGTTATAAACGGTTTCCACTGTAGTCGTATGTGTTAGAGAGAAAAGATGATCGTAGTGAGTCATGCGCCATGCCTTAAAACGAATCTTCTAGATCCAGCTCAATGTCATTAGGTGAGCCTTATTTTGAGGGGTTAATTACCGATTACTAATTAGGATTAGGGCATAGATGGTTATTGATTATTAATTCTTTCGTTATTAGCTTTTGATTGATTATAGTCATTCCTTTCTACGGTTATTGGTTGAAATGTTATACTTATTTATAATTATTGCGGAGTAATTATCAAATAATCTGGAATTATTATCGATTCATTTAGATCAGTTATTTTACCGGATTATTGTGATATGTTTAGTTGGTCGATATTTTAATTATCGAGTTATTTAAGCTAAAATTTATCGATATAATTGTATGTGTTAGAGAGAGAAGTGACGAACTACGTCAGGCGATACGTCACAAGAAGTAGTGGTAGCAACAGGATGAGTCATGAGCCACGCCTTGAGAGAAGGTTCTAGATTTGAGTTAATGTATTAGATGAGCCTTATTTTGGGTGGTTAATTTCGGATTATTAATTAGGTTTAAGGTGTAGAAGTTTATTGATTATTAATCCTCTCGTTATTGTCTTTCGATTGATTATAGTCGTTTCGTTTTACTGTTATTGGTTAAATGCTAACTTATTTTTAATTATTACGGGATAATTATTAGATAATCTGAAGTATTATTGATGCAGTTAGATAAGGTATTTGGCCGGATTACAATGATACTTTTAATTTCTCATTATTTTAATTATTTGTCGAGTTAATTCAAGTAGAAATTATCGGTATACTCGTATGGGTTAGAGAGAGAAATGACGAGATACGTCACGCGGTACGTCATAAGAGAATCTTGGGAGCGCAAGAAGGCAGGCCGTATTAATTCTGTTAATGGAAGAAAGAGATGCAATCCCATGCTATTAGATGGGCTTAATTTAAATGGTTAATTACAGATTATTCATTAAGATTAAGTTTTGAGTGTTTAGTAGTTAATAATCTATTTTTCCTCATCTATCGATGGGTTATGATTATTTATCCCTATCGTTGGTAGTTTAGGTTAATTCGCAATTATTATTAATCCCATCGGTAAAGGGACACTAGTGAATTGTCATGGGAATCTTGGCTAATCATTTATTTATGAGTTGAGTTAGTTCAGATAGAAGTTACGCGCTTACATATGTATTAGTGGGACACAATGGTGACGCAAATAGTTAGGTTCCTTGATTGACCTCTGATGGTTAGTTAGTTAGTGTATAAGTTTTTATCTAATCTCGAATTTTAATTTTCTTTATCTACTGATCGATTTAATCTATTCCTATTGTTATAGGTAGGTGGCTATGGATTTAATTATTAAGGAATTGTTATTATGGTTATCTGCTCCGTCGTGGTATGTTATGGTTGTCCGATATTGTGTAGTTAGTTAATTGTTATCTTATTTATTATTCTTGTATCGGTACGTTGGGATATTGCATCTTAAATTGTTAATATTTATTAACTTATAAGGTTCTTGGGTTATGGTGCAATATCTACTATATTTTAATTGATTGCTCAATTTATTATTTCTTCATAAGTAATAAAAAGGGAAATTTATGGTATTCTTTGTTTACATCAACAAGTTCTCATTACTCATTTGACCTTGAACATGTTTAGTTTTTAGTTTTTAAGAATTTCGTTTTTATTCATTTAATTATACGTCATTTTCATATTTTCGCATGTTACGCCGTAACAATATTTTAAGAATTTTTTCATAATTTTTGGAGGGGGTATAAGACACTGTCTGCAGTGATATAAACTTCTCCAGCGTAAGGATAGGTGAAGGTGTAGGTTTCGCCGATTCAAAATAGAGTGGAAATATTCTACATACAAACAATGTAGTTTAGGAATTTTTTTTAGAATTTTCTTATGGGGGTTAGATATATAAGGGTGGTTTCAGAGGTTGGTTCTGGTAAATTGTCTATTTGACCCGGTTATATCCGAATCTGTGCCCATTTCACTTTAGCAAAGTATTTATGACCGTAATTAATTTTTTAAATTATTTAGATAATTTCGTTCAATAGACGTTCGGAACTTCAGTTACATATTTTTTTAACTTTCTAACGCCGATATCTTTTGAACTAATCAACTAATTTCGACGTTTGAGGTGGCAATCGGTGCGTTTCATTGAATTCTAAAGCTGATCAAAAGTTGAAATTGATCGGTTTAGCCATTTCGAAGATATTTGGAAAACCCCGTTTTTCACCATTTCTTTCTCCTACGATATTTCTCGAACGCATTAACTGATTGAGATGGTTAAAGCGGCGATCGACACGTTTCATCAATTTCTAGAGCTGATTAGATTTTGAAATCGATCGTTCTACCCGTTTCTGAGAAATAAAAAAAAATACTAAAAAAAAAAAAAATTTTTTTTTCGTAATTTGCAAATATTTTTGAGTCTATTTGATCAAATGACCTGAAATTTTTAGGAAAGTTGATGGCCAACATGCTCTTTCGACTGCCACAAGAACTATTCAGATCAGTTTATTAGTTAAAAAGTTATAGACCGTTCATACACATACATACATAGACGCACACACACACACACAAATACGTACGTACGAACACTCGGACATCATTCTGAAATTAGTCAGAATAGCTTCCTAGGACCTCAAAACGTCAACATCTGATGAAAACTTGATTTTTGAAAATCGGGGTGAAAACAATAACTTCCCGAAATTTTTAAGAACCATCGATTTTTTTAGCGGAAAGTTAAGAAAATAGTTGAATTGACTGCAAAATAGTTACTGCAACTTAATTTAATTCGTACGTTACCGAAAACTGATTTGTTATCGTACTTAAGAAAAATATTTTTCTCCCTATTTCACTATTTTTAACTTCTCGCTAAGAAAATTGAAGATTTTCAAAAATTCGGGAAGTTATTGGTTTCAGTTTGATTTTCGAAAACCGAACTTCCATCAGGGTTGACGTTTTGAGGTTCTAGGAAGCTATCCAGACTAATTTCACGATGATGTCCAAGTGTATGTATGTACGTACGTATCTATGTAAATATTTATAACTCTTGAACGGATGAACCGATTTTGATTGTTAGGGTGTCATTCGATGCGGCTTGTTAATATCTAAAAGCTGTAGAAAATTGAGGTTGATCGGTCAAGTGCGTTTGGAGATGTTCAAAAAATAAAATTTTTTCAAAAATGTTTTTTTCAGATAACTTTTAATGAGCTCAATGGATCGATTCCAAATTCTAATTAGCTCTAAAACTTCATAAGCCACGTCGAATGCCACCTCAGTCATCAAAATCGGTTCAATCGTTCAAGAGAAACCGTAGATAGAATTTAAAAAAAATTATTTTTTTTGGAATTTCTCAAGAACTGCTAGATAAATTAATTTCAGATTTTAATCTGCTCTCAAATTCAATAAAACGCGTCGATTGCCACCTCAACCGTCTTAATTGGTCAATTCGTTCGAGAGATATCGTTGGAAAAAAAAAAATGGTAAAAAACGTTATTTTTCGAAAACAAAGGCATACAAAGGTATTTTCGAGCTCGAAGGGATTGCATATATACTGGAGCGCTAACATTTCAGCTGAACCTCTGCAATCTACCAAGAAGTCTCAGAGGGATGGAACTGAGTTCTATCATCAGATGATAGCGGGTGACTAATTCCAGTCCCGCTCCACGGTAACGCTAACTCGTCCACATACTCAAAATACCAAAACTGTAAACCAAAACTTAAACTTTATCACTATCCAAAACTTTAATCTCAAACCATATTTCATATCAAATTTCCATAATTCTGATTCAAATTCTATACTATAATTTTTCTTAACAAAACCTATAACTGTAGCTAAACGTTACTCCATATTTAATTCTTAAACTATAACTTAAATCAAACATCTGTATCAAAATCGTTAATTACTGTAAGCTAAACTATAAGTCTTGAGTTACCATGCTCGTAAATACAATTAAATCAGTTGGTGCTTGTGACGTTCACTTTGATTTGACTACCATACGAAAAATAACGTCACAATATATATCCATAAATGTCAGTAACATATGAGTATATATAGGACATTCCACGCCAAATCGACCACTTTTGACCCCAATCCCATTCGATTTGGCCGAAATTTTTTCTTCCTTTTCTAACCCATTAAAATCATTTTTCAGGAAATTTTCAAATTTTTTTCCCTAACCCAAAAAAAATTATGAGTTTTTCGAAAATAAGGCTTTTATTTTTTCGAATAGCTATAACTTCTTCAAGAATTGACTAATTGAGACGTTTTTATTTTCAAAATTTTTATCTTTAAATGTTCTTTTTAGAAAAAAACATTTAAAGATAAAAATTTCAAGATATTAAATTCTATGAAATTTTCAGCTTTTTTGAAAAACACAGTCATTGTCTTAAAGTTCGCCATGTTTCACTTTTTTTTTATTTTCTCAAAAAAAACTCCAGTTAATTCTGCAATTTTCCCGCTAATCCCAGAGTGGGCAGACTTTTCGTTCTATTTTTTTTTATCAATTAAAAATAGTATATTGCATAATTAGGATACTAAGATAGTCTTAATGTGGCGAGGGAAATGTTTTCAGCACGAGTCGTAGGGTTACATACACGGGCCGAAGGTCCGTGTACGTGGCCCGGAGACGTGTACTGAAATCATTGCGCTTGCCGGATAAAGACTATCTGAGTGTCTGACTATGCACTATATTTTATACAATTGCCTGATTTACGCGATTAATGACAATCTGCGAAGCAAAGTCTGTGGCTGTTTAGCGACATGGTGCACTCACAAAATTACAACAAACCATCGACTTTAAAATTCAGAATTTATATTTAATTGATTTAAAATTTACTTGGATGTTTTAATTATTAATTTCAATATTTTTTATAAAATCAATACAACACAACCACGTGGTATAACCCACTCCCCATATGATGAATTGAAGTAACCATATATTTAGTATACTAACCGTTCAACATGGATTTTAACAAAAAATTATAAGGTGGTCAACGAGTTCTGACGATAGTTAATAGATGGAGCTCAGTTAAAAATCTTGAGACGCGTGGTGAAAAGTTATTTTACCACTCACTTTTCACAACACCGGTGAAAGTCGAGGGCATCTATTTTGATTTTACTCAACTTCTTTGCACCGGTCGGTAAACAGCCGTTTAGGGTTCGCAACGCAGATGTCATAAAGCGCGCAAATCAAGCCTGCGCTGAATAAATAATTTTATTGTAATTTTTTCAGAAGGTCCATTTAAAAACAAAGAAAATGAATAAAGAAATTGCCATTTGGTTTATTTTTGACCAAGTCACAGGCTTTCGAAAAATAAATCTAACGCACATCGCTATTTCAAAAGTCGGAGTCGAATTGTTCAAAATACACAACGCGGCCGTTCAGTACTAAGTCTATTCCGGATCTCTCGTTTCAATCCATGCGTTGGATCGATTGCTCGGTCGAAGTCGAAATTTTTGATTCTAGATGTCACTAGAATTTGCTCATCGGGTAACCATTTATGATTTCAAATAAATTCAAACCACGAGTCGATGTCGAATTTTTGCATCATGTTACAGTATATATATATATTAAGGTGGCACAAAAAAACCGACTATTTTTTTTTTCGATCTCGCATAGAAATTTGTTGGTTTACGGTGTTTTAAGAAGTCTCCAAAAATCAGTTCGATAACAAATTTTCAAGAGGTCACTCACGAATTTTGAAAATATCAAAAATGATTGAAATTCGGATTTTTTATTTCTAAATTTGTTCTTTCTTGTGGCAGCGATAGTTTATATTTGTAGAATCATGACTATGCTGAAAATTTCAGCCCGAAATTTAAATAAGTCAGCAGCGCTCAAAAATTTTGAATATTAACTGACAATATGTAACTAATAGTTTGAATTAGGTTTCGTATTTTTCTGCATCACAATTATTGTCATTTCAGTAAAATATAACTTTTGCAGAACCAAAAATATACAGGACAGTCGAAAACAATAAAATTTGGTAAGTTTTGAATAAGCGAAAAAACCTACAAATTGAATTAAAAAATAAAAAAGTATGGAAATAACTTGTTATTTCTATTTCTCGGGTTATATTTTCATTCATTGTGATGCAAATTAATAGTGAAAAAATCGAGAAGTTTTATTATTAATATTCAAGGATCGCTCGAAGTTCGAGCCCCGAACGTCCAAAAGACAGCACTCGGAAACATTCAAAATTCTTGAGTGAGGTTTAAATATTTAAATTTTGGGCTTTAATTTTCAGCGTAGTCATGATTCCACAAATATAAACTATTACTGCCACGAAAAAGGAAAAAATTTGAAATAAAAAAGTCGAATTTTGATCATTTATGATATTCTCAAAACTCGTCAGCGACCTCTTGAAAATTTTTTATCGAGCTGATTTTTGGAGAGGCTTCTTAAAACACTATAAACCAACAAATTTTAATGCGAGATCGATAAAAAAAACCAACTTTTTTTTTCACTATCAATTTGCATCATAACGAATAAAACTATAACCCGAAAAATAGAAATAATAAGTTATCTAAGGTAAAAGCCCCTATACCCGCTCAGTACCATTACCCGAGTCAAAAAGTTTTAGCATTATTTCAAACTGACTAAGCTGAACTGGACCTCAAATGAAACTGACTGCGCTGAATTGAACCTTAATTGAAACTGACTGCACTTAATTGAGCCTTAAATTAAACTGTTCAGCCTGCTACTGGAATTAAATTAAAGCTGGATTCAACCTGAACAAGCTTAAGCTTCAAACCAGTGCTGCCAGAACGTGCGATATTTTTACCCCTTCCCGAGCGCCGTGCGCGCGGTGCACACACGCAATTATGTCTATCGGTGTGTCGGGAAACCGAAAGAAGCCGAGAGAAACCGAGCGCTGTAGACAAGCGGAGGAGAAATATTGCTCCCACCATGCGTCGTTTCGTACCCGCTCAGAGTTGCGTGTTCAAATCCGCACTGGAATTTGATTTTTTTTTTTTTAATTATTTTTTAACGTAATAAACTTTTAAATATTTATTTGTTCAAATTTTTTAATTAACTGATAATTAAAAATTTTTTGAACAAATTTAAATGGCTGTAAAATGAATAAATAAATGTTAAAACATAATCCTGTCATTATATTTTTATTTAATAATAAATTTTAGATTATTAATTGTAATTTTAATAAATAATTATTATTAAAAGTAATTTATTATTAATATTAGTTATTAGTTTTAATTGTTACTCAAAATTTCAAATACGATTTTTATATAAGCTGTTGCACTTAGTTGGTACAATGGTGTTGTGGACGTGCGTTAATGTTTTTGTCTCAGGAGCTTCAAGTCGTGGGTTCACAACCGCGACTGAGACGAATATTTTTTTTTTTTTAAACTAATTAATAATTAATTATTTTCTAATTATCTTAAATTAATTCTTACAAAAAAGCTTATTAATATTATTTAAATCAATAACAAAACGCGATTCTTAGACTTTATTTATCGCTTTTTATCATTTTTATGCTACTACACGTAATTCTAATGATTAATTTATTATTATTAATAATGATATATTATTTATAATAATTATTAGACTTTATTCTTACTTAAAGTCTAAAATACGATTTTTATATTACCTCACGTCCTATTCATTTAAGTCGGGCCAATGGACGCGTGCTATCCTTTTAGCCTCACGTTCGCAGAGTCGCGTGTTCGATTCTGCGGCTTGATCAGATTTTTTTTTTTTTTTAATTCGAATTTTTTTTTCTTTGATTAGATAATTCTAATGACACAGATTTCCACATCACCCATGAGGTACTGTGTATCGTGATGCGTTCCCATTTTTTTTTATGGTGGGTCCCCCAGAGGCCTATCAACCATAATATAAACTCGAAAAGAACGTTAAAAATTGTTTTAAATGACAATAAAATCAATATTAAATTGCATAGCTTAAAGCTGTTGCTTTCTTATAAAATAAAAAAATGATTAAAGCTTCAAACAGCAGACTAGAATCGATTGTCAGAAGTAAAGCTGAAGGCTCTAATTTCTTCTTAAAATAAATAAAGTAATTAAAGCTTAAAAAACTAGACTAGATTCAGGTGGAAGAAGAGCTGAAGACTCTAACTTCTTCTTAAAATAAATAAATTATTTAATTAAAGCTTTATAAATCAGACTAGATTCAGGTGGAAGCAGAGCTGAAGGCTCTAACTTCTTCTTAAAATAAATAAATTAATTAATTAAAGCTTTATAAATCAGACTAGATCCAGGTGGAAGCAGAGCTGAAGGCTCTAACTTCTTCTTAAAATAAATAAATTAATTAAAGCTTCAAATATTGCACTTAATACTTATGATATATCGGAGCTTAAAGCTCTAACTTTATATTAAAATATATATAATAATTTTAGTTTTATTAATGGACGAGTAATTATCAAAATCAAAATTTGAAATAAAAATTTTCCACAATGGAAAAAGCTGAAAAAAAGTCGACAATTAATATGAAAATAAAATAATTAAAATTTGATGAATACACGCGAATAAAGAATCAAAATAATAGTTATCCAGAGTGGAAAAAGCTGGAAAAGGTCGAAAATTTTCACGATTCATCCATTTCCCAATCGTCACCACTGTCATATGCCTGTACATTCATTTGTTGGGACTGGGGCTTCTTCTTTTCGGCATACAATTTTGAAGGTTGCATCATTTCCACTAAATTTTTGTCGATTGGCATTTCTTTCACACTTAATTTTTTCGATTTGAAGTTCGATCTTAGAACGCAAAGCGAATTCAGACTTAGTGGATCTAAACTGTTCCTTTTTTTGGTTTTAACATCAGGTATCATAGAAAAAGCCCTTTCTGCTGGAGCATTCGAATGAGGAAGGGCTCTTATGATACTCAATAAAACTCGCAAAGTTGGAAACTGTACAGTACCAGCTGAAGACGTGAAGGTGCAAATTTCTTTCCACATGTCATCAAATGACAATTGGCACCATCGATCCTTCAGACTTGCACTGACAATGTATAAGGAACGCCATTCTTCCTGAAGATTCCCTTCTGGAATCGCAAGTGTAGTACAGATGTTCTGTAATCGAGAAATCGATGATTCCCTATCAGAATCAAGGAGAGCGATTTCTCTCGAAAAAACTGTCAGATCAGACAAAAATGTGTCGTTAAATGGTAACCGTAGGTGAATTTGTTCCGCAGCTGTTACAAAAAATTTTTTACATTGGGAGCGAACTTCATTAATGACTGATTCAGAAATTCCTAATTCTAATTGGCTCCTTAAATAATCTTCGCAATCGGTTCCAACATCAACTTCAGACTCATCACGGTGGTTCTCAATGGATTTGAAGTCAATGTTTAAAGCCTTAAAGATTGTAGGATCCAATAAATCTGGTTTCATGAACCTTTGAAGTACTTCAACGAACAATTTCTTCGAAGAAGGTTGCAATTTATGGACTAACGTTTCACTAGATTGAAACTGTGCATTCATCTTTTCCAAAGAGTCAAGTGCAAATTTTAAAAAAAGCAGATATGCTTTTGTCACGGGATCATCCATGACACTAAGCAATTTTTTTGCAACTGCAACATTATGCATAAGAGATTGTTCGGTCAAATAAGAAATCATCGCCTCCCAATTATCCAAAATCCTAGAAATTGCGAATTGACGAGACAACCACCTTGTCGGAGCAAATCGCAAAAGTTTAGATTTTTGATTAAAACCCTCCTGAAAAACAGCAAATTCAGCCAAACGTTTAGGACTACCATTGACGAAGTTCGGAATTCCTGAGATAATTTCATCGACTTCACCTGGAATCGCAGCTTTACAAGCGTCTCTAGCGATTAGCGCTAAAGAATGACATATACATGGTATTGTCAAAAGATGTGGAAGACGTTTGGTCAAATGCTTCTGGAATGAATTATTTATACCAACCATGACTGGTGCATTATCACAAGCAAGTCCAATTAAATTATCCAGGGGAATTTTATTTTGTTCCAAACCATTTGTAAATTCCTCAAGAAGTTTCCTAGCGCAACAGTCGGTGGCATCAACGTGAATTAATTGTATTAATTCAGTCCTTATCATCAAAGAATCTGGATCAACATAGCGAGTCATCAACGTCATCCATTTGTCGTTTGTGTAATCAGTAGTCTCGTCAACATAAGCCGAAAACTTAGATTTTTGGAGAACTTCTACGACTTCTTGTGTTTGTTTAACGCTGACGACATTGTTGATAATTGCAGTAACTTTGGTTCTACTCGCACTCATGTTCTGTAAAACAGCAGGTTCTTGACCAATGAACTGGAATAAATGTAACAAGTCTCCAGCGATTGACAAGGGTAGATTTTTTTCACCTATAAAAGTCGCAAATCGAATTTCAGCTGCTTTAACACGATCATTAAAATCCAGTTCAGGTGAAGATGAACTGGCATCGCTTGGTGAATCAGCACTGAGATTTGAAACACGCAAATTTTTTAGGTGTGAATCAGTTTTGGCGTGTCGTCTTATTTCAAAATTTCCACAAGAATAGTCTTGATTACAGATGAGACAAAAAAACCTAGTCGGATCTTTTGGGACATCTGTCACCCATTTTTTCAACTCTGGATTTTCTTCTAGCCATTGGTGTTGAAATTTTTTTTTTCTTGGGTTTCCTTTGGATTTTTTGGCAGAAGGCTCTGGTAAATCCATGTTTTAAAAATGACTAGATAACACCAATGTTACGCTGATAAAAAAAAATCAAATAAAGAAAAAAAAAAAAAAAATATGACACTGCCGTGGAATTGAACACGCGACTTGGCGAACGCGAGGCCAACAGTACGACCGAACGTTAAAAAAATTATATAAATAATTAATCAAACTAATAATATTTAATAAAATTATTCAATAGATAAAAAAAATAATTAAATACTTATTTAAATACCTGAGGCAATTGCTGAAATTCACTGGAAAATTTATATTTATTATTTATTTTAATTATTTATAATTAATTTATTTTAATTATAAATAATTAATTTATTATAAATATTAATTTATATTAAAACAATCACAGATAATCACTTGACATCAACGACGTAATCCACCAGTCACTAACGGGTTAAATGCTCACTGAGAACTGACCATCGCAACATTAAAAGTCTACCATTTAACTCACAGATACATTACACACACTAACAGCTTAGAAATACACATAGAGCGAACCAATTAGAACATCGTAAATAAATGACGTATATCATCTTCAAATTCCGCGAAGCAACGGTTTTAAGACTGCATGGACCTTTGGCGCGCAAACAAACGAAACGTCGATTGTTGATCAACGTCAGTGTCGAGGATAACTTTCGCGCGCTTTTTAATATATGCGGAAATTTTAATTTCATATTAGGAAAACATTAAAATATAAATAATACGAATAAAAATACATATAACAAAATAAACAATATATTTGTAAATTTAAGAAAAAAAAAAAAAAAAATCTGATCAAGCCGCAGAATCGAACACGCGACTCTGCGAACGTGAGGCTAAAAGGATAGCACGCGTCCATTGGCCCGACTTAAATGAATAGGACGTGAGGTAATATAAAAATCGTATTTTAGACTTTAAGTAAGAATAAAGTCTAATAATTATTATAAATAATATATCATTATTAATAATAATAAATTAATCATTAGAATTACGTGTAGTAGCATAAAAATGATAAAAAGCGATAAATAAAGTCTAAGAATCGCGTTTTGTTATTGATTTAAATAATATTAATAAGCTTTTTTTGTAAGAATTAATTTAAGATAATTAGAAAATAATTAATTATTAATTAGTTTAAAAAAAAAAAAATATTCGTCTCAGTCGCGGTTGTGAACCCACGACTTGAAGCTCCTGAGACAAAAACATTAACGCACGTCCACAACACCATTGTACCAACTAAGTGCAACAGCTTATATAAAAATCGTATTTGAAATTTTGAGTAACAATTAAAACTAATAACTAATATTAATAATAAATTACTTTTAATAATAATTATTTATTAAAATTACAATTAATAATCTAAAATTTATTATTAAATAAAAATATAATGACAGGATTATGTTTTAACATTTATTTATTCATTTTACAGCCATTTAAATTTGTTCAAAAAATTTTTAATTATCAGTTAATTAAAAAATTTGAACAAATAAATATTTAAAAGTTTATTACGTTAAAAAATAATTAAAAAAAAAAAAAATCAAATTCCAGTGCGGATTTGAACACGCAACTCTGAGCGGGTACGAAACGACGCATGGTGGGAGCAATATTTCTCCTCCGCTTGTCTACAGCGCTCGGTTTCTCTCGGCTTCTTTCGGTTTCCCGACACACCGATAGACATAATTGCGTGTGTGCACCGCGCGCACGGCGCTCGGGAAGGGGTAAAAATATCGCACGTTCTGGCAGCACTGCTTCAAACTTACGTAAAATTTTCAGGCTGTTGTAAGACTGAACAGCCTACCATAGCATTAAAAAGACACTGAATTCAAGCTGAATAACCTGTAGGTTATTCAGTTCAAAACTAGCTTAAGCTTTGAGCTTATTTTCAAGCTGAATAAACTGCTACTTAACAAAATTTTGGCTTGAATTGAAACTGCATCACCTGCTAAAGTATAAGAAAAACACTGAATTCAACCTGAACAAACTGTTAGGCTGTTCAGCTTCAAACTAACTTGCTCTTTGAACTTATTCTTAACCTGAACAACCTGCTACGTAATAATTTTTTTAGCATGATTTCAAGCTGAACAGCTTGATATGACTGTAAAAGTGAATGTATTCTCTCGATCTTGTGTAGGGTATAACTAAACTTAGTAGTCACTGTCCGTAGCGTAGCCTAGTCGTTAAAGCGTCGGTCTTTCGTTAGTAGGGTCCCGGGTTCGAATCCCACTAAAGCGTGTGCGGTCGTTAATAAGTGTAGCGTTTTTTCTCTGAATTCAAAATTTCTAATGTGATTAGAAATTCGATTATTCGCAGTTCTAATAATCTCTGCATCACTGAAATGATTGAACAAAAAATTAAAAAAAGACTAAAACAATCTGTTTTTTTTTCATTTAAATAAATATGATCGTATTCAGTCATGCCCGGCCATATATTGCTGATTTCCATATGTGACTGTATATAATTGATTTTTCCCGGGCAATTAAAAAATATTAAATAATTTAATATTTTTTTACCCGGGGAACCTAACATCAACCTGAAAAGCCTTAACTTTAAACTATTTTCAAGCTGAAGAGCCTGACTGATTGATTTTATTTTCAAGCTTAATTTCAGCCTGATGGTCCTAGTAGTGAAATATGACGACCATTCAGTCTGAGTTCAGGCTCATTTTATAATGCATTTTGAATAGCCACTTTTTATTTTTTTCAACTGTTGCCTAGCAGTTTATTCAGTTTGAAATAAAGCTGAAATTTTTCGACTCGGGTAGTCGCTCATTTTGACTGTTTAAGGCTTTTTTTAATAATTTCTATAAAAAAATATTATTATTGATAAATAATTATTTATGAATCTAAATATATTAAAATATCATGTATCAAATTATTTTATAATAGATTCTAAATTTCAATTGAATGACTGTTTTCAAAATCGCGCTCAGCCGGGCATTTTTCACTTTAACGTTCATTCGTTAGATTAAATTGAGGTTACGTCAAATTTGTTAAGAATTGTTATAACTATATCTTATTAAATACATTTTTAAAATTCATGAAATTTTATATTAAGAAAGAATAAAGTAATAGAATTTCAAAATTATTTTCCAAATTAATAAATTGATCATATTTTAATTGATATTGTCTTTGAGCGACTATAGGGCCATGTGTTGATCGAGTAAAGATACATCGCAACTTTTAGTGAGCAACTATGGGTACACTCAAGGACCTTATTTAAAAAATTAATAATAATTAATTATTAACATTATTCTTCAAACTTAAATTTTATTCTAATACTTAAAACTATAAAAAATAACTATAAAAAAAAAATATGGGTTTTCATTTTATTTAATAATTTATATTGAGTGATTCAATCTCACACCAATGAAAAGTGAGCGGGTATAGGGGCTTTTACCTTACATATTTTTTTATTTTTTAATTCAATTTTTAGCTTTTTTCGCTTATTCAAAACTTACCAAATTTCATTGTTTAAGACTGTCCAGAATATTTGTGGTTATGCAAAAGTTATACTATAGTGAAATGACAATAACTAAGTAATAAAAAAATACAAAAACTAATTCAAAGTATTAGTCACATATTATCAGTTAATATTCAAAATTCTTGAGCACCGTTTAAATATTTAAATTTTGGGCTGAAATTTTCAGCATAGACATGATTTTACAAATGTCAACTATTGCTGCCACGAAAAAGAAAAAATTTAGAAGTAAAAAATCCGAATTTCAATCATTTTTGATATTTTCAAAATCCGTGAGCGACCTCTTGAAAATTTTTTATCGAGCTGATTTTTGGAGAGACTTCTTAAAACATCGTAAGCCAACAAATTTTCGTGCGAGATTGAAAAAAAAAAACAGTCGGATTTTTTGGGCCACCCTAATGTATTTAAATAAATGTCAGTTCAATTACCGCGTTCCAATAAGGGAGAAATTTGCAATTCTCCTGTACGCGTGCACATGTGCACGAGTTGAAAATGATCGTATAGACCCTGATTAAACAACTGAATTTGATTGAATTAAACAGAATTAAATTTTTAATTCTATACATTCTAATCAGATACATTCTGTTAATTCGGTATCTAACTTAAAAATGAATTCTGTCTAATTCGGCAAGAAAACCAGAATTTGTCCAAGTTAAAACGAATTTAAATAATTCTATCCGGTTTAATTTTATGTAATTCGAAAATAATTCTCCAATTTCTGATTCTGAATCCGAATTAAACTGAATTTTAAATTTTTAAATCAATTCCATTCTGTTTGATTCAAATTCGAACTTTCAATTCAGTTGAATTCTGTTTTGCAGAATTCGACAGAATATAACAGAATTAAAATTTTGAATTCGGTTAAGGGGGGGGGGGGGCTAAAAATCGAATTTTTTTTTCGTTTATTTTCTTATAGCTACACATTTTAAGAATATTGTCTCCAAATTTGAAGTCGATCGGAGCAAAACTCTCGAAGTTATTAACTAATTGCTCTTCTTAGAAATTAGAGGCTGAAGAAATCGAAGCTGCTGCAGAAACTCTACTTTATGAAGCTGGAATCGATGATTCAGTGGAAGTTGAAAAAAAAAAAAAATTTAATTTTTTTTTACTTTTTTAGCATCTAAAATTTTAAACGCATTTTTCTTGAAACTACTTTTTCAAAGTCCGTGAGCACTGCTATATAAAAACTACATTACCGATTCATATGAAACTTGGTACACATTTTCTACGTATAAAAAACCTCCCCCTAACGTTGAGTTTTAGAATTTTTTTTTAACATGAAGGGGGTTTCCCACCCTCTAAATGACGCAAATTTTCACAAAAAAAATGGTATTTTCACTTAAAATGACCACAAAAAATTAAAAAATAAAAAAAAAAAATAATCAGGAAACGTTGGGGGGAGGTTTTAATAATGCTTTGATTAAATTTCAATGGTTTTTTATTTTAGATAATTTCCAGCTGAGATACACTGCTCACCGCAAATCATGTTTTTTTAAAGACGTTCTGAGGAAAGCATCATCACCGGCTTATTTGCGGATACTATTACCTAAAAAATTTACCTAATGTTGTTGAATATAAACTTAATAATGTTTAAAAGGTTTTAATAAAGTGGCTCAATCCATACGCCTAAAAAAAATTCATGAAAAAAGCGTTTTTTTTCACGATTTAGCCCCCCCCCCCTTAAATTCAGTTGTTTAATCAGGGGAGCACCGCTGTTTTACAAGTTAGCAATAAGCCAATCAGGCTTCCGTATTAATGCGTTCAGGGTCAACTCAGGGTAACTGATCAACCGCGAGAAATCAGATAAATTTAAGATTGAAATATTTAAATTTCACCCCGTTACAATTTACTTTTGAAATTGAATAAATGATTGAAAACCAAAGAATCACTCATTATACGATTTTTGGCAAAAAACGGTAAATTCAAAGCCTCGGAACACCTAGAAAGAAAAACTGTGGCGCTCTGAAATTTCCAGGGTTTTTTCGAGGTTAAAAAAAAAATCGGCATCCGTCGTTCATCCATTAAATCCAAAGTTACACCAAGATTTCCAAATATCCCTAAATATACGAATTTTTACCTATTTTGTAAAGAAGATTGCCACTACGGAAAAATATTTTTCATTGAAACCTACTTTTTGTGTCTGTCAAAGGATGTCTTGCAATGTTAGAAACCCTACTTCTATTCTCTGTACGACCAATATGTCCCGAGTTATTGATTGTCAAAGTCAAAATGGACTTTTTTGCTTCGATCTATGATAACTCCGCGCTTAATTAAAGGTCATAAAATTGCCTAAAAGAGTCGTAAGATAAGATTACCCAAAAAAGTTTATTGAAGCCCATAGACTTATTTTATGACTTTTTTTACGACGAATTTGAAAAATTTTCTTTGAGGTGGTTTTCTCAGAATTACTCCGGAACCGTACATGGTAAAAACGTTTGAAGTCTAGAGCTGAAGACTAGAAACTTTAAGTTACAATTTACAATTTTTTTATATCCTTTAATTTCTGCGACTAGTGTAGTTTACCCTTCTGTTTTTCTATCATGAGTACTGAAATTCAGGGTCTCAGATTATTCCTTTCTTCTTTATTTGAAAATTAAAATTTGTTTATAATAAATAAATAAAACTAACGAAATTTATTGGTATGTCACTATCAGTATAGTAGCTTTGCATCACACTTCTACGATTTATTCATCAAAGTAACAAGATTATGAATTTGTTTCAGGCGCAATTTGAAAAAGAGAACCAGCCCGATGCCTACATTATAATGTATTCTGTTATTGACAAAGCATCGTTTCAACAGGCTGAAGAACTTTTGTCAAAACTCCATGTCCAAAATGTGCTTAGAATTCGACCTGCTATATTAGTCGGTAATAAGATCGATCTTGTACGATCTAGAGCCGTAACATTTCAAGGTAATATGATTAATTGAATTAAAAAAACGAAATTACTCTCATCTCTGTTGAAACGATTGAGTGACAAAAGATAACTACCAGCACTGAGTTGCTTTTTTAAAATATATATTCAAATTATAGTACTTTGAAAAGAAGATTGTTACAAATGTACAACATTATGTTTGGTACTGTTGTATTATTAACAAACAAAATTTCTTTCATTGATAGTGACAGAATAGATGAACAAATAGCCAAAGGGTCAAATATAAAATTTTGAAAATCATAAATATCAATATGTTAAATTATTTTCAGTATAAAAAATAAACTATAGATGAGAAAGATAATACTTGCAGCAATTCGTCAGTATATTAAAAACACTATGTATCCGCTCATTCTAAAATGGAAAAATGAAATGAAATTCAAATTATTTTACTTTATAAATGTTTATTCCCATAACATAACACTTGGCAACGTTTTATCACCATCATGAGTGTCACAATAGCCTTTATAGCGGGAGTAACCGTGAATATACACTATAACTCAAAAAATTAAAGGAACAGTAAAATTTTATAAATTTTTTTGTGATTTTTGGAAGGCTGTAACTTTGTAGGAAACAATCATATCGAGATTAAGAAAAATCATTTTATAGTTTGAAATCTCTAGTTTCGGTGCATTTTTATCAAAATTTTTTAAGAGCTTCAGTTATTGCGCAAACATGAGAAAAACCACGAGACAAAAAATTTTTCCGTTTGGCTTTGATCATCGATATTTCAGGTACCGATGATCGTACAATAAATCGGAGGGTGGCGTCAAAAACTTGAATAAAGCCCTTAAAAAATCCTCTCATCATTTTGTAAAAACAAAAATTTATTTTTTTATTTTTAACATTCATTAGAAGTAAGTACAAAAAAATGCCTTTTTTGGTTTTTTAGTAAATCAACCGCTACTCTGTAAATATCGATGAAAAGACTAATGTTGCCAGGGACTTTTTTAGCCTAATGTACCCCCAATAACCCTATAAATTTTTAAATTGACCTATCGAACCGTTTTTGGGGGTGATCGATCAAAGTTTTGGTAAACAATCAAAGAGACAAATTTTGTTCCTTTAATTGTGTAATGATCATCAAAATAAAAAATCATTTTTTTTTACTTTTCTTTCATTTTTTCGTTGGTTACTTAGTAAATGTGAGGGAAAGAGAAAAAAAACGAAAAATTTTCGACCACAAAAAAAAAGTTTCAATTTTTTTGTATTCTTTGACTTCATTGACATTTTTTGGAAATTTTTCGTTTTTTTTTTCTCTTTCCCTCACATTTACTGAGTAACCAACGCAAAATGAAAGAAAAGTAAAAAAAAATCGGTTTATAGGTTGACCCTGTTGGCCAGCCCCAAACTTTCCCGCTGTTTCCGAGCTCCTTTAGATTTATTCATATTGTCAGCAAAAAATTGAAAAAACTCAGTTTTTAATATTTTTTCCGGATATTTCATATATTATTGCTCTGACTTAAGTCAAAACTCATTAAAACCTTGATTTTGATCACTAACATTGATGTCTGCCTTAATACATTTATTTCATAGAACACAATCGGGAATAAAAATTTAAAACCCGCTTCTTCATTATTGATTTTCGATTCTTAACGTTTCAAACTCTAGCATAAAACGTAACTTGTTAAAGCTTGAAAAGCTCGTAAAAAAAATAATTGCATGGAATAGCTTTTTCGAGCTCGAAGAGCTCGAAAATATATTCACAGTAATGTTTACAAGCTCCTTGAGCTCGGAAACAGCAAGAAGTTTTGGGACTGGCCCACAGGGCCAACCGACGCCCATATTTTTTAATATTACATTAATAAACTACAAATTAAACTTCTTTGAATTGTTACAGATGGAAAATATTCAGCATATACCTACCATGCGAAATTTATTGAAATATCTGTTGGCATTAACCATAACGTAGATGAACTTCTTGTTGGTGTACTTCATCAAATAAGACTAAAACGCCAAATTTGTAATCAATCATCGAATGTTGGTGAACTTGAAAAAATAACGAAAAGTAACCATTGGTATAAATCAAAAAGTATGATGCGAGCAACTGTAAAGGCACATAGAGTTCTTACATGGTTATTTAAAAAAGACGACAACAAATTTAAAAATTGTGAAAACCTACATGTGTTATGAAACTTCCAAAATAGACTGGGAGTATTAATGATAAATACATTAAAATAGCAACGATGTCTTGACATACATCTTGGCAAAATTTATGTTAGTTATGAATTGACTTTTATCGTTTCAAATTTCAATACCAGGATTCTGTTTCTTATGTTTGAGAGAAAAAATCTGAAATTTAGTCATGAAATTATAAAAAAATTAAATTGTTTTTATACTACTTAATAATGTTAATTTCTCGTACTTAAAATTATAAAGATTTCCCATATAATTTGCTTAAGAATCACAAGTCTAATATTGTTGCTGAATAAATACAAAGTTAATGACTCTGAATCTTGCTACTATAGTAATAATTGTTTTATTCAATTAAGAGTTTATAACCCAAACAGACAATAAAAAAAAGTTATTTGCCCTAGAAAGATTGAAACTAATTTTTATTTAAATTTTAATTGTGCAGAATAAGTAAGTTCAAATTTCATTGACTTCTGCAAGCCCTTATTTTATAAACTGAACAAGTTATTTCACTTGTAAAATTTTCTATTGTTATGTCCGGCGCTTTGATTTAAATTATTCATCCGGGATTTGTCCCTTTGGTAGCGATAGTAAAATTTAACAAGCGATTTAAAGGATGCGGACATCTATAAAGAATACAAAGAAGATTTTCTCTTCCTATATTTATTATTTATTGTGGGTTTTTCGAAGAGTGTACGACTCAAACGCCTTCGAGCTTGGTCAACGTTGCATTTATAAATCGATCCAAAGAGAGAAAAGATTGATAAAAATTGTCTCTCACTTACCTTTAGATGATTTTTTTTTCTAACCCAGCAGGCTTTTATCCCTCCAGTACTTTGGAGCTCACTCGTCCTCCTTCTGAAGGATTTGGTTGAATGAGCGTGGCTGGGGTCATAACGTTGTAGGATAGAATCTTATGTGCTACTTTCGAATGAAACTCGCAAGGTTGAAGTTATGATCCCTGATCTTTTTATCAAACGTTTCAATAACAATATTTATTTCATTAAACTTCACTTAGACACTACCCGACTAGAAAGTACCGTGGGATCGCCCAGAGCATACATGTGGACCTCATTGGGTTCCAATAGGGCATGCCCAATAGGGAAATCCATATGAGGACCCAATAAAAACCCAATTGGGAAATCCTAATCGAAAATAAATTAAATGATTGTAAGTTTTATCTTATTGGGGCTTGTGGGGGATCTTAGTGGGAGAACCCACCGTGAAAATAAAATAATAAAAGCCATTTTTTCCCATTGGGTTCTGTGTGGGAACTAAGTGGGAAAGCCCAACGTGAAAATAAAAAATAATATTCTTTTTTTCCCATTGGGTTCTGTGTGGGGCCTAAGTGGGAAAATCCAACGAGAAAATAAGAGTGGCCACAAACCTGGAAAACCGGGAATATCGGGAATTATCAGGGAATTTAATGCAAACGGGAAATATCATGGAAATGTCAGAGAATTTCGAAAAGTATTCGGGAATTAAATTGTGACAGTTCAAAATCTAAAAAATTTTTAACAATACACTAGTTATAAAAATTAAGGGATATTAAAAAAACTTCAAATTTTAAAGTGATTTTCAACAATTTGTAACTCGAAGGAAAATGATCGTACGACAAAAACAAAAAAGGCAAATTGTAGCTTCAAGTGTCTAGTTTTCTGATCTGGTTTTAAAATTTTTTTATTATGTGTGGTCCCGGAGTAATCCTAAGAAAACTATCAAAAAATAAATTCACCAAATTTTTGCTTGTCTTAAAAACGGTCTTCGAGCTTCAATAAATTTTTTTCGATAATTATGATTGATTTTTGATTGCTCCGGAACCGTGCATAGTAAGAAAAATTTAAAGACCAGATCAGAAAACTAGACACTTGAAGCTACAGTTTCACTTTTTGTTTTTGTTGTACGACCATTTTCCTTCGGGTTACAAACTGTTGAATATTACTAAAAAATTTGAAATTTTTTTAGTATCTCTTAATTTTTGTAACCAGTGTATTTTGAATTTATTTGAATCATAAAATTTTTTATTAAATATTTTAACTTATACATTTTTAACTTCGAATAATCAAAAGTAGGCAATTTTAATTTATTTTATTGCCATTTTTTACGGTTTCTTACATGATTTAATTATCAAATGTAATCATTGAAAATGAAAATATAATAAAAACTTCAAATATCTAATAATATGAATAAAATTTCTAAATCAGGGAAAAATATGAAAAACTTTACTGGAAAACCGGGAAATATCAGGGAATTTTAAAATCATTTCTTTCTGGCCACCCTGAAAATATAAAAAAAAACTATTGTCTTTTTTCCCCATTGGGTTTTGTATAGGACTTAGGTGGGAGAACCCGACTTAAAAAAAAATTTTATAGTCACTTTTTCCCCGTTGGGTTTCATGTGGGACTATACAGGGAAAACCCAATTTCAAAAAAAAAAAAAATTATTGGGTGCACCCTATTTACGATTTTACATGAAAATTTATTGCACAAAATATCTGGATAGAAAGATGCATAATTTCAGTGAAATCAGAAGTCGTATAATCAATTTCGTATGTAAGTATACGTTTACTTGATTTCAAGTGTAGCTGTTTTAATTTTTTTCTATACTCTTCGAATATCGTAAAAAGAAAAAGATTCAACGTATTCGAGTCCCCGAAAACTTAATATTCCTTAAGTACCCCGTTTTGCCCCCTTATATTTATACAAAGAGTACGGCGATCATTGCATCACGGATTTTTTATAGGTTCATCAGTTATTCTTTGGTGTCATAATAGATATACTATTTACACCAACGTGATCATATACGTGGGTCAGCACAGTGGATAGCGTCAAAGACTTTGGATCGGAAGGTTGCAGGTTCGAGCCCAGCCGTCACCGGGATTTTTTCATTAATTAAATTCATGTAAACTCCCTCTAATAATGTTCTTCATTCATTAAATCACATTTCGGATCAAATTGAAATTTTCTTTCCCAATTTAATTTTTTTTTTAATAAGGATACGCTAGTGGGATCTCTTGGGGATTTCCCTATTGGGGCATAACTGGGACTGCCCAATGAGGGCCCAATAGGTCTTTGCGTTACATCCCTGTGTGCGGTCCCTATAGGGCAACCCCATAAGGACCCAATAGGTCTCACAAAAAAATTTCTAGTCGGGTATAACTTTTCACAATTTTCAAGTCTAGAATTTTATTTTATTATGCGTCTTTGTTGGGCTCGAAGGCTTGTATACGTAAAGCTGAATCAACTCGAGATTGAATTACAGCTTATATTTATTCTGTATCACTATTCAATCGAACCGAATCTTTAATCGATGTTTAAGAATTTTTTATAGATAATTTAGATTTAGTTATTGACTTTTCGACGCAAACACGGATTTCTGCAATAGGGTTCTTATTAGAAAGATTAAAATTCTCTTATTGACTTTTCAACGTAAACGCGGATTCCTGTAAGAAGATTCACGAAATTTCCGCGGTTTAGTTATTCGCGGTCCGTAGGACTCAAGATCACGAGATCTGATATTCGATTAAGGCCCTGAGCTATGGTGCTCAGGCTATTTAAAAACTTTGATTGATGTTTTGATGGGAGTAATTAAATTGTTGTCATTGGTGGAAAATGACGACAAGTTTTCATTTATTCATAAATCATTATTGCAAACATCCGCGTTCGCTTTTATACGCATAAATGGTGGTAAAACTGACACTGCGTTTTCACGTGCTTTTGTAGAGGAATTTTGTAAATTTATTTACGAAATGAAATAAATTAATAAAAAAAATTAATTGAACACAACAATATTCATTTAAGGGGGACCACTAGTCTGAAATTTTAAAAAATTCAATTTTTTTTTTTTATATTTCGATAGTTTAAACCTTCAAAAATATCACACTACTATTTTAAATGTATATCTCGAATAGTTTTTTTGAATTACAGCTATCTGAAAAGTGGCCGTTTATCGGTTCTCGAAAATACATTTTTCTAATTTGCTGCAGTTATAACTCGAAGGCAAATCATCCGATCGGTTTGATTCAAATTGCGGCTTCTTTTATACATGTTTCTATGTACCATGAACCTTTTAAAACTCTATCATTTTGTTCATTTTCAATTTTTTTCTTGGCCCGAGGGTCATAGTACGGGAAATACCTTCTAGTTTAATAAACTTTTTGGTTTTTTTTTTATTTCAGGCACTCTGGAGGTCGCTACAACTGCAGCAGTTGGGGAATTTTGCTTTTGTGTGTTGGGAGATTGCATTGAAAAAAAAATGTGTTTATCGTAACCATCTGAAGTATTGCTAATGGTAGATAGTTGTCATAACAAAATGTATCGTTAAATTGGCAACATTATATTTCTGCATTAACTATCTTTAATTTTCAGCGTAGTCATGATTTCACAAATATAAACTATTACTGCCACGAGAAAGAAAAAATTTAGAAACAAAAAATCCGACTTTCAATCATTTTTGATATTTTTAAAATTCGTTAGTGACCTCTTGAAAATATTTTATCTAGCTGATTTTTGGAGAGACTTCTTAACACACCTTGAACCAACAAATTTTCATAAGAGACAAGAAAAAAATTGTCGGTTTTTTTTTGGGTCACCCTAATGAGGATACATAATCATGTGTATAGTCAGTCGTATGCGTCAATAGTTTTTTTTTATGGCGAGTTTCTAACGCATTTTGATTTTCATTTTATATTAAATTTTACTGCTCTCAGGAGAATTCAAAATTTTTAAATCTTCTCCTAAGAAATCTACTTTTTATTTTGGCTGCCAGATGACATTTATTTTTTTTTTCTATTAAACAATTGAAAAGAGAGATTGAAAGTTTAAACTGCTGTTCTCCTATCATTCCAATAATACTAATTCAACTTAAATTTTTCGATAATCAGCATTTCCTTTTTTATTTCAGAGGAATAAAATTATCCACCCATTTTTTTGACGAGTCTATTAAGACACATCTTTTTTTATTTATTTCTTATTTTAGTCCATTGATTTAAATTTATTAGAGACTCATGATAGTACCGTTTATTGCAGATTGAACATTAAGTGAAGACTAAAGCGAGTTTTTTCTCTTATACTGATAAACCCAACATAGAATTAGTCTAAATTTATTTCACTCGGAAACCTGATATCGCTTTTAAGGTATTATCAACTTAGTTTAATAAATTGTGACAAAAAAGTTATCTTCATTTATAACATTAGTTTAGTGCTTACATAATGATAGCACATATACAGATATTATTTTAAAGTTATTCAAATTTTTTTCTTAATGATGTGAAATTCTGAGCCGGTTAAATAATCATTAAGGCTTGTAATTTTGAATTAAACCGTGCAACAAGTGGTGTTAAAGTGAAAGAAAATGTGTGTAAGCAAGTTAGTATAGTAGTAGGGATAAAGGCGAGTATAGATTGTACGGTGCCACCGTAGAATTACGTAGACACTATTATACGCGCAAATATCTATCTACTTAAGTGTGTATCATATTGCAGAAGTTTTGTAAGTGAAGTGAAAAAAAAATCAAATGCTACATTTTTTAGCATTCAGCTGTATATTAGCGCAACCATCGTCTAAATAAATATATAATAACAATAATAATACAATCATCATCAATTAACATTAAACTGGAAGTATGTGTAACCATCTGTGGGTGAATCAGTGACTCTCATATCTACCGAAGTTTTTTGTTCTGTAAGTGGTCGAATCAGTAGGAATCTGTGCGGGGAACATAAATCAATTTATGAATTTTCCGCGAAAATCTGATGTATCTTAAAATTTTAATTATCACCCACAAAATACAAATATTTTATCATTAAATATTTTATTTCAAGTGAGTAGTATATCCCTTCCAAATCATTTATACGATAATTATAATATACTGTACGAAAATGAAACTCAAGATTCAGCTATACTTATTATGTAAAAAAGAAACTGAAACTACAAATATGATCCAATAATTTATATTTTTGACTTAAGTAAAAATGATTATATTGTAAATGGAAGAAACAAAAGTTTATTAATTCTTAATTCATAATAGCAAATAGTAAGATAGAAAAGTAATTTTATACTTAACATGTTAAAAGTTCAAATTATTGGATTTTATTGGTGGTATCAGTAGTCTCTACTAAGTACTTTTGCTTTCTTTTTATCTGTGCAACTGAAGATAATATTGTGCACCCTCATATATATATTAGGGTGTCCCAAAAAAAAAAAAAAACAAATATATTTTTTTAACCTCTTATGAGCTCAAAAGTTACTTTATATTATAAAAAAAACCTCACCAAATTTCAGCCAGATATCTTTAAAATTGAGCTATCACAAAGGGGGCGTCCCATTTCCCATTTAAAATACAAGCGAAAATTTTTTATTTTAGTTTTTTGTTATTAAGACTATGAAAATTTTTTTTTTTAAATTCCGCCTGGTATAATTTCGTAGGAAATTAAATTTTCTATAAAAATTTACGAATGCATTATGTACGTCAAAAGAACTGGGAGAAAGTTACGGGGCTTCAAAGATCGACCAAAATTTAGTTTTCTCAGTGTTAAATTATTTTTTGTTATTTTTCATTGCTATTCTATCAAAAAAAATTTTTTTTCAATTTTGACAAGTCGGTCTTGCAGGAAATTTAATTTCCTACAAAAAATATTTGATATCATATATACGTAAAATGAATGAGAAAACAGTTAAAGGGCTTTAAATGTCAACGAAAAATCAATTTTAAAAAAATATTAATTTTTTGAACTTAAATGTCAAAGAAAAGTGAACTCGATTTTTCGTTTACATTTAAAGCCCTGTAACTTGTTCCCAGTTTGTTTGACGTACATAATGAATCAACCTTTTTTTGTAGAAAATTTAATTTCTTACGAAATCATACCAGGTGGAATTAAGAAAAAAAATTTTTTTCGTAGTCTTAATAGCGAAAAACTAAAATGAAAAATTTTCGTGTGTGTAAATGAGAAAGAAGACCCCCCTTTGTGATATCTCAATTTAAAAGATATCTGGCTGAAATTTGGTGAGAATTTTTTTTTATAATATAAAGTAACTTTTGAGCCCATAAAAGGTTAAAAAAAAAAATTTGTTTTTTTTAGGACACCCTAATATATATATATATTAGGGTGCGTCATTTCGGAGCAACATTTTTTTTTTGTGCATGTGAAAAAAACCATCGCTCAACACAAAAAAAATATTTCGCGTAAGAAAAAAAATTTTTTCAATTACAGACCTAGCTTACTGAAAAATTCGATTTTCCCATTTAAATAACGCGAGAAAATTTTTTTTTTTTAGTTTTAAGTATTTTGTCAATTCGTTATCAAATGAATAGATCAAATAGATTAATACATATTTTTATAGGAAATTGAATGCTCTACAAAAAAGGTATCTCATCATTTTTTGATTAATCCACCTGCTCAAAAGTTATTAGAGCTCGAAGTAAAGTTGGAATTCTTGTTACTTTTACGGCGAAACTATCAGACTTATCACAAAATGTTGAAGTGTCTTTTTTATTGACAATTTCACTCTCTACAAATTATTATCAGTAAAGTTTTTTCAAATACCGCATTGTTGTCTAGTTGTTTTCATTTTAATGTCAAGATCTTGAAATCGATCAGAAGCCCTTTTTCAAGAGCTTGGAATTAAAATGAAAATAACTAGAAAATAATGCAGAATTTGAAAAAACTTAACTGACAATAGTTCTTAATGAATAAAATTGTCGACAAAAGAAACTCTATAAAATTTTTTGATAAATCTGATAGTTTCGTCGGAAAAGTAAAAAGATCATCAACTTTACTTCGAGCTCGAGCTCGAATATTAGATCTAATAACTTTTGAACAGGTGAATATATCAAAAAATGATAAGAGATCTTTTTTGTAGAGCGTTCAATTTCCTACAAAAATACGCATTAGTCTATTTGACCTTTTGCTTTGTTAACGAGTTAAAAATACTCAAAGTTGAAAAAAAAATTTTTTCCGTGTTATTTAAATGGAAAAATCGAATTTTTCAATGAACTAGGTCTGTAATCGACATATAATTTTTTTTCTTGCACGAAAATTTTTTTTTTTTGTGTTGAACTATGATTTTTTCCACATGCACTTAAAAAAAAATGTTGCTTCGAAATGAAGCACCCTAATATATATATATTAGGGTGTGCCATTTTGAGGCGACTTTTTTTTTTCAACAAAAAAACAGGCTGAAAACTCGCAGAAAAGTGAGAAAACAAGCCTGTTAATAGCGGAGCTCTTAGTATTAACATTTAAAGGTGCCTATTTCTCATTGTCCATTTAAATAACATGGGAAAAAAAATATTTTATTTTTTTATTTTTCTAGCTTAGCATTGGCACCTCATATAAATAAGTCCATAGCATAATCTTATAGAGAATTTAACGCTCTACAACAAAGGTCTCTTATCATTTTTTGATAAATCCATCCATTCAAAAGTTATTAGAGCTGGAATTCAAATCTATAATAAATTTCCAGATCTTTTTACTTTTCCAGCAAAACTATCAAACTTATCAAAAAATGTCTTGAAATCTTTTTTATAGATAATTTTATTTCCTACAAATTATTTTCAATGAAGTTTTTTGAAACTCCGCATTATTTTCTAGTTATTTTCATTTTAATGTTAAGTTCTCAGAATGAATTAGAAGACTATTATTTTTACGAGCTTGACTTTAAAATGAAAATAACTAGAAAACAATGCAGAATTTAAAAAACTTCATTAAAAATAATTTGTAGGAAGTAAAATTGTCTATAAAAAAGATTCCATGACATTTTTTGATAAGTTTGATAGTTTTGCTGGAAAAGTAATAAGATCTGGAAATTTATTATAGATTTGAATTCCAGCTCTAATAACTTTTGAATGGATGAATTTATCAAAAAATGATAAGAGACCTTTTTTGTAGAGCGTTAAATTCTCTATAAGATTATGCTATGGACTTATTTATATAAGGTGCGAATGCCGATTTAGAAGAATAAAAAAATAAAATATTTTTTTTCCCATGTTATTTAAGTGTGAAATGGAAAATTAGAAATAGGCACCTCTAAATATTAATATTAAGAGCTCCGCTTTTAACAGGCTTCTTTTCTCACCTTCCTGCGAGTTTTCAGCCTGTTTTTTTGTTGAAAAAAAAAATTCGCCTCAAAATGGCACACCCTAATATATATATTTGGGTGGCGCAAAAAAATCGACTATTTTTTTTTTTCAAGTCTCTTATGAAAATTTGTTGGTTTACGATGTTTTAAGAAGCCTCTCCAAAAATCAGCTCGATAAAAAAATTTCAAGAGGTCGCTCACGAATTTTGAAAATATCAAAAATGATCGAAATTCGACTTTTTTATTTCAAATTTTTTTCTTTCTCATGGCAGCAATAGTTTATATTTGTGAAATCATGACTACGCTGAAAATTTAAGCCCAAAATTTAAATTTTTAAACCTCGCTCAAGAATTTTGAATGTTTCCGAGTGCTGTCTTTTGAACGTTTTTGAGCGACCCTTAAATATTAATAATAAATCTTCTCGATTTTTTCACCATCAATTGGCATCACAGTGAACAAAAATATAACCCGAGAAATAGAAATAATAAGTTATTTACATACTTTTTTATTTTTTAATTCAATTTGTAGGTTTTTTTGCTTATTAAAAACTTAACAAATTTTATTGTTTAAGACTGTCCTGTATATTTTTGGTTATACAAAAGTTATATTTTACTGAAATGAAAATAATTGAGTCGTAAAAAAATACAACTAATTCAAACTATTAGTTACGAATTATCAATTATATAATATTCAAAATTCTTGAGCGCCGTTTAAATATTTAAATTTTGGCCTTAAATTTTCAGCGTAGTCATGATTTCACAAATATAAACTATTGCTGCCACGAGAAAGAAAAAATTTAGAAATTAAAAATTCGAATTTCAATCATTTTTAATATTTTCAAAATTCGTGAGCGACCTCTTAAAAATTTTTTATCGAGCTAATTTTTGGAGAGGCTTCTTAAAACATCGTAAACCAACAAATATTCATGCGAGATCAAAAAAAACAATAAATAGTCGGTTTTTTTGCGCCACCCTAATATATATATATGAGTCCTGAAGTAAAATATTATTCAACGAAAAAAATTACTATTCGAACTGAGAATATTCATAATATTTATTAAAATATTTTTTACTACAGCGTAGCCGTATACACCGGTAGTTGGTACTAATTTCATGACCCTATCTGTGCTTCCTCTTCCTATCACTTTTTATAATCTAGAACAATATTCAATACGGTATTACAAATGATGAATAGTTTAATAGAGAATTGAATAGGCTACTATCCGATTTCATGTAATTATTGCATTCTTTTTAATTCTGAAAAATTGAATATGAATAAAATTATAAAGTTATCGATGTGTTGACTGCGCGGAAAAAAAGCGTTTCGCCATCATAACAAAAGACGAAGTATTGCACTAATTTGGTGTAATGACAAACATGATTGACATACGGTAACAGACCAATTTGATATAGTAACAAATGTATTTCTGTCGTAATTAAGAATTCGATTTGTTATGAGAACACATGATGTTTATTATAATAATATCGTCATATTTTAAAGCCGGGATTTGTTACTAAGTAATCTTAGCTCATGAGTACAAAAATTTTTGTTAGTGCTACAAATTCATTCTGTTACTTTAAAGAATTAGTATTTTTATTAGAACACAACAGTTTGTTTACAGTTACAAACCATTGATTGACTCAACAAAGAATTTTCTAGCATTACAAAAACATTATAATCCCAGCAAATGTTTCGTTATTCGTATATTAAGGCAGAATTCAGTTACCGTAAGTTATTGAGATTACTTACGGTAACAAAATTAATTATTTTGTGGTCATGAAAATTTTTTCCGGATGTTGATATAAAGTTTACGAATAAATTTAATATACGCCCAGGTCAAAAAATTTGATCTGATTTCAGACGAAGTGGACTACATTCGTAGTGAATGGTCAGTATTTTAACTAGTTAATCTGTTTTTGATTTTTTATAAAGATTTCAAGCTGTCATACCCTGATTAGAAAATACTTTTAATGATGATTAAAAATGTTTTAATCGTCTTAAATCGTCAATTGATGATTGAAGAGGATTAAAAACGGTTATATTTTTAATCGTTTTCAATCGTCATAAATCGTTATTAATCTTCGAGCCGGACCAGAAATTGCAATATTATTTGACGATTCAAGAAGATTCATGACGACTAAAAATTTTAAATCGTCATAAATTTTAATTGTCTTTAATCATAAAATAATATTGCCATTTCTGATCCCACATAAAGATTAAAAACTATTCATGAGGATTTTTAATTTCAATTGTTATTGATCGTTTTTAATCGTAAAATATTAAATTGTCTATTTTGACGATTAGCGACGATTAAATGTGAAAAACCTTGACAATTATGACGATTAAAGACAATTAATGATGATTAAATTGTTAATCGTTCTTAATTGTCACAAATCGTATTTTCTAATCAGGGTGGATCTGTTTGAAAAAAAAAATTGCGTTACAGCCTGTTCGGCATCGATGTCAGAAAGGCATCATTATGTTATCTGAAAAAATATATCTTTTAGAGGCCTGACGAATTTTATCTTTTTGACGGCTTTTTACGGATATCGCGGTTTATCGAAATCAAAAAGATAACTTTATGCTAATTTCAGTAGATGTCCTTATGAGGTCAAAAAGATATCGTTTTGTTAATATTTGATCAGAGCCTAAATTTATCAGCTGACGTTTAGTAATCATAAATTTTATGATTAGTTTAGTCTAACGTACAAAACAGATATACGTGCTAAAAGTGTTTAATAAAAAACGTCCCTAAAAAAACCATTTAAAGAATTATCTACGAGCCAAAAAAATGGACGTTTACGTAAATTCTTTAATGATTCAATAAACAGTTCTAATCGCTAAGAGCCTCATATTATTGATCAACTGACCCGGTAAAAAATCATTGTAGTGTCTCAAGGTACAGAAAAAAACCTGTGTTCAAAATAGCCTACCGTGTGACACGTTATCGTGCCGCACGCTTATCCCTTATTCTATCCCACCTATTTCTGTACACTTATACGCGCCGAAAAATCATCAGACCTGATCATGTATGATCGTGCCTGAATATTCGCCAGCCATGAGCATGTGTGATCATGCTTGGTCAGACATGATTATGCTTTCTCATGCATGGTTACGCATGCTCATGGCTATCAACTATTGTTGATAGTGGTTGTCAACTATCTTTGACTATCACACACACACTTACGCGACTGAGTCCCCTGGACTATTATTACTCACACACGACTTCCTTAATCTAATCCTCCACACGGTCAATATGACCCTCTACGTGGCTAAAACCTAAAACTATTTCCCCGCGCGGTCCCCTGGACCCTCTACGCGATCACTAAAACCTAAAATAATTAATTCACGCGGTTCCCTGAACCCTATACGTGATTATAAAACCTTAACATTTTTAACACTAATTTTTCATTATTCTTACTCACACATTCTTTTAACAAATTTTCCTTTTATTAACCAATACTAAAATCCTTCAATTTTATATACCATTTTAAGTCACTAATCAATTAATTTACGTAATTATTTACAACCGCTGACGTTTGCCTTTATCACGATCAATTGATAAATTAATTTAAGCCGATTTTACACACTAACGTTTCATCGCCACTATCACAATACTTAAACTTGACTATCAATTTCCACGTTAACTTCCCGGCACATTTACTATAAATAAATTAATTGATTTCATTTCTTTTAATTATATTTAATTAATTAATTTATGATTTAAATTACTCTAATATCAATGATTAGATTATTGACTAGATTACGAATAATTTTCCGGCGCGCGGTCTCTTGAATGGCCTGGAAAATTCTACGACGCAGTAAATCCGGCCATGTTGCCTGGATTTTTCTAGAAGCGTCAAGAACACTCGATTGTTTAGCGCCTGACTGACGAACTTATTTCCACGTTGATTATTTAATAATTAATTTACCTAGTTTGGCCTAGACGCGACGATCAATTTACGGACACCACGTACGATTTTGTATGACTATTTATTTTATTAATTCTGGCCAACGCCTAGAATTAATTTTAATAAATATCTGCGACGATTTTATTTACAGCTACGACTTGTATCTTGTCCTCGTCTGGGTTTTGTCCCGTTGGTTTATTTCTGGGTTGTCGATACTGATCCGCGTCGTCTCGTGTTCTTTTCCCTTTTTCTGTCTCGGTACTTTCGCAATTTATACTCTTGATTTTATTACTGCAATACCTGCTTATTCAGATTAATTAATACTGAGGTATTGAAGAATACCGGCCCCGTGCCTGGTGTTCTGATAATTAAGTTCTGGAGTTATCGCTTGGTTCCACAATGAGAAGCCAAGTCCGACTCAAATAGTTACCTGATGTTCGGATAATCAGCAGTCCTATGCCTAGTTTATTGCTCGGTCCGACCGGCTCTCTGTGCATCTTGGTGGTAACTCGGTCCCGCCAGCTCTGTGTCGTTTCTGCTGTTGTCTTGCACTTTTAATAATTTCACTCGGTTGTCTTCGGTCATTATTGGAAGACTACCCGAGTCGAAAAATTTCAGCTTTATTTCAAACTGAATAAACTGCTAGGCAACAGTTGAAAAAAATAAAAAGTGGCTATTCAAAATGCATTATAAAATGAGCCTGAACTCAGACTGAATGGTCGTCATATTTCACTTTTCAGGACCATCAGGCTGAAATTAAAATCAATCAGTCAGGCTCTTCAGCTTGAAAATAGTTTAAAGTTAAGGCTTTTCAGGTTGATGTTAGGTTCCCCGGGTAAAAAAATATTAAATTATTTAATATTTTTTAATTGCCCGGGAAAAATCAATTATATACAGTCACATATGGAAATCAGCAATATATGGCCGGGCATGACTGAATACGATCATATTTATTTAAATGAAAAAAAAACAGATTGTTTTAGTCTTTTTTTAATTTTTTGTTCAATCATTTCAGTGATGCAGAGATTATTAGAACTGCGAATAATCGAATTTCTAATCACATTAGAAATTTTTAATTCAGAGAAAAAACGCTACACTTATTAACGACCGCACACGCTTTAGTAGGATTCGAACCCGGGACCCTACGAACGAAAGACCGACGCTTTAACGACTAGGCTACGCTACTTTTTTTTTTATAAATAAAGTTTATTTACTTTTAGCCAGTACATTGATAAATTAAGAGTAGAAATACAACTTAAAAAAGACTCTTACATGGTAATTAAAAAGATATTATTTAAGCTGCTGGACCCTGACGAGCTCTCGCATGCTGTAATGACAAGCCTGTAGCTATTTAAGATTTTTCTTTGGATGTAGTTTTGAATTATTGTGTGATACAAACATTGATGCATATTATATATATAACGGAAAAAGGCTTACATAAAAACCGTCCATGATTGAAAAAATTAATAAATTAAAGACTTATACTAGTGATATGGAAATGGTAGATATTTACATTATTTACATTATTTACAAACAGTGGCGTCACTATAGCGTGACTAGTTGGTTGGCACTCAGCCTTTGCTTCAGTTCGTTGATATGAGCTGAGTTGTTTGATAGCCACCAGTATTTGCTTGCCAGCCTGCTCGGGTCTATGGAGTCTATTGTGGGTATTGCCATGGAGTATACCATGTTGGTATGCCATTTGATGTCTTTAGGTGTTAGAGTAAGTTTTTTGTCGGCTTGATGTCTGCTCCAATGGTATATTATTGGTACATTATTATGGTCTTGGACAAGTCCAAGATGGTCAATGTAGGTGAATGTTTGCGGTGTTAGGTAGCCATTTTTTAGACGATCCCCTATGTCGCGCAGGTCGGTTTGAGCTAGATCATTGATCAGCTTGTTATTGATGGCTGGGAGCTTGCTGTAATAATCGCGGGTTAATTTAATGAGGAAGCAATCAATGCGAGGGATGCTCGCCATATTATAAATATTTTTATTGCTGATAAAGTTTCTGTAGTCCGTGGATGCTGATCTGTACTGGCCTAGGCAGGCTCGTAGGCACTTCCTTTCGAAGCTTCTAATTTTTTCCATCAGTGCAGCTCCAGTGTTCCAGCAGACTGGTGCAGCGTAAGATAGAATGGGTCTGACTAGGAGTTGGTAGCAAATTATTTTTGCACGGCTGGATAGGTGTTTGTTGTAAAATAATCTGCTGTTCGCTTTAAAAGCTTTTTTGGCTTTGGTAAGTTGAGTGTTCCAGTGCAAATGGCCCCTGAGGAGCTCATCCAGGTGGTCACCTAGGTACTTCACCGACTTAACATGCGGAATATCGGTGTCTATTAACGTTCCAGGAGTTTTGGTGGTGATTTTGAATGTCTTGAGTTTGTTTTTGGCTGCCGTGGATAGGTAATCGACTGGTTTTCTGAACAGGATTGTTTCGCATTTGGCTGGGTTTATTCGGAAATTCCATTTGGTGTAGTGGTTGTTGATGTTGTTGACGATGTTGGTTAGTTGGGTTTTTATTTTGTCCGGATCCTTGCCAGCGACGTAGAATATCGTGTCATCCGCAAAGGCCATAGCGTAGGTGTTGTTATTTCTATTGAGCTGATATAGATTAATTATTTCGCATGTTAGGATGTTGAAGAGAACTAGTGAGTTAACAGTGCCCTGTTGGAAACCTTCTTGGATGAGGAAAGTTAGTGTTGAGATTTGGGGTCCATTCCACGTGACGAACGATTTGCCCGACAGCATGTCAAGTATGAGGAGAATGAGCCAGGGTTTGAATTTTTTATTATGTAGTGCAAATATAAGTCCTTTGATCCATCCTGAGTCGAACGCCTTTTCGAGATCCAGTAGGGCTGCTGCCACCAGGAATTTCTTGCCGATGAGGTCGTTTATATCTGATAAGAGTTTCTGAATTGCGTGAGTAGTTGAATGACGGAATCTAAATCCAAATTGGTTGTTGGGGATAATGTTGTTGGTGTCGCAGTGTTTGACTATTTTTTTATTAATGATTATTTCGTAAACCTTGCTTATGCTTGGAGTCAGACTGATAGGTCTATAGCTAGCCGGGTTTGCTGGATCTTTGTTGTTTTTTAATACTGGTATGACCTTCGCTCTCTTCCATGACGCCGGGAAGTAGTAATTATTAATTGCGTTGTTGAATAATATTGCGTATGCTGAGGTGACATTGAAGGGTAGATGTTTTAAGATGATCGGCGGTATGTTATCGAGGCCGCTGGAGAGTTTGTTTGGTAATTTATTTAGGATTAGCTGTATTGATGGAGGGTCACAAAAGATGTCATCTTCGTCAGATGTTGGATGCGTTGCTGGGTTTCTTGAGGTAAATTTGGTGATAGTTTTGTTCCATTGTTGGGAATTCTTAACGTTAGTGCTTGCTTTTGGAATTTTGCTTCCTGGGCGCTTAATAATGGTGTCGTTGTTGGGGCTTCTTGGTCTTTTTAGATGCTGTGACGCCATTTTGTTTACGGTTAGAGGCAGTGCCTCGCCGTTTGGTTATGGATTAACGATAAACAGATATTAGTATGCACTTGGAACGGAAAATTTTACGTTTAGGTTGGCTAGTAAAACTTAGGAACAGTGTTATAGTTATTTTGTGAACTTTAAACTTCGCTCACTGTGGTGATTTTATTATATTCTTAGCGATCTGAGAAAAGCGTCCGCATCCAGCGCTGGATATGCTGAGACTCCACTAGGCTACGCTACGGACAGTGACTACTAAGTTTAGTTATATCCTACACAAGATCGAGAGAATACATTCACTTTTACAGTCATATCAAGCTGTTCAGCTTGAAATCATGCTAAAAAAATTATTACGTAGCAGGTTGTTCAGGTTTAGAATAAGTGCAAGTTAGTTCGAAGCTGAACAGCCTAACAGCTTTTTCAGCTTGAATTCAGTGTTTTTCTTATACTTTAGGAGGTGATTCAGTTTCAATTCAAGCCAAAATTTTGTTGAGTAGCAGTTTATTCAGTTTGAAAATAAGCTCAAAGTTTAAGCTAGTTTTGAACTGAATAACCTACAGGTTATTCAGCTTGAATTCAGTGTCTTTTTAATGCTATGGTAGGCTGTTCAGTTTTAAAACAGCCTGAAAATTTTACGTAAGTTTGAAGCTTAAGCTTGTTCAGGTTGAAATCCAGCTTCAATTTAATTCCAGTAGCCGGCTGAACAGTTTAATTTAAGGCTCAATTAAGTGCAGTCAGTTTCAATTAAGGTTCAATTCAGCGCAGTCAGTTTCATTTAAGGTCCAGTTCAGCTTAGTCAGTTTGAAATAATGCTGAAACTTTTTGACTCGGGTACCCCTCTACTTAATTATGATTGGGCCTCGCGTACTAGCATTTTCGATTAGGTATACGGCTAGGGTAAATGACTATCAGTGAATTATCACGATTTTGGTGGATAAAATAACTCATTTAACCCTGTTACATCTTTCCACTAAGAAAATTGAAAATTTGGAGACATTAAAGAAAAAAAAAAATTTTCTAAAATCTTTTTTTTGGATAACTTTTAATGTGCCCGGTGGATTGATTTCAAAATCTAATTAGCTCTCAAACTTCATAACCCGCGTTGAATGCCACCTCGATCATCAAAATCGGTTCATTCGTTCAAGAGAAACCGTTAACGAAAAAATTAAAAAAAAACTGGGCTTCGTTTGACCCGGCGGGCCAGCCGCAAAACTTCCCGCTGTTTTCGACCTCAAGAAGCTCGAAAACATTAGTGTGGACATATTTTCAAGCTCTTCGAGCTCGAAAATGCTATCACATGCAATTATTTTCTTATGATCTTTTCAAGCTCTAACAAGTTACGTTTTATGCTAAAGTTTAAAAATTTAAGAATCGAAAATCATTAATGAAGAAGTGGTTTTTATAATTTAATTCCTGATTATGTTCAATAAAATAAGTGTATTGAGGCAGAAATCAAAGTCAGAGATCAAAATCAAGATTGAAATAAGTTTTGACTCATGTAAGAAACAATAAAATATGAAATATCCGAAAAAAATATTAAAAACTGCGTTTTTTAAATTTTTTTGCTGATAATATGATTTAAACTAAAAAACAAGTTAGATGACCCCGGGAAAAATTTTTTCACGAAATTTCATGAAGTTTCATAAACTTTTATGAAATTTCACAGAATTTCAACAAATTTCATTAGTATAATTTCATAAAATTTGACAAAATTTTGTAATATTTTATGAAATTATACTAATGAAATTTGTTGAAATTATGTGAAATTTTATGAAGTTTCATAAAATTTTATACGATTATATAAAATTATATACGATTTTGTAAAAATTTATGAAGTTATCATAATTGTTATTGAGGTTCCAAGGAGATTTTGGTATGAAATTTTATTTATTTTTATGAAATTTTACAAAGTTTTACAAAATTTTATATAAGTTTATAAAATTTGAAAAAGACTTATAAAATTTTATCAGAAACTATGGGATAATTCTATGAAATTTCATTAAAATTTATAAGATGTTACATCATTGTTATGAAGATTCTAAGGACTTAGTGGTATATAATTTTATATATTTTTATAAAATTTCATGAAATTATATGAAGTTTTATGAAATATTATAAAATTCTATAAAACTTTGTGTAATTTTACATAATTGAAGTTTTGGCCTTTCACGAATTCTTACAAAATTTCATGAAATTTCATTAAATTATGTAAAATTTTATGAAAATTATCTCTTGGTTTCTAATTAATTTTTAAAAATATTTTTGCAATTTCATAGCTATGAACTAGTTCAATAAAACTACATAATTTTATGTAAATTCAAGAAATTTTAGAAATTGAAAAAAAAAATTTTACAATACTCCTTCGGATCTTGGTAGTAAATATGTAAAATTTTTATGATATTTTATATAATTTTATCAAACGTCGGATAAAAAATATTTGATGTTTGGAAACAAATTTTTTTGTCTCTCCTATACTTTTAAAGTATAATTACGTCAATTCCTGAAAAAAAAAAAAATTTATATGCCTTTATAGCATTTGTAACGCGATATGTTGTATACCTCATTATGAAATTATCAGTTCCTCCAAAATTTTATAAAATCTTATAAAATCATATCAAATTTCGTATGAAAGTTTAAAACTCCATATCTCGATAAATATACTATCAGCAATGGATAGCAGCAAAGACTTCAAATCGAAAGGACGTAGGTTCGAGCCCAGCAGTCGCCAGGATTTTTTCGTAAATAGAAAATATAATTAGTTTGTCTCAGTAATGCCTTCATCCATTAGATCAATGTGTAAGATCTAATTGCAATTTTTTTTTTCAAAATCTAATATTTTTTTTTGAAAAATTAATGGTGATTGTAGAATTTCATGAAATTTTGTAAAATTTCGTAAATTTTCATCAAATTTTATCAGGCCATTTTCAGCATAAAATTTTATAATACTTTATGTATTTTGATGATATTTCATCCGGCCATTTTCAGCATGAAATTTCATGAAATTTCATTAGTGAAATTTTATGAAATGTTATAAAATTTCATGAAAAAATTTTTTCCCGGGACATTATATGATGATCGAAAAAAACCATAAGCAGAAAGAGTTGGTATGATTTCAGACACATTTTGGTACACTATATTATGATTTATCTGGAAAAAGTAACATAAAATGTTATTTTTTTAACTTTTCAACACCGATATCATTTGAACTAATTAACCGGTATTTTAAGGTAGCAGTCGGCGCATTTCGTTGAATTGCAGAGCTGATTAAAATTTGAAATCGATCGCCTCAGTCGTTTCGAAAATATCTGGGAAAAACTATTTTTGACCATTTCTTTCTCCAACGATATCTCGCAAACGAAAGAACTGACTTCGATACTTGAGGCGGCAATCAACGTATTTTATTGAGTTCTAGAGCTGATTAGATTTTGGAATTGTTCGGTTGTTATTTCAAAGATATTCGCGAATAACTGTTTTTTACCATTTCTTTCTCCCGCGATATCTCTCGAAAAAATCAACCGATTGAGATGGCGTTTTATCAAATTCTAGAGCTGATTAGATTCTGAAGTCGATCGTTCGAGTCGTTTCTGAGAAATCACTAAAAAACTAAAAAAAATATTTTATTTTTTTCGTAACTCGCAAATATTTTCGAGTCAACTCGATCAAATTATCTGAAATTTTCAGATAAGTTGATGGCCGACAAGCTCTTTCCATTGCCGCCTTAACCATCCAAATTGATTCATTAGTTAAAAAGTTACAAAGAGTTTACAAAAAAACCGTTTTTCTCCATTTCTTTCGTCAACGAAACTTCTCGAACGAATTTATCAAATGTCATGGTTGAGGTAGCAATCGACGTGCTTTATTGTATTCCAGGGCTGATTAGCATTTGAAATCGATCGATGTACCCGTTTCTGTGAAATCAAAAAACAAACGAAAAAAAAATTTTTTTGTTTGTATTTCTTCAATATCTTAGTCTATTTCATCGATCGATCTGAAATTATCAGAAAAGTTGACTGTCAACAAACTCTTTCGATCGCCACAAGAACTATCTCAATCAGTTAATCATTAAAAAGATACACCCACACACACACACACACTCACTCACTCACATACAAACACACACACACACACCCAGATAATCGGACATCATCCGGAAAATAGTGAGAATAGCTTCTTATGACCTCAAAACGTTGACATATAATGAAAATTCGATTTTCGAAAATCGAGGTGACAATACCCAGACAGCATTCAAGTCGGAATGACTGCTTTACGACGTCTTTTTGAAGGAATCTTCAAGAAGTCTTATGATGACTTCTTAAAGATGTCATTTTTAGGAACTCTTAATTGAGAGTTCTTAAAGACTCCATAAATAAGACGTCAGTTTTTGATGTCTAAATGTATTCTTTTTTTAACTTCTCTATGAAGTCAAAATTAGGAGCTCCTTAAAGACGTCATGGTAAATTCATAATGAAGTCTTATTTACGAAGTCAGAAAAAAGAACTCTTTGAGAACTCTTTTTAAAGACGTCTTACTGAGTTCGCTAGGTGGCTCATCCGACATCTTGAGAACTTCTTAAAGACTTCTTTAAGATGTTGATGAGACGTCCAAATTATAAATAGGAACTCATTCAGAACTCATCAAGACGTAATTTTGCTATCTGGGTAATAACTTCCCGAATCTTTGAAAATTTATAAATTTCTTAGAGGGAAGTTAAAAATTTATAATCAGATCTCTTTCAATTACTTTCTGGAAAAAAAGATAAATTTTAATTATTAGTTGCCCTATCCTAAAATTCCAATAGAATCTACTCAGATGCGAGAAAAACGCATAGAAACCAATACAGTCTATAGGATTCTATGCGTTTTTTGTCGCGTTTGAGTGGATTCTATGGGAATTTTTGGATAGGGTGAATCAAATATTATAAATTAAATTTATTTTAATCATCGATAAAAAAAATATAATAATTTCAACTACTAAGATTAAAATAAAAATAAAAGTTTAATTATTTAAATTTTTTCACCAAAACTATTTGATTGTCCCTGATTAAAAACTTCGATTAAATTCTATTGAAGCTATCAAAACAAAATTTAGAGTCATTTAACAGAGATATTACATCAAGTGGACCCCTCATATCCTACTTGATCATGAAAATTAAGTCTATGTATTTTTCTCTCAAGTAGTCACTATGAAAAAATAATCCCCCAAACGATTTTTCAGAATTTTCATGTTAATAACAATTTTTTTTTTAATACAGATTTCGAGTAGGGTACCCGCGGGTAATAAGGCCTGTCGGGTAATAAGGCCTATCTGAAAAAAATGTTATTATTAAAATAACTGCCTCCGCTAAAGGCTACTCAAGAATAAGGGTCTTACGTAGAGATGTTACGACAAATTTATAGAATCCCGATACCACGTTTCCTGTCTTCTATATTTCATTATCCCTCATATGCTGTCGTAGCGCCGAAGAAATTATAAAAAACAATCTAGTCTTCTGATTCTTAAAAAGTATTGTTGCTAAATTTAAGTGATGATTCATCTCTAATACCAATTTTATTGAGTATAGTTAAGCTATTCCAGTTTGTTTAACCCGTAGGCTTTATTACCCTACTGTAGTTAAATATAGCCTATTCGTATGGTTTTTGTGAAAGTATAATTTTTTTGTTGTTGTGAACGTGCGTTTCGATTTTACGACTTGAAAATCGAGCGCAAAATCTTACGGATTCTACGGCCATCTATCTGAATAATTTTTACATTAATTAACACTCCTTAGTCCCTTGGGGCCATGTCAGAGGCCACCTCGATTGAATTAGAACTTAGAAGATAGTGGGGTAGTTCCACCCCTCTAAAATCAGGATATAAAAGGGCCAGCAGACACTTGCTCGGAGACTTAGGCCCTGGCCATCACCTAGAGTAGACTGAGGACGCTTAGCGAGGTCCTACTCTAGCACCAGGACTCATTATAATTTATATGAGTCGGCCTAACGATATCTAGTCCATTAGTCTGTTATATCTAGTCATTTTAGTACGATACTCAGTTCTACTTCGGTCAGTCTGTTACCTGAATAATTTTATTTATCGAAACTTTTCTTTTATATTAAACTAAATTATTAATTTTATTATAAGTGATATTTGAATTTATTAAATAAGAAGATTTTGCAACTCCTTCGTCTGGTTGAAGAAAACCAAATTAAATTTGTGAGTGTGGTGGTTTGGTGTACAACGTCTGCCCGAAAAGGATCGACGTCGAATCCAAGGAGCCCGCGAGGACTTTACCGAAGAGGATCGATCTCGAGTCCAAGGAGCCCGGAAAGATTTACCGAAGAGGATCGACGTCGAGTCCAAGAGGCCCACAACCGACCGGAGACCGATATCACCAGTAAGCCCTCGTACAACCAGATAAGTCTAGACAAAATTGTAACAAATATTATCTCTCTCTTCAACGTAGTATTTATTTTGATCGATTATTAATTTTACTTCCCGCGTCCAATAAATCTTATTCATTTCAATAAATTTATTCATTGTCGCTGGACGCATATTTGTTATTAATAAAAGGGGAAACTATTTTGTATATAAAATATGGGATTTGGTTAAATAAAATTTGTTATATTTTATTGAGTCACTTTGAACAAATTTCTTATCACCAGCGTCACTTAGAATAAGTTATATTTCAGCCGCGTGTCCGGTCAGAACGAGTCGACCCATTCCTGAGATATTTTCCCGTTCAGAACCAGCTTTACAATAATTAACAATTATATTGAAATTTAATAATTTATTATTAATTAATTAATTAAACCGGGAAAATTTAGTAACAGTGGTTCGTGGCTATTGGGCACGAAGTAGCCAGGGCCCACCGTTATATTATTTATGGTAAAAATTACCATTACTTCATGACATTTTATGGCTAATGTATTGAAATAACGATTAATGATACATTTCGATAATTAAATGCAATGTTTTCGATTTTATTCAAAATCTCCCTTAGCTAGGCCTTATTACCCGCCGGTACCTTAATTCTAATTAAAAAATAGATTTTAAATCAACCGTTGAAGATAAGTTATTGAAATTTTGAGGATTTACTATCAAATATATGAGTAGTTCTCACGAATTTGCGAAAAATGAATTCGCATAATATTAAGAATATAATTCGTCATAATTGACAATTTTATATATTCAACATATAGTACACAAGTAACTTACCTCAGCTGACTATGTGGTCCCCACCTTTTTCGATTCAAATGAAAGTAAAGGGGTGATAGAAAAAATCAATTATGAGGGAATGATGATTCAAGTGAGGGAATGATTTTTTTTAACGCTATTACTCTATTTAGATTAAATTCACGATAAACACTTTTTGTTCATCTTAACATAAATTTATTTTATCAAAACTTGTTTTACAACATTTTAACAAAAGTATTCTTAAAAGGATTCTTAAATTTACTGAGATCTATCATATTTACTTTAGTTATTTTATAACGAGTCTTATTAACACATTTTATGAAAAGTTTTAGTTCAATTAAGTAATTAAATTATTAAGAAAAACAAATTCATTGAACATTAAATTTTTAAAGATAAACAAATAATAGAATTAAAGAGTTTTAATTCAATTGAATAATTGAATTTTTAAGAAGAAACGAATTCACTAAGCATTGAATCTTCAAAGATAAATAAATAAATAATAAAATCACAAGTTATTGTTTATTTCTTTTACAGAATAAATACCTCGTGATAGTAACTTTGGCGCTTCAATTTTTTGCAGAATTGACTCCCAATAATACAATTCTTCGTCCTTAATTACCGGCCATTTCCATCCTTTTCTCCCTTCTTTCATACATCTAACCATAGCTCCATCGTCAAAAAGAGATATAATTTCGCCAGGATAATATTTGGTTTCCCATTTTACAAGTACATAATCGCCAGCGTTGTAAGCGTTTACACTTGACTCGAGAATTTTTGGTACAGGAGAATCACATTTAGTTTTCTTTGGCAACTTTAAAGCCACTTTTACCGGCTTATGACTTCTTAATGTTTTTTTAATCGAATCGTCATTAGGGCATGGATAATACCCCAAATGGAAGTGACTACATTTACCTTCGCATTGTAGACATGAAAAACTTCTAAACTCTAAATAATTATTGGCAAATACGAATTGACGAACTTTTTGAGTGCCAGTGAATGTGGCAATGGTTATTGACTGATTTTTGAATTTATCCATCTGAGAAATATCATCGCTTGTAACCACAAACAGAATTATAGATGGACATCTGGACTCCAAGATATTTTGGAATGAATTCAGATTTGTTATATCCTTGCCCTCAGCCACAGCTTTATCAGCAGTTCTTTTAAGTGTGCCACCTACACCGTCAGGAGCTCCTTTACCATGACCTGGTTCGGAATAATGCCACGAAAAAAATGAAATCCATGGATAAAGAGATTTGAGATGACAGGATACCATGTGAAACATGTATTTATTTTTATATTGATTTACTGGACTGTCACTGAGGATATGAACATGGGATATATTTGGTTTTTTATCTTTCAGCCATTCAACGACAGGTTTCAAATGCCCCCACACTGCCATATTGTCATGTCGAATATTCTCAGACAGCGAACAAAATGATTGAGCCACAATAGTTTCATTATCACGATAGTATAAAACTCCTGTATGGAGTGTAATTTGTTGTTTTGCTCCACCAAAATGTACAGCTTGAATTTCTTCATTATACTTGCAAGAATAATTTTCGCTGAAGTCAACATGGATAAGTGTAGTATTTTCAGTCAAATTTTTTTGGAGTTTACTCCTTAAGAATCGATTTGCATATAAGGCCCCCGGTATGGAAAAAATATGAGGTGTAAAATCTACTCAACGAATGACCTCGTTACGTTTTAGGTGCACAACTTTCACTTTTGAGTGCATAGGGTATCCTACGGGGCAGCGTACGAATGTATTGTGTGTATACAATACATTCGTACCTATATATACGGGGTATTCCACGTCAAATCGACCACTTTTGACCCCGACCCCTTTCGATTTGGCTGAAAGTTTTTCATCGTTTTCTACCCTATGAAAAACGTTTCTCATAATTTGTTCAAATTTTTTTACCCACCCAAAAAAAAGTTATTAATTTTTCAAAAAAACGGCCTTTTTATTTTCAAATAGTTATAACTTTTTCAAAATTTGACTTATCGGGACGTTTTTTTTTTCAAAAATTTTGTTATTAGATGTAGTTTTTGGAAAAAAATAGTAAAAAAAATTACTGATTCATCTTTAACGTTTATTTTTTAAATTTCGACTAAAAACGAAAATTTTGGGATGATTGTCATTTTTGATGTTTGATTTTTTTTTTTTATAACAAACTTTAGCATTTTCTACGAATTCTCTGAAATTTTTAGAGTGGCGTTTTTTTTCTTTATATTTTTTTTTTCGAATGAAAAAAAAATTTTTTTTAAACTACGGTTATTTTTCATAATACCACTTCAAAAATTTTTTACGGTATTTAGTGAACATCAGAATTTGAAAAAAAAAAGTGAAAACAAAAATTAAAACTGACAATCATCAATAAAATTTGATTTTTTTTCAAAATTGTTAAATAAAAAATAGAAAGAAAACTTGGATAATTTTTTACTATTTTTTTTAAAAAAGTACATACAAAAACGAAAAAATTGAAAAAAAAAAAATATGTCATTTCATCAATTTTCTACTAAACTATTGAAAAAAAAAAAACATAACAAAATTTCGTTTTAAATTAATTGTATTAAAATATTCAGAAGCTCATAGTTTGGTAGAAAATTGATGAAATGACATATTTTTTTTTTTTCAATTTTTTCGTTTTTGTATGTACTTTTTTAAAAAAAATAGTAAAAAATTATCCAAGTTTTCTTTCTATTTTTTATTTAACAATTTTGAAAAAAAATCAAATTTTATTGATGATTGTCAGTTTTAATTTTTGTTTTCACTTTTTTTTTTCAAATTCTGATGTTCACTAAATACCGTAAAAAATTTTTGAAGTGGTATTATGAAAAATAACCGTAGTTTAAAAAAAATTTTTTTTTCATTCGAAAAAAAAAAATATAAAGAAAAAAAACGCCACTCTAAAAATTTCAGAGAATTCGTAGAAAATGCTAAAGTTTGTTATAAAAAAAAAAAATCAAACATCAAAAATGACAATCATCCCAAAATTTTCGTTTTTAGTCGAAATTTAAAAAATAAACGTTAAAGATGAATCAGTAATTTTTTTTACTATTTTTTTCCAAAAACTACATCTAATAACAAAATTTTTGAAAAAAAAAACGTCCCGATAAGTCAAATTTTGAAAAAGTTATGACTATTTGAAAATAAAAAGGCCGTTTTATTGAAAAATTAATAACTTTTTTTTGGGTGGGAAGAAAAATTTGAAAAAATTATGAGAAACGTTTTTCATAGGGTAGAAAACGATGAAAAACTTTCAGCCAAATCGAAAGAGGTCGGGGTCAAAAGTGGTCGATTTGGCGTGGAATACCCCATACATATACACCTATATATATATATATATTTATATATATATATATTTATATATATATATATATATATATCTATATATATATATATATATCTATATATATATATATATATATATATATATATATATATATATATATATATATATATATTTATATATATATATAATGAATATACTCTACGGCGTCTACAAATGATAAATATATATATATTACACTAACGCAAAGAATTAAAGGAACAGTAAAATTTTATAAATTTTTAGTAATTTTTGGAAGGCTGTAACTTTTGAAAAATAATCGTATCGAGATTTAAAAAAAAAATCCATAGCTTGAAATCTCTAGTTTCGATGCATTTTCATCAAAATTTTATAAAGAGTCTGGTTATTACGCTAAAATGAGAATTTATTTTTAACATCCTTTAGAAGTAAGTTCAAAAAAATGACTTTTTTTGGTTTTTTAGTAAATCAACCGCTACTCTGCAAATATTGATAAAAAAAATATTGTTGCCAGGGACTTTTTTAGCTTAATGTACCCCCAATAACCTTTTAAATTTTTAAATTGATCTATGGGGCCGTTTTTTGGGGGCGATCGTTCAAAGTTTTGCTAAACAACTAAAGGAACATGTTTTGTTCCTTCAATTGTGTAATCATAATCAAAATGAAAAAATAATTTTTTTTTAATTTTCTTTCATTTTAGCATTAGTAACTCAGTGAATGTGAGGGGAAGAGAAAAAAAAACGAAAAATTTTCAAAAATCAAAAAAATTGAACCTTGTTTTTTGGGGTCGAAAATTTTTTTTTTTAACTTTTTTGAAAATTTTTCGTTTTTTTTTTCTCTTCCCCTTACATTCACTGAGTTACTAATGCAAAAATGAAAGAAAAGTAAAAAAAAATTATTTTTTCATTTTGATTATGATTACACAATTGAAGGAACAAAACTTGTTCTTTTAATTGTTTAGCAAAACTTTGATCGATCATTTCCAAAAAAGGGTTCGATAGATAAATTTGAAAATTTAAGGGGTTATTAGGGATACATTAAGCTATAAAAGTCTCTGGCAACATTAGTCTTTTCATCGATATTTACAGTGTAGCGGTTGATTTACTAAAAAACCAAAAAAAAGTCATTTTTTTGTACTTACTTCTAAAGGATGTTAAAAATTTAAAAAATTGTTTTTTCCAAAAAATGATGAACGGTTCTTGTAGAGAATTTATTCACGTTTTCAACGCCGGCCTCAAATTTACTGTGCAATCATTGGTACCTGAAATATCGATGATCAAAGCCAAAAGGATCATTTTTTGTTTGAAGGCTGATATCCCTGCGACAAATTGTCCTACGAAGTTAAAAAAAAAACCAAATTGAAGCTGAATAAATTTGCTAAATGACCTATGCATAGGTTTAGTTGACAAAATTTTTCCACGGTCCGTGGGCTCTTTGGAACAAAGAAAAAATTTAGAAATTTTTTGTCTCGCGGTATTTCTCATGTTAGCGTAATAACCAGACTTTTTAAAAAATTTGGATAAAAATGCACCGAAACTAGAGATTTTAAGCTATAAAATTTTTTTTTTTAAATCTCGATACGATTATTTTTCACAAAGTTACAGCCTTCCAATAACTACTAAAAAATTTATAAAATTTTTCTGTTCCTTTAATTTTTTGCGTTAGTGTAGTATTAATCTTTTTCTTAGATTAGTAAACCTTTTTTGTGCCTATTTAGACAGTCGATCTAAGGGAGTAAACTCCAATCGTGCGTCGGAGCTGACACACACACTTTTTTTTTTTAGATTAGACACAGTTTGGTATTGATGTGTTATAGTCGCAACATGCTGTAAAAATGATGGCAGAGCTTCTTCTAGATTTTGTACTAATTCAGTGATGGGAACATTAATTTCTTTTTTTAATGGTTTACGTAAGTTGTTTCATACAACCATTTACGATAAACTACTTTTTTTTTAGTCGGATGCGGAAGAAAATATTCAAGAGACTTATCTTTACATTCGGAGTATTCCCTAAACAAACATTTTGTTCAATAAATATCACATGTAATAGCTGCCAGAAGACTCGTTACGGTGCAAAATCGTAATGCTTTGTGTTCATTAAGTGCTGTAAGCATTAGTTCCATATTAGCATGAATTATACATTGGCAAGTGTTACGCTCTTTAATATTAGCCCAGGTTATCCAAAAAGGTTTGAATCTACAAAAAGTAGCGAAACTCAATTTATAACTTACAGTGGTCAAGAATTTCTTATGTAAATTCCTCATCGTATCACATAACAAACGTTTTTGTTTAGTTTCTCCCTTTGATTTAATATAGTCATTTTTACCGGGACACATCCGAGAATTTCGGTCTTTTTCTAAAAATTCAATAACTTCCTTTTTTATACGCAACATCTTGACATTTCTTTTTCGCAAACCACTTCTTTTAAAAGTGTCATGTTTAAAAAAAGTTTTTGACATGAAGAGTAATTTGTTCTTTTTTAAAAGATCAGGTTTTAATATACTATAATAGTTCTTCTTTTCGTTGGTTTTCAAATTTTTATACCTCTTCGTTAATTGCTGAATCAAAACTTCACATAACAGCAATTTTTTTTTTACTATCGGCGTTACTTTTACATTTTTTAAAAGTGTTGATACCTTGGCTTGAGGAGAAGATGGATCATTCTTCTCAGTATTTCTAAAATATCTCTTCCGAAATTTTTCACTTCGTCGTTTTTCGTCTTTTAACTTTCTTTGTAGGTTCGATATTCGAGCGTACAGAATTGCCCGACGGTTCCTCAACTGACATTTTCGACGAGCATCTACTGCTTCTTTTTTACTTTTAACTTGATCCGCTACCGATGTTGGAGAAGATGTTTGTTCTGATGATTTTTTAGATTTTTGTGTCCTTTTATGATAATATGATCTACTGTGTCTTTTCCATTGCTTTCTCTTTTGTCGTTTTTCTCTGGAAGTCATCGTAGATATCATCTCAATTTGTCCTTTTTGTTTTTTATTCAAGTACTTCAGATGTTCCTTTTCACGTAGTTTTTCTAATGCTTCAGTATCAGCTTTGATTTTCTCTCTGCGTTGTTTGTCATACTCCTTCTTTTTTAATTTAGCTTCTGTTTCATCTTGCTTTTTTTTTTGCCATTATTATTTGATCCTAAAAAACCTAAAAAGTAGAAAGTAGCTATGAAAATATATTGAAAATATAATTATTTATTACAAATAAGAGCTATTAAAACAAACGGATCATCAATCGGAATTCGATTAGAGATTATGTTTGATTTTATCATTCCCTCATAAACTCTCATTCCCTCATTAATAGAATAAAGTGAGGGAATGATAGTGAGGGAATGATAAAATCAAACATAACCTACAAAAACTAGTCAAACGTTTACTTCAAATCGAATTACGATTCGAGGCAAGATTTCTACCCCCCAAAACATGTGAAACGGTATAATGATTATTACACATAAAATAATTACCTTATATTTAGATGGTGTGAGGTAATGAGACATAAAAATGTAACATTGAAATAATTAACAAAAAACTAGTTGACAGCAGTACATTTCTTCGCGCCTTGCAACAATGATAGTATGGCTTCATTGACAATGCTGCCAACTGCAAAAAATTTATAAGCGCGGCAACCTACGATCCGATTGAAAAGTACAATCCAGGTTTTAGTAAAATGTGAGGGAATGATTTTTTTTTTTGGGACCCAGATAAAAATTAAATTTTCCAATCATTTCTTACTCGGTACTTAATAAAAAGTGTATGTACTGTTAAGTGCACTATTTCTAAGATAAGTAATGACCAAAACTAGTCAAATTTATAGAGCACAATAAATTAATGATATAATATTATTTAAATATTGAGTTTGGGACACGATGAGGGAATGATATTTGAAGTATTCAGTTACCTGCCATTTGTTATTTTAAGATTAAAACACCTAAGTGAAGTATGGTACGAGCAGCTTCAGTAGTATAGTTTTCGTGAAAAAATACAAAGTTTGCAATACAACGTTAATAATATACAAAACTGAGTATGGACACGAATTTCGCAAATTCGTGAGAACTACTCATATATATTTTATTAAAATAAGAATAGCTTAAAATTATTTGTTTGTCATCCTATTGTTAATTAACTTTAAAGTAAACAAATGAAAATTTCATTTGATATTGTATAGAAGAATAAAATTTGTTTAATAATAATTTTAAGGTAGATTTTTTTAAAAATCTAGGTTTTGTATTTGTCCTCATGGTCGATTTTTCAAGGAATTTTATCATAACCTATCATAATTTTTTGAGTAGAGTTCAAAAATACCATTCGTTAAAAAAATTATATATGTATATATATATATATATATATACTAGCTATCCCTCACCCGCTTCGCTGGGCTGAAATTTATGTTTAGTTATTAATAAACTGTTCTTGAAAAATTTTACATTTGTTATTAATTTTTTTTTTTAAATGTACATTTTTTCAATATACACCTATGTATAAAATTTAATTACAATTTGAGAGTCCAATCAAATTATAATCAATTTACATAATTACATTACTAAATTAAAAAGTTATGACAATACTTCTTTGTAAATTACGGGTCATACCATCTTCTGGTGCATAAATAAATAAGCTGGAAGACTTATAATCTTTAAAAATTATTAAAAACAATTATCAGAATATATTTACGAATACATAGGGTTTAGGAAATTAAATAGTGTTAGTTACGTGATTATCGTGAAATTTCAGTGAATGTATCCGACTCAACCGAAGAATTATAAAAGTTGAACTCCTAATAACTACTCCTTTAGAAAGCGTAAATACAAAATACTCAACGCCATTATTAAATTGAAACTCATACGTCTTCACTATGAATTCTTTAAAACTGTTTAGAATAATAATTTTTTTTAACTTTAATTGTACCATTAATTTTCAAACCAACAAAAATTACATACTGATATAATTGATTAGCCCTGATGTCCGATGACGAATAGTGACGATATCTCGCAAATGCATTATTATAAATAATTTTTGACAGCCCTCGATTTACCAAATGTCAAATCGATAAATAAACATAACCAACAGAATTAAAAAATTCATTTTAAACAAATGACAACCGAATAGAATAAATTTAGTTACAATAAAAATTCATTATTTCTAAGTCAAAAAAATATAAGTTCCGGATAAGTAATCACCAACATAGCATATACTAAAACCTTCTCCGAAACACGCTGCATCTTATGGTATAAGTATTATTTTGATCGGTTCGGTAGTTTTCGCAGTAAGACCGAACAAAAAAATCGGCTCTCCATTTATTAGTATAGATATATGTAATATAACCAGCCTTGTCATCACGATAGCGCCTACAATTCTTATCGGATCTTAATGAAATTTTTCATGCATATTCTATGAGCGATTACCTTGATCAAGTTCGAAGATGGGCTAAATCGTTCGATTAGTTCAAAAGTTATGGCTGTTCGAAATTTTCAAGATTTTTCGAAAAAATCAGTTTTCCACTGTTAAAGTTTAAATAATTTCTAAACTAAAAGTCATAGACAATTTTCGTAAAATGTATATAAAAGCTCGTTAAATAATCTTTAATTTTTGTCCTTAAACTTAACGATTCGAGTATTTCTTCCAATTATTTGGTGACCTTGAATGTTTGCAAAAAGTTAAGAAAATTACTAATTACGATTTTAATCTCAGATAATTTATGTGTTTCACATCATAATTTAATTCCGTCAGTTTTATTTTATCATGAGTAAAATAATCTCTCAATTTCACGACTATTTTACATTTTAAAGATATATCTTTTATTACTTAAGACGTTTCAAATGCGCATGCTTGTCCCATAAATATGATTAGCCTTGTCATCACGATAGCGCCTACAATTCTTATCGGACCTTAATGAAATTTTTCATGTTTATTCTGTAAGCGATTACCTTGATCAAGTTCGAAGATGGGCTAAATCGTTCGATTAGTTCAAAAGTTATGGCTGTTCGAAATTTTCAAGATTTTTCGAAAAAAAATCAGTTTTTCACTGTTAAAGTTCAAATAACTTCGAAACTAAAAGTCATAAACAATTTTCGTAGAAAGTATATAAAAGCTCGTCAGAAAATGAGTTTAATTTCATGTCATGACTATACACTAACATATATCACAAGAAATGTATGTATAAAACTAATTTGTTATATCGATTAATTGAAAAATCTACCTTCCATTTCGGCTGCCGAATGGCCTTTTTTTTTTTTATTGTTATTTTTAATTATAACTGACCAAAGCTGCAATATTAGTCTAAGAGCCAGTGAGCGGCAGACTTACGGTATTTCGATAAGCTTCTCATTTTCTTCAGTTAGTCCCCTATATCTGAGGTACATGAAATAGGGACTCGTTAGTTTGACCGGTAGTTGCTATAGAGACACTCAGGTGTAAAAGATGTCAAAAAATGACCAAAAAAAAACGTGAAAGTAATAAGTCTGCCGCTGTGATATCTTGTAATATTCAATGACAGTTATCGAAAAATAACATTGGCAGACACCTATGACAATTTCAAGGTCATGGCAAATAGGGTCACAAGTACAAAAAAAATTGTATAGTTTACGTTATCTTAATAAATCTGCCATTAATATATGTTGTTTGTCATATTATTTGGTGTATATATTTTGAACGGCAGACACATAATATGGTTCCTTCACCCAGGCAGACAACAAACTTCAGTGGTGTCCATAAGCGCGTACTATCTCACTTGCTCTAATCCAGTCTTTAGATCTAATTAAAATTTCTATTACATTAATTTGGTTTAAACACAATCGTTTCATATTGATTGCAATCAATAATAAGTACGGATTATAATAATAATAATTTTCGTTCAATATGCACGCATTAAAAAATATGTATTCATGCACTGAAAGAAAAGTGCATAGTTGTAGTAACTAGAAAGGGATGAGAATGAAAAAATAGTAATCTTAACTAATATTTATAGTTTCTTGTACTTTATCATAGTGCCCGAACCTATTTGAAAGTAGTAGTGTCAACTAAGCATTGCTAACATTTTTTGCTCTGTTATGGTAACTATTTAATATTATTTTTGTGACAGACACTTGAAATGTACGACATTTAGCGCCTATAACTGGCAGCTAAAAATATTAGATTAGATACAGTTGGTAAAAAAGATACCTAATCGTTCTCATAGTGACGTCATCAACGAATCAAAAAATATTTTGTGGTTACATGTGCGATAGCAAACGACCAAAAAATATCGAAGTAGCTCAACGAGCCATCTTGTGACAAAATTTATTATCATTTTAATTCGTACACTTACTGAATTCTCTTTCTTTTTCAACAAATACTCAAAACAATCTTACCAAATAAATAGACGCGGATTTATAACCTGCCATTTATAGGCACTAAATTTAGTACATTTCAAATATCTGTCACAAAAACCAATTTAATATAGTGGAAATCTAAACATGCAAACCTTCTCAATAAGACAATTTATAGATAAATTGAGAAAAATATAGATAGCCCGAACTGAAAATCGAACCCAGACCATGTCAGTATCGCGCCAAGTGCTCTACTAGTTGGGCTATCCGGCACTATACTATATTCCGTTCAATTTCATCTATAACTTATTGAGCCACATCGTCCATCGTACGGTAATACACCAATTTAATATAGTGGAAACCTAAACATTTATCTAGTACAATCGAGTTTAAGACGCTCGTGTGTTGGTACCTTCGCCGATAGATAAACTACTATTCTCAGAACTTATACTTCAGTAATAATAATAACAATACTTTTTTATCATCCAATAGTTCCTGTAACTATTTCTAATAGTCAACGTAACTACTCTGACAATGTAGTTACCGTATTTCACTACACATAACTAGTTTCTCCAACTGTTAATTTAAGAACATTTTATTTTGAATTATAATAAATAATAAATATTTATTATTAAAATTTTAATTCAAATGATGTTCTCTTTATTTTTTGTAATAGTTATAAATTCAATCAATGCAGTTTTGAAAAAAAAAAGTTATTCAATTTTTATATTTATAGATTTATTATTATTATTTTTTTTTTCATAATACTAAAGAACTTTATCGTTTTAAGCTCTTACAAAATTAATTAAATTAGAAGAAAACAGACAAAGTTTTCCTCGGAAATTCGTAAAATAGCTGAATTTATAATAGTTAAAATACATGTGCTCAGATATTTGCTAAACTTACAAATAATTATAACAACATTTATGAAATAATTATTATTATTTTTCTTTTTAAATTTCATCTGCTTAACTTTATAACATGGACAAAATGTTCATTTCTTGTGTGGGAGTGATAAAGATAGAGTTGTGAGAAAAGAGTGGGAGAAGCTCTGCGTGAATCCAAGAGAAAACTTACTTGGCTTAAGCCCGCAGTATTCTTGATTCGATATTTGTACTTTAGTTCAAATTATCACTTTTTATTGATTCAAAACATAGCATTACTTTATTCAACATTTTTTGTACCGAACAATTATATTTTTTTGTTAAAGTAATAAATATATTACAGTAAGGAACAATATTTATTAAATCAAGAAATTCTAATTATTTAACTAAATAACTCAACTGTTGAATCAATCTTTGAAGATTTATTGAGTCAAAAATATTTTTTTTTATTCGAGATTTAAAATCCAAGGAATTTTTTTACTTCTCTCAAGAAAATGTCGATTTTCATTCCATGTCCTCAAAATTTTCTTGGCTCAAGAAAAATTACTTTGAGCCGAATAATTTTTTTCTTTTGTGTATCTCTTTCTTACGGAGTACCTGGACTTGGTGATTATTTATGTTCATATATGATGCATATATATCCACATAGAAGTATATATGAGCATACACTCTTATGTATATTTATATGTATCATATCTGATTACATAACAGTCATATATGATCATATATTTTTTTTCCCGGATGCATTTTTGTTAACCTTAGTTATTCAAAAATTTTTCAACGATATGGTTCATTCGTTACAATATTTGGAAATGATCAGGTTTTCTTAGTTATTAATTTTAATGAATAATTCAGTTGCCTCACTCAAACTTACATTACTTACTCATGAAAATTCGTTAATAATATGCATTCAACATATAATATCAAATTCAGAAGGCATAATAAATGAGCTCATTTTACTACCTATCACGACGTATGTAAGTGGATATGTATAATACACAGAAGACTCGTACTGATGCCCGTGTATTGTGCCAATGATCTCAAGGACGTTCGCATAAAAGACTCATTTAATGTATAGGTACAACTAGCTTCTAGTGACGAGCCTTTTGCATCGTTGACTATAAACGCTTACTCCCACTTTGAAAACTAAATACTATAATATACATTAGTATAACAGCATGTCATTGATGTGAATTCTAACAGTCGTGAAATCTAGTCCTCTCTGTAAGTTGAATGTCAGTGATAAAAGAATTAAAATGTACAATTATAGAAAATTATTTCATTACTTTTTAAATTAAATAGGTATAATTTTCATTTTTATTTTTTTTTTTAAATATTAAACATATGATGTACAGTTCTATAATATTCCCATAATATTCTAATTCAAGAGGATGGAATTAACTGCTAGAAATATCATTTTATAAATTTTCATCACTCGAATTAGTATTTGTGATTTGAATATTATTGCTTGTTTGATAAAGTACTATCGCAGTATATTTATTATATTATTCGATGTTTACTTTTTTTAATTGTATCCAGTACAATGATGTATCCTTACCAAATATACCTCTTCACTTATTCAAGTTCATGACTCAAAATAAAGTCTTCAAGTTCACATAATTGTTTTTACATAAATGACATTGAAAATTTTCATCCTGGAACCAGGAATAGTTTCGAGTTTTGGCAATATTTAAAGGACAGAAGAAAATATTCATATTAAAAAAAATTCTAGTGGCGAAAATAAAACTTTATTTGTACTCAAAGAAATGAAATTTTTATCACTATGGTTAATAAATCTATGGATTTACGAATTTGAACCAAAAAAACCTTATCAAACGCCGTCTGCCTTTTATAGGCACAATATATGATCTAATAATTTATTGTGAAAAAATAATATAGGAGAGACTGGGGACACAGTTCAACTAAATAGTTTTTTTTACTAAAATTTATTAGTTATTCCATGTTTTGCTGAACAAAAAAAGGTGCCACGAATAGGCGCCCTCAAACAAAATAACCTTGGCAGGTTATTTTGTCGAGGTTATTTTGTGTTAGAGTAGCTTGTTACAAAACCCACAAAAATTGAAGGATTTAAAAAATAATCCTAAATGTTTAAATAGTTTTCAAAATACTGTAACTTAACGAAAAATAGTCGAACATAGAAAGGCAAATTTAAGCTTAAAGTTTCTAATTTTTAGACTTTGAGGTCAAATGTATTTATCACTGATTGTTTTTGAATGATCATGAACAAATCGGAGGTAGAAAAGTTTTTTCTTACCTTTCAAATAATACACGGTCTTCAATAATTTTAAACTTCCCGCAAAAGAAATTGAAAATACTCAAAAATTCGAGAAGTTATTGGTTTCACCCCGATTTTCGGAAATCGAGTATTCATCACATGTCAACGTTTTGAAGTTTTAGGAAGCTATTCCGACCGAATTCATAATGATGTCCGAGTGTCTGTATGAATGTGTGTATGTAAACTTTTTATAACTTTGGCACTAATTAACCGCTTTGGATGGTTTTTCCGGCAATCGAAAGAGTTTGTCGGCCGTCAACTTTTCTGAAAATTTCAGATCAATTGATAAAACAGACTCAAAGATATTAAAAAATTACGAAAAAAGAAAGGTTTTTTTTTAATTTCTTTGAAACGACTTGAACGATAGGGCTCAACCATTTCAATCGGCTCTTTCGTTAGAGCGATTATCGTAGAAGAAAGAAATGGTAAAAAAAGGTTTTTCGTGAATATCTTTTAAACGATGTTACGATCTCATCGTAATATATACACCCATTTTTTCTTTCCCTTTTTCTTTTGGACAACAACAGATTCCGGGGTTCGCCTATCCTATTTTCTCACTTACCTTTAATTTAGTTTAATTATTGGAATTCCTGTAATCCACGCTTCTAATTGGTCTACCAGACCCTCGAAAGGGTTCTGAACCCCAAGGTGATTCTCCGGCAATTGAATTCGTCGGGCCTTAAGTTGCTCGTACAATATCTCAGGTTCTGGGTTGTTGGAAATGACACGTGGTTTCCTGGGTTTCGAAATATCCACTTCGTCCGATAAGATTGAATTGGAAGATTGCCCGGGTATTGGAAGGTCGTCTGATTCCCAATACCGAGTCTCAATCAACGGACGGTGACAAATTCGCCCGTTCACGTAATCAGCGTGAATTTTCTGCAGTTAGAACCGTAAACCCGAGCGTCGAGATTTTTTTATCATTCATATCAGAGACTTGCCGCAGGATTGGTGCCACCCTGATAGCCAAGTTGGCCGCAAAAGTTAGCATTTCCATAAGTTGACGGCAACTTTCCGGGAAACTTGTCGATAACTTTCAGCTCGTGTAACTGTTGCCTACAAGTTGCTCAGAACCTTGGCGACAGGTTGCGGCAGTAGATTATCGACAAGTTGCTGAGCAACTTGTAGCCAATTGTTGCTAATTATTATTTTTTGAATCACCGTAATATATATATATATATATATATATATATATATATATATATATATATATATATATATATATATATATATATATATATATATATATATATATATAAATACATGCATAAAATTTTTAACCATATGTATTTCCTGACTCAGCTTGTCGAGTTGAGTTTAGAGGTAGCAAAATTTTTCGAAAATTACATCATTAAGACAAATACAATAGTTAGATTTCTATGAAATCTACTAAACATGATCAATTTCTGTATTTTAGGATTAAAGTTATTGATTATAGTTTGCAAAAAGTTTTAGAAACCTTACATTATCGTATTTTAGGGAATTTTTCATGTTATCCTAAAATAAACTTAAAACATAATAATCAATAATTAAAATTTTACTTGTATCACTATTGTGTTTTACAAAACTCTACATTCAAACTCTTCCTCGTTACAAATTTTTCTTGCCTCTCTTATTGTTTGTCTTGCCTATTTTACAAAGTAAGTCCTTTATCACTTACCGATCGATCTTTAATTAAATTTCCAATTATTTTCCCAAAAGTTGGCGCACAAACTTCCTTTTTACTATAACTCTACCCCTTTATTTTTGTTGCTGTAGCCCGATTCGTGCTTCTACTGTACTGCACCATTATGATGATTCCCTACTACCTTCTTTGCAATGCAGGTGCAGTGGCGTAGGAAAACCATAGAGACAACCTTGTTAGTACAACTTGGTTTGGGTGAAGCTCCAGTGATAAAATAAAATTCAATTCATTCAATTCTCCAGCAATAAAATTCTCATTTTACGGATCACTGGGTCTTCACTCCGCGCCTAACGGTCAGAGACCTTCGTTCGAACCCAACTTGTGGCTAAGCGGTGACCCATCCAAGTAGCAATCATCCTCGATGCTACTTAACTTTAGTGATCACCCTAGCTACGCGCGTGCCAAACGACTGCCTCAGCCTCTTAACTTAAAAAATAATTTTACTAAAATCGAACCATCTATCAAAGTCATAACTTATTACAAGTTATGAATTAAATTTTACTTTTTGATAGGATTATATTTTTTATGTGATTTTTTGGATTACAATATTCACATTCTAAATTGATATAAAAATAAAAAGCTGGCTCTGTTTACTTAACTTTTTTTAAATCTACACGAGTATTTTTTTATTTTTTCGATTATCAATTCTCATTCCTGAAGTTAGCCAACATCAAACATTTTTTAATTTAAAAATCCTCTAACTTTTGAAAAAAAATTTTTTTTTTAGATCGAAAAAAATACTCGTGTTCATTTTTCTGTAATTTAAACGAGTAATTTTTCAAATATAAAAATATACATATATATAAGTTATAATTCAATAATTAACATTTTAATCGTGTATTTCTTGGTAATAGATTAATTTAAAAATTAAAAGTTTGCTCCACTTATTTAATATTTTTCATTACCTACACGTGTATTTTTTTTTACTTTTTCAATTTTTAGTTCTAATTCCTGAAATTAGTCGACATCTGGCATTTTTTGAATAAAAAATTATATAATTTTTAAAACAAATCTTTTTTAACTTTCCGCTAAGAAAATTGTAAATTTTCAAATATTCGGGAAGTTATTGGTTTCACCCCGATTTTCAAAAATCGAGTTTTCATCTGATGTCGACGATTTGAGGTCCTAGGAAGCTATTCCGACTATTTTCAGAATGATGTCCGAGTGTGTGTATGTATGTATGTAAACTCCTTGTAACTTTTCAACTAATGAATCGATTTGGATGGTTGAGGCGATAATCGAAAGAATTTGTTGGCTATCAACTTTCCTAAAAATTTGAAATCATTTGATCCAGTAGACTCGAAAATATATGCGAATTACGAAAAAAATGAAATTTTTTTTTTTAGTTTTTTAATGATTTCTCAAAAACGACTCAAACGATTGACTTCAAAATCTAATCAGCTCTAGAATTTGATAAAACGCGTCGATTGCCACCTTAGCCATCTCAATCGGTTAATTTGTTCGAGAGATATCGCGGGAGAAAGAAATGGTAAAAAACAGTTATTTGTGAAGATCTTTGAAATAACTTAAGCGAACAATTCCAAAATCTAATTAGTTCTAGAACTCAATAAAATACGTCGATTGCCGCCTCAACCATTAAAATCGGTTCATTCGTTCGTGAGATATCGTTAGAGAAAGAAATGGTGAAACACGGTTTTTTCTAAATATTTTCGAAACGACTGACGCGATCGATTTCAAATTTCAATCAGCTCTAGGATTCAATAAAACGCGTTGATTGCCACCTCAAACGTCAAAATCGATTAATTAGTTCGAAAGATATCGGCGTTGAAAAGTTAAAAAATAACATTTTATGTTATTTTTTCCGGATAAATCATAATATAACCTACTAAAATGTGTCTGAAACCATACCAAGTCATCCTTTTTATGGTTTTTATCGATCATACAATGTCATCGAACTTGGTTTTTAGTTTAAATCATATTATCAACAATAAAATCGATAAAACGTAGTTTTTAGTATTTTTCTCGGATATTTCATATTTTATTGTTTCTTACATGAGTCAAAACTCATTTAAATCTTGATTTTGATCGCTGACATTGACTTCTGGCTCAATACACTTATTTTATTGAACATAATCAGGAATTAAATTTTAAAAACCGCTTCATTAATGATTTGCGATTCTTAAATTTTCAAACTTCAGCATAACAGGTAACTTGTTAGAGCTTGAAAAGGTACCAAAAAAACAATCGCATGTGATAGCATTTTCGAACTCTTCGAGCTCGAAAATACATCTACACTAATGTTTTCGAGCTCTTTGAGGTCGAAAACAGCGGGAAGTTTTGGGGCTGGCCCGCGGGGCCAACCGACGCCCAGATTTTTTTTAAAATTATCAAAATTCCTCGTGTTTATCTTTCTGCAATTTAAACGAGTAATGTTTTAGTTTTAAAAAAATATATACATATTCAAGTGATAATTTGAAAATTAACATTTCAATTATTTATTTTAAAATTACAAACTAATATAGTCAGAAAAAATGACTCAATTCGTTTTAAGTTTTTTAAAATGTGCACGAGTGTTTTCACTTGCACTCTTTTTCAATTTCAATTTATGGCGGGCAAATATAAAGACCATGACAGGTGTCGCCCTCTTTATAAGTTGGTATTTTGATGGTGACAATATAATATTCTCGTGCTCTATGTCATTTTAGTCAAATTTTTTTAGTTTAAAAATAATAGAGTTAATAGCATCATTCTGATCAATACGTAGTTATTTATTTGTTATTGGTTAAATATTTTTGTTAATAATAATAATTTAACAATGAAGTTTAATATCACATACGCTTATTTTCCGGTGTTAAAATTTACTACGACCTTCGACGAAATTCTGGATGGTCCAATTCGTAACAAATTAATTTTTAAAAATATTTGTAACGAGCTTGGAGTTGAAAAAAAGATCTCAACAAATTCAGAGCAAATTTGATTTTACGTGGCATTATAATACTAATAATTTTACTGATAAAATTAAACAAGAGTTATGTTCAAAACAAACATGTGGCAATAGTGACGTTCAAAATACATTAACTCGACGATTTAGCTCACTACTACTAGCTTCAGAAAATAATAATTTACGTGACGACAATAACGTTGTTCCAAATGTTGATGCAAATGATACTCGTCGTAGTTTTCGTGGTTTAAGTGATAGTTGCTTGAGTGTTAGTAACATTGATAATCGTTCAAGTGCCAGTGACGATTGCTCTATCAATGATGATAATTGTTTAAGTGACAGTGATAAGTGTTCTATCGATGGTGATAGCTGTTTAAGTGACAATGATAATAATTTGATCAATGATGATAATTGTTTAAGTGACAGTGATAATTATTCTACTAGTAGTGACAATTATTCAAGTGATAGCCATTATTCTGACAGTTCAAAAACATGTGACTCTACTCAAATTATTTTACTTAAAAGTGACCACAACTCTGTTGACAAAAATAATAATAACACTGGTGTTAAACAGATGATCCGAGGAATTAAAAAATACGCTTATGAACTCGTAGATACACTAATTATATCTGTATTTAAAATTTTGAAAAATAATAAGGTTTCCTCTGACTTACTAAACCATCATCTCCGATTAATTTTACCGAAGAAATATAAAATCACATGCATTTTAATCTTTGGTAGAGGACTAAGATTTGCAAAAAATAAACAATTATTCCGCACCTATGCAACTTTTAAGCAGTTTGATTGTCACATCAAACTGAAATTTAGAGGAAAAAAAGGTTAATTCAAGAGCTGTAATTAAAGTTTATTCAACTCAAGATCCATCAAATCATTTTATTCCGTTCAGCTATCAATTAAGAGGTAACGAAAGAAAAAAAATTCAGCAACGTTTATGTCATGCCAAACCCTCTACAGTACATGTTAAAGTTATGAATAAATTTAATAAAAATTTGGCAAAAAGAGAAAATAATTATCAATTTGGATATTCAATCGAAGTGTTGCAAAAAGCGAGGTCAGAGAAACTAGGTGAAAATGATCAACATCCGTGTGACAGAGCAGACATTTTACTGAAAATGTCTGCTGCAAATTATGATCACCCTTATATTCGGCATTTCTCTACTCCATTTACGATATATTTGGGTATGGAAGAGCAAATTAAATTATTAAGTTTAAAAAATGATCTAGTTTTTCACTTTGATGCCACGGGATCGTTGATAAGAAAACCCATTGTTCATTCAAAACGAATTTATTACTATGCTGAAGTGATTAATTACAATAATAAAATATATCCCATGCTAGAAATGATAACAAACGACCATACAGCTGGTTCCATCGCAAAATGCTTGGATTTTTTCAAAAATATATGGTTTTTAAATAAATTAAAGTGGCTTTTATTTAAACAAGTAGTCACTGACTGGTCATGGGCCAGTATAAATGCGGTGATGATGTCTTGGAATAACTGCAGTATTCTTGATTATTTAAACATATCATATGAATGCATTCAATCCAACCGACCATTGCCCGATAATATCACACCACTTTTCACGTGTTACTCCCATTTCATGAACATGATCTCCTGTCAAATTACCAACAAAAATATTAAAAAACCTGAAAGATCATTTAGAAATTTTCGCAGTTCTTGTTCATTGTACAACTTTTCAGAATTTAGTTGAGCTACTTGAAAATTATTTTTATTTATTATTATTTCCGAAAAAAGAATCAAGAGTAATTAATGCTATCAAGGATCTGGCAAAAACAACTGATTTTAAGATTAATTCAGTTTCTTCAGACAGTGATAATCAATGAAAATTTGATTTTAATGACTATACGAGTTTAGTTCTACTTACCAAGCGAGTACCTTTTTTCAACATCTTTTACCAAAATTTGAAGAAATTAAAGCAGAAAGCTTAAAAAATTACCTAAACTTAGATAACAACATATATTGTTCTTCAGATTTTGGTGAATATGTCATAAGATGTCTAGTTCCATTTATTACTTTCTGGTCAGTGATTTTAAATCCAGATAAAAATCATTCCAATAACGCTACGGCTGAAAATCATTTTAAAATCGTTAAACTTGAAAATGAAAAACAGCTCAAAGCTGGAAGATTCATTGAGACAATTTATTCTCGCTGGAAAGCAATGTTCAAGACCATTAATTTATTACCATCCCAAGTTATTCTGAAAAATAAAAACACACGAATTAAAATTAATGAGCCGGACAATATAAATCTGAAGAATCATGGAACCGTAAAAATAATCATTCCAGGGATTAATTTTTCATATTGACTTATCAAGAAAAAATACATAGAGTTGATTTTAAAAAATTAAAATAATGGAATTCGCGTAATCAAGTCAAAAATCATATTTCATTTAATTATTTATTTAAACAATTTTTTTTAAATTTGTTTGATATGGTATAAAAATATCAAAACATTTGCACGTTCCGTCGTTAAGTAGCTTATTTTCACAGAAATAATGTTTCCTGCCGTCGAAAAAACTTTCTCGGAAGGAGCACCTGATGCATGAATTGATATATATTCTTTGGCAATGTTGGCTACAAGCGGAAACTTATGCCGTTTAAAATTCTACCAGGGAAGAGGATTGTCCTCCAGTGGAATTGTTAGTTCTCTGAGTCATTAATCTGTATCTGTGCGAAACTTTAGATTTTCATCAAAACTTGTTACCCGTTCAAGATTTTTTGACAATGAACTCTGAGGATTTAAAAGAAAATCCAAGTCTTTTTCCCGTTGACATTTTTCTGATATCAGACTTTCAGTTTCGATAGTCTTGATTTTTCGACAATTCAATGACTTTAGTCATCACAACATCTTTGTACTCCAATCCTTCTTCTGGCATGTTTTTGAATCTGTAATTAAAAACTTTATCAGTGCATGTAAATAAAAAAGAAAGAATAATTAATGCGACAAATACTGGAATAATGATTTTTACATGATAAAATAGAGATTGCGATCATGAGTGAATTCAGGACATGCAATAATCATTATATATTAATAAAAATTACCATAGATCCAATAAACAAGCGAGTCCACAGATAGTGATTGAATCTTCATGTAAGAAGCGGCTTTCTAGCTCATTCAGTAAAATCTCTTTTAAGATCTAAATACTTGGAGTGTCGTCATCATCAAGTCAAGGAAAATTCTCAGAAATTGGATGAACAATTGACATCACCATCGAAATTGTCGATTGAGATTCATTTGACGTTAAAGAAGTAGCAATGAAAAAAGGTTTTAAAATTTTTTGAACATCATCTAAATAAATCTAATTACGATTTTCTAGTAACAACTTTTTTGATGCTACTACAATCGTCACGTCAGAATCTAATAAGACGCATTCTACAGCTTGGCGTTGTTCTAAAGCACGCTCAATCATTTTATACACAGAGTTGTCACGCGTTGGATAATAGCTTATTAAATAATGACTTCGTAAATTATATTTCTATTGAGCATCAGTGACGGCTGCGGATGACTTATTTGTAGTAAGTAGGAGAACCATCACGAATCGCAGCAACAATATTAGGTGCATTCTCATGTACGACCGCAATTGATTGAGTAGCAATATTCTATTCATACAATGCATTGTATAAATGTCTATACCGGTTTGACGAAGAATGGGCTTCTACGATATCCAAAGTATCCAGAGTAATCGAATGCGAATTTCATAAACTGTCAATTAAAAGGACTGTAATGGTAATAGACATAGATGTACGCGATGAACATGCATCAGAAGTTATAGAAACACTTGGAAATTGATTAAAAGTTGAAAGTAATTTTTTTTAGCACTAACTTAGAGGCTTCCTGTAAGCGATTGGTGATCACTTTTTGACTTGGCATGGTATATTTAGGGCAAATGGTTTGTATGAATTGTTAAAACCTAGTGCCTTCTTCAAATGATAGTGGCAACGTGTCAGTAACAATCATTTTTATTAAAGCCATTGTGATCATTTCTAAGTTGGGATTGTGATAAAAAAAAAAATAAAACGATACATGTGTAAACTTTATTTTGAATATTTAAACGTAGAAAAAAACTTGTAAAATCGAAAATAATATTTGAAAGACTTGTAAAATTATAAAAAATAATATTGGAAGAATTAAAATTCTTCTAAATCCCGAAGGAGTTTAGTGAAGAAAAAAAAAAGAATGCGATAAGAATTTAAGTAAATATTAAAGACTTAAAATTTTGGCCGGCTGAGTTAAATACTCGCGACAGACGAACGAATGAAATGAGAGAATGAGCTATCAAGACTTAGAATAATTTTACTCATTGCTATACTTGCGTGGGCGGTGATAGAGGGCGACCGTAAGCGAAACCTTCCCACACTTGCGGCAGAAAGGCCAGGTAATAAGTTCGCTCGGGAAAACCGGAGGAATCAACCCGTTCTCCGAGTGCTTTACTCGACGGGAGACTTTTAGCCGAGTGAATCCAAAAAGCTACAGTTATCTAAGGTCCAGCTGACACAGGTAAGTGACAGCTAGTAACCCACGAGAAAGTGGACCCCATTCTGAGGCCTTCTGCTAAGGGGTGGCAGGTGATCATAGTGGAGAAAGTGAAAGTGAGTTGGAGACTATCCGCTCATTCCTTCGAAAGGGGTCGAACTAGGGCCAAAGGGGCGACGACTAGTTACTTTTTGGCAACCCGGGGGACCAGTAGCTGGTAAAGTAGATCGCGGACTATTTTTGGGAAACATTTGTATCACGCGTTGTATGTAAATAACGGTATATGTTAAATTGCAACTAGGCAATAAAGAGGCTTATTATTTAAATAAAGTCTTTGATTTTTTAAATCAATTCCCGTTGGTTACCCTGGACACTGGCGATGTATTCGAGCCGGGAATCAGCCGTGACATTATACTGTATTGGACAGTAAATACATTTTACTACGTTATTTGTAATAAAAGTAAAATTTTTCCAAATTAATGATGGATTTTTTTAATTATTTAAATAATGGTTTTGATAATAAAGATTTGATTGAAATAAGAATTCCTTAAATATATGTAGACTTTAATTTGATTAGAATAACTTACCAGCGCTTTTTATGCACTGACAATCAGTAGTATGAACTGTATAATTTTTTAACAAGTTACCACCGGTGGTAATAAAAGTTAAGCGGTTAATTCAAATTTAAAATTTAAATGGTTTGATTAATTCATTAATTCAATTTTTAACTGAAGTTCTATGGATTTATAAATAGAATATGTTAATAAGTTTAGCAAATTTAATTAGCTGACCCATTCATTAAGTAATTACCTAAGTTAATATAATTAACCGAATACGCCGTTAAATAGTTAGCCAAGCTAATTGAATTAGCCAAGCAAATTGAAGCCAGTTAATTAGCCAGCCAACCCGGTTCAGCCGATTGGTTAGCTAGCTTATTAACTAGGCTAACTTTTTTAATCGGCTTAACAGGCTAAATGGTAAGGCCCTAGCCGAAACCATTCAAATCAATTAATTTATTTGAAAGTCATAGAGAGTTTACACACACACACACGCACGTGCGTGCGCCTACATAGACACAAACATACAGACATCTCTCTAAAAATCAGATTAGCATCCTGAGACCTTCAAACTCGATTTTTGAAAATCGTGCTGAAACCAATAACTTCCCGAATTTTCCGAAAATCGTTGATTTTCTTAGCAGAAAATTAAAAATTCCTTCTTGACCAACTGAAGGAACTCTCCTATCGAATATATTTTCTCTGTTGGCTCGCTGACCAATATTTTATTTTTGTTGTTAATCACTGTAGAGTTTAGGTTGATTATGTTTGGAATTAGTCTATCCAGCTTTAGTACTGAGTTTCCTATTTTTATCGTGCAATTTTATCGGAGGAATCTGTTGATCTTAGGAAGAAAGAATGTTGCACCCTTTTATTATTTTTAATTTTAACTTTTATTACATCTTTGGCGCGGATGATTTCAGTACGGAATTTCGTTTGATTTTTCTGGTGCAGCTAAAGGGGGCCACTAGTGTGACCACCTGAAAAAAAAGTGATTTTTAGGAACTAACAGAATAGACAGCATGTTTGCTGAGCTAGCCTCGAGACAGTGACAACACAGATCACCCAGTGGTGATGCTAGACATCGTTCACCATTACACAACAACAGGATCAACCAAAAAACTGCTACTACTATAATAAATTTGGTCCTAAAGCGCACATATGCAACACTCCATGTGTTTGATCGAGTCTCGTAACTAACCAACAGGGAAACGAGCCGAGCCATCAATAGATGCGGCAACTGCTGGTGGTTCATCTCATTCTCGCCACTTATTCATCAATGATTCAGCTTCAGGAGTCAATTCCTCATTGACACTGGTGCTGACATTTCAGTTATTCCACCTATTCAATCAGACAGATCAAGAGCCATTGACTTACAACTATATGCATCTAACCTCGGTATTATTCTAGCTTATGGAAAACGAGCCTTAACACTCAACCTAGGACTACACACACCAATCAAGTGGATTTTCTGTATTGCTGACATACCTTATCCAATCATTGGTGCTGATCTTTTACATAAGTATGACCTAATTGTCGACCTGCGTCAAGGAAAGATCACCGATCCTGATACATCGGTTGTCAAGTTTCAGGTATTTTTGCATAAGCTCCAATTAATTCGATTACAGTCATAATTACTAACTCTAAATATACTAATCTTTTCAAACAATTTCCTGAGTTAATAGAAAATCCTTTAAACTATACTGCTATCAAACATTCAATAAGACATTACATCACAACCTCTGGTCCTCCTTGTGCTCAGTAACCCCCAATGAGTACTTATTAGAGTTTTTCGACTTGTCACCGGGTGCGCTAATTGAAGAAGCTCGGACTTCTGCCCCAAAATTAATTAAGTGGGGAGGCCATTTTCTGGAAGTTGCCGAAAATGACCGAGCTAAAAATATATCACCACAGGGCAGTAGCAAAAACGAGGAGAGTCGGTTGAGCTGAGAAGCTTAACGGACGTCCATCTGCCGTGAGCCTTATCCGGAAGACTGGAAACCAAGGAAAGACCAAGAGAAGCTAGATAGACGCCAAAGGTATCATCCGGTGAATAAGTGCAAAATTTTAGTGTTAGCATCGTAGTGCTGTGCATAAATTAATTCTCGGCAGGTAAGCCAGAATTAATAAATTAATTAATATCAAGTATAAAATTATCAAAAGTGTTAATAACTGCGGGAAAGCCAGAATTTATTGTTAAGAAATAAAGTAATAACTAACCACGAATTTGGTCAAATAAATTCTCGGCAGGAAAGCTAGAATGTATTATAAATAAATCAATTAATTATTGCGAAAAATTAATTCTCGGCAGGAGAGCCGAGAGAGAGAATTAACTATTAAATTAATCATTAAATTAATTTCTAGAAAATTTAATTCTTGGAAGGGAATCTAGAATTAATTAATAATTTAATTTAGTATCATAATGACTTAGCAATTAACTTCAAATTATAAGAAAATTTCATTGAATTAATTGGTCAAGTAAAAGTTATGAGAATTGAGTTTGGATAAGAAGTGCGTAGATCAATGATGAAGAACAGAACATGAGTCCAAAGTCCAAGTCGGAGTGCAAGGTACAATCATCGGTTTCACGTAAGTTTTCCCAATACAATAAAATCCAAAAGAAAATTTACGTGAAATTAAACGTGTTGATAAATTGACGTATAGAATTAAAATATGAGTTAATAGTGGAAAATTAATAATAAATAAATATAGAAAATTGAGATTAAGTAAAAAGAGTGGAAAAGAGAAATTTATTATCTCGTAAAACGTGTGTGTGTGTGTGTGAGTTGAGTGCAGTGGACAGTAAAAGAAATAAAATTTTGTGTGTGTGTGTGTGCGAGAAAATAATTCCAGGGGAATTAAAATTTTCGTGTAATCATTTTAAATAAAGATCCAGGGGATCAGGCCGGTGGCCAAATTTATTGTAAAAGTCTAGGAGACTAAATAGTTTTCTTTCAAATCAAAGTCAGGGGAAACGTAGTTGTAAAAATATGAAGTCCGGTGGACAGTTTGCGTGATAAATTAATTATAAGTAAATATATAAGCCTAGTGGGCAAAGTTATTAATTAATAAATAAAGCTAAAATGATATTGAATAAATATTGTGTATAATTAAATTTAATTCCTCATCTTTCCTCACCCTTGCGGTTTAGAATCACGGTGAAAACACAGTGGGTTTGTTCCATTTTACCATTGTGATTACGCGGTGTATTCTCAGATTGGACCACGTAAAACGGCCCTTGGATCAACCATACGTGGGTCCTCATAAAATCATCAAAAGGATTGATGACCGTACTTTTGCTATTGATAACAACGGCAAAGAAATTGTTTTCAACATTGAAAGATTAAAACCAGCTCATCTAGCGACTTCTGAAGTTCTAGGAACGGTACCAAGCTCGTCTGGGCAACCACACATTCCACTGACAAATGTATCTGCACTAACTGTGCCTTCTACAAATATACCTGTATTAACTTCTACAAATGTACCTGATCTGAAAGCTGCACCACAGGTCAAAAAGACATTTGGTGCATCTTCACCATCAGTATTAAACTCAAAAGCTTAACCGAGCATACCCGTATCAACATTGCCAACTTCTGGTATACTGCCAGTATACACCACGTTCTCATCGTCGCTACGCACGTATCTTGCCTGGAAGCCAAAAAAGAAAGTGTAAATAATTTCTATCAAAATGTAATTTTTAAATTTTCATAAACGCCAACACCACTTTCCGCTTTTTTCCGGGGGGGGGGGGGGGGGGGGGGGAGTAGTTTCGGGATTTACACACACATAATCAAGCTCATGCATTCACACATGCACATTTGACTCATATACACAACACATGCTGCATGTATAATACACACTATACTAATTACACTGCACTTACTATCGCACTATACCTATCATACAATAGTATCAACTTGATGTTTCCGTACTGCAAATCAAGTTAGCAGTTGACACACATTCTACATTCAGTTAGCAATCGATACAAAAAGCCGACTCTCAGCTAACAATAAATAAAATCTAATAAATATTATACGACTATTATAATAAATAAATGATAGTTTAATTATAAAGAAAAACAATACATGTGTTGAATATATATTAGACTGGGCCAGAAAAATCAATTATTTTTTTTTTCTTTCGATACTGTGAAAATATTATTCCTGATGACCAAGAAAAATTACTATCCAAGTTTGAGCCCTTAATATTGATATTAAGAGGTGTATCGTTACGATTATTCTTTTTTTGGCAGAAATTTCATTTTTTACTCAAAACTCGTAAATCATCTATCAGAAAAATTTGAGCAATGTATATTCTTAAAGGAAATTGAATTTCCCACAAAAAATCTCTTTAAGTAAATTGACGTAAAACGAGCCGTTTTCTTGTAACCATATCTTAAATATTTATATGTTTTTTAAATTCTTTGTTTCTATTTTGGATTTTTGTAACTACTAGAAATATCAAAATTTTTTTTAGTCAAGACACAATTTTCAGAGGAAATTTAATGCTCTAAAAAAAAGTTTTCTTAACATTTTTTGCTAAATTTACTCCTTCAAAAGTTATTCAGGTTATTTAAGTCGTTTTGAGTCTACTGCAACCTTGAATAACTTTTGAAGGAGTGAATTCAGCAAAAAATGTTAAGAGACCTTCTTTGTAGAACATTAAATTTTCTCCAAGAATATGTATCTTGATTAAAAAAAATATTAATATTTCTCGCAGTTACAAAAATCCAAAATAGAAACAAAGAATTTAAAAAACAAATCATTATGTAAGGCACAGTTACAAAAAAACAGCTCGTTTTACGTTAATTTACCAAGAGATTTTAAGTATGGAATTCAATTTTCTTTAAAAATATACATTCCTCAAATTTTCCAGATAGGTGATTTACAAGTTTTGAGTAAAAAATAAAATTTCTGTCAAAAAATGAATTGTCGTAACGATACAACTTTTAATATCAATATTAAGGGCTCAAACTTGCACAATAATTTTTTTCGGTCATCACGTCATCAGGAATAATATTTTTAGAGTATCGAAAGAAAAAAAAAAAGGTCGATTTTTTTGGCCCAGTCTAACATATATGGGGCATTCCACGTCAAATCGGACGGTTTCAAAAATTTATTTTTCCGATTTTCTTAATTTTTGGGTATTTTTTAGTACCCCTCAAAAGAGGCTTCCTGGTGAATTTTGAGATTTTTTTTATCAATGGCTCAAAAAATATCGAATTTTAGGAGAAACCGCTCTTGTTATGGTTTTTTGTTCATAACTTCCATGATAATGGTTGAAATTCAATGTTTTTTTTTTCAAAATTTTCGTTTTTAAAAAACGATGTATCCTTTGATTTTCTTGAAAATTTTCAATCTTAAACTTCTATCCATTCTCCAACTTTTAAGACCGGTCTGGTAGTGGGCCTTCCATAATCACTATTTTTTTTCGATTTTTAAAAATTGAAATAATTCATTTTTCGCGATAAATGATTATCAGTTCCGATTTTCGACACTGTAAACTTGTTTTTCTTGCATATTATAAATTGATTTCAATATTTTTTTGTTCTGAGTAGGGATTTAAAATCAATAAGTAAAAGTTGATGCTATTTATGAGCAGTTATAATTAATGTTTTTATTTATTAAGAAGTAACTATATCGAAGCAAAAGAAACATTAGATTGGCTATACAATACAGCTAAGACCATTACAGAAGCTCAAAAATTCTACATAATTATTCGAAAAAGCGACGAAGCTGTATTACAAACGTTTTTAATTATTTCCGTGTTCTTTTGAAAATTTTATATTAACGATTGTTTCATGCTTTGCGCTTTTTCGAATGATTATGTAGAATTTTTGAGCTTCTGTAATGGTCTTAGCTGTTTTGTATAGCGAATCTAATGTTTCTTTTGCTTTGAAATAGTTACTTCTTAATAAATAAAAACATTTATTAGAACTGCTCATAAATAGCATCAACTTTTACTTATTGCTTTTAAATTCCTACTCAGAACAAAAAAATATTGAAATCAATTTATAATATGCAAGAAAAACAAGTATACAGTGTCAAAAATCGGAACTGATAATCATTTATCGCGAAAAATAAATTATTTCAATTTTTAAAAATCGAAAAAAAATAGTAATTATGGAAGGCCCACTACCGGACCGGACTTAAAAGTTGGAGAATGGATAGAAGTTTAAGATAGAAAATTTTCAAGAAAATCGAAGGATACATCGTTTTTTAAAAACACAGTTAAAAACTAAAAATTCAAAAATCTCGATTAAAAACATTTCGTATATTCGTTTTGTATTTTTTTCTGTAAAGGTCATCTAAAAACGAAAATTTTGAAAAAAAAACATTGAATTTCAACCATTATCATGGAAGTTATGAACAAAAAACCATAAAAAGAGCGGTTTCTCCTAAAATTCGATATTTTTTGAGCCATTGATCAAAAAAATCTCTAAATTTACCAGGAAGCCTCTTTTGAGGGGTACTAAAAAATACCCAAAAATGAAGAAAATTCGGAAAAATAAATTTTTGAAACCGTCGGATTTGGCGTGGAATATCCCGTATATATGTAAATCTTGATTTAAATGGTGGTAATAAGCCCCACATTCTTTTTTTTAACAGCCTGCTTTTACAAAATTCTATCGAATTTTATAAACTGGTTCCATGACAACTGATCCCCGACAAGTGATCACACGACAATCGATCCCACAGACTAGATCCAACTGACAACTGGCCCAACTGACAACTTCTAATTCATCAGTTTCAAGATCAAGATCTTCATAACTTTTATTATTATCATCTTCAAAACCTTTATTTTCATCATTTTAAACCGTATGTCAATGGGATCAGATGTCAGTGGGATCAATTTGTAGGGATCACTTGTCGTGGTATCAAATTCTTGGGATCGATTGACGGCACACCTTATAAACCTTCATGAAATTCTACAAAATTTTATCAAATTCTATAAAATATTATGATAATTATCTCATGGTTTCCAATATAATTTTATGAAATTTTTTAAAATTTTGTATAATTTTTTAAAATTGTATAAAATGTTATAAAATTTCATGAAAATATTTTTTCCCGGGTAAGTATATCGCGTTACAGATGCCGGAAGGGCGTATACCTGTAAAATATACTGCTGATAAGCCATAAGGGCGTGTAAAAAATTTTTTTACTCTACACTCGAAAACCACCCCCCACCGATTACTCTATAAAAGCGTAAAAAATTGATTCTTAATAACCTTAAACCAAAAATGTACAATAAAGTTGGCGACGAAGCCACGTTGCTGGTGATTGATTGGGAATTGGGCATATAGAAACTCCGTAAGAGGGCGTTGGAGCGCGTCGTGTTTTTGTTACTCTGTACTATTATTTACGAAAATACTTATTTAAACAAATCATACCATCTCTCAGTGTTACGTATTGTGTTAACAAAAAATGCTCTATTCTCAATGATAGACTAAAAGCAGTTGAGAACAAACTCAATTCGGAAAAAATTACACCTGGAAACAACGAGGAACTTTTTGCCGAGCTAGGTGAACGAAAGCGACGTGAGGCGAATGTCATTGCACTTAACATTCCTGAATCCACCAAAGCTGATGGTAAAGACCGATTGCAAGATGATAGATCAATGTTAGTTACTGCTCTTCCCCCTGCTCTGACTATTGATGCTGCAGTTCTTGGGCTACGTAGACTTGGACGCCAAACGCCTGGTCGGCCGCGTCCGCTGCTTATAACTACTCGATCTGCCTCAATAGCACTCGACATCATTAAGCACAAACCAGTGTACGGCAACCCCAGCATAATTTTCAAACATGATCTCACTCGAGCACAACAATCGCACCTGAAGAACCTACGCCAAGAGTTAAATGAAATTATAGAGAGTGGTGATAATAGTATGACAATTAAATACATCCATGGTGTCCCGAATATCGTGAAAAAGAATTTTCGCTCGGTCAACGAAGAAGAAAAAAGTCAAACACCTCAACGTTTATTATCAGAACGTCAGAGGTCTGCGCACAAAACTCTGCAAATTAATGACCGCCACAGCGGCCTGTCAGCATGATATTATCTGTATTACAGAAACTTGGCTCCTCCCCTCAATACATGATGGTGAACTTTTAGACTCTACATACAATATTTTCCGCAAAGATCGTCCTCAAGACTTGAATGAAAATGCACGTGGTGGCGGGGTCCTGATCGCAAGTAAACTTAATCTTCATACAGAATTAATACCAACTATAGAAACTGGGATTGAACAAATCTTTATCCGCATCAGAGGCACCGTCCGAGACACAATCATTGGCTGCGTTTACCTGCCCCCTCAATCTCGATTTGACACCTTCGATGCTCATCTAGCCACGGTGGTGTTCCTGATGGATAAATATCAAGATGCCAACTTTATCGTCGTTGGTGATTTTAATCTTTTCAGCAGCTCCCCCCGTTTGGAGTGCGAGAAACTGCTCTACGACACGTATGCATCTTTAAACTGTACCCGATGGAACAAGGTTCTAAATTTTCATAACTCAACGCTTGATCTGTGCTTTAGTGATATTAGTTTGTACCTGTATAACTCTCCTACTCTAGTCACAGAAGACAAATATCATCCGGCACTAGATTTTCAACTCAGTTTTCAAAAGGAGCTGGACCCAAACCGCTCAGTCTCCTACAAGTTCAAGAAAGCCAACTATGTTGGTCTCAACACATTTCTCCTCAGGGTCAACTGGATCGATCTCTACTCTATCCAATCCATGGACAGTAAACTGGACTGGTTCTACTCGAAAATATATGAAGGCATCTCCAACTTTGTACCCAAGTTTTCGCACAAGCATAGTGAGTATCCCTCGTGGTTCTCTGTAGAATTAATCCACAAAATTAGATTAAAAAAAGCAGCACACACTGACTACAAGAGAAGAAACTCACGGCCAAACTATCTGCGTTTCAGTAAACTCAGACAGGAATGTAAAGTACTGAGTATAAATTGCTATAGAGCTTACGTTGAAGATGTTGAAAATAGGATTCAGTCCGATCCTAAAGCCTTCTGGAATTTCATCAATAATAAAAAACGCTGCAACAGCGCGATACCGTCCACTATGAACTGGGAAGAACGAACGGCTGAAACTGGACCCAATATCTGCAACCTATTCGCATCTTTTTTCCACAGTATCTATGCGCCCAACTCCTCGAGCAATTCTGTTGGTTTATTTTTCGACCCAGGTTCACATCGTACGCATCTACATGACCTTGAGGTCTCCTACGACGTCGTGCTGAGAAGACTACTAGCGCTTGACCCTAAGAAGGGTGCCGGTCCAGATGGATTGCCAAGCATTTTCATCAAGAACTGTGCGGTTGGTCTTTGTGAACCACTAACCCATATCTACAATGAATCTTTTCGCCTTGGAGTTTTTCCATCATGCTGGAAATTATCCTTTATAACTCCCATACATAAAGATGGATCGCCGTCAACGATCTCCAATTACCGTCCTATTTGCATCCAGTCTTGTTTGGCTAAACTATGTGAGAATCTCGTCTTGCCTCAGCTACTGTGTTCTTTTAAACATATTATAACTGCTAAACAACATGGCTTTATCGGAGGCAGATCTACATCTACTAACCTGTTTATCTACGTAAATCAAATACTAAATTCTCTGGACACAGGTAACTGTGTACACAGCATTTACACGGACTTCAGCAAAGCCTTTGATCGCGTGGACCACGAAATTCTTCTACGTAAACTAAGTTGCTATGGTGTCACTGGTAGTGCTCATGATTGGATCCGCTCATACCTCACGGACAGACAATTGCAGGTTAGAGTTAATGGTCACTTATCAACCACCTATGAGGTTAAGTCTGGTGTGCCTCAGGGTTCCCACCTTGGCCCTGTACTTTTCAACATCTTCGTCAATGACATTGGTGACAATATTACATCGGAACACTTACTGTATGCTGATGACATGAAAATTTACCGACCCATACTCAGCGATGCTGATGTCCAAATCTTACAACGGGACTTGGATATCCTATCCAACTGGTGTCTTACTAATAAGTTAGATCTGAACATTAACAAGTGTGTAGCTATCTCATTTTCTCGGTCACGTTTTTCGATCTCTACTAACTATAAACTCCATGGGGAAACTATAGTCGAATTAGAAGACATTAAAGATCTAGGTGTTATAGTAGATAATCAACTAACTTTCAAGAAACACATTGATAAGATCACTGCTAAGGCTTTCAAAACCTCGGGATTCATCTTAAGGAGCAGCAGAGATTTCAACAATCCCCGGTCCATAGTTAGCCTCTTCCAGTCCTTAGTTTTACCGATCTTAGAATACGGATCTATTATTTGGTCTCCTCACACTGATGTGGCTATCAACAGAGTCGAAAAGGTCCAACGCAAGTTTTGCAAATCGCTAGCATACAGATTGTCTTCTCCTCAGTATAGCTACTCGACAGGTGAAATATACGAGCTACTCAACATCCACCAGCTGTCAGCACGTCGATTAGTAGCAGACCTTGCCTTCTTCTACAAGGTTGTTAACGGTATCATTGATGTCCCGGATATCGTCAGCTGTTTCGAGTTTGCTCCTGTCAGTATTACTCTCAGGCGAAACAGACTCCTCAAGACAGCTAACTCCAAAAAGAACTATGTTTTAAATGGGCCGCATAATGGAATAGCTAACTTTGTAAATTCCTTCCAAGGTATCATTGATTTCTACGGTGGCACCTATAATGCTTTCATAAATAACACCAAGTGTCATATACTCAGCTGATTATTTTTGCGTATTTTGTTTGTCTCTAGTTTACACCATCATGTAAAAGTAAAAATTATCAATTCTTAATTTATTATGTATGTATATTGCCGATTGGCGTAATTGAATAAATAAATAAATAAATAAATAAATATAGATAGCGTTAGTTGAGTTTTGTTAGCTTATCATCTACCAATAACTTAGTAAAATTAAATGAAACTAATAATTAATTTTATTAAAAACCGTAAGAAGGACGGTGGAGTATTGGTCTATCCCATTTATAATTTTATGGCTACTTCAGTGTTAGGTATGAGGCAGGAGGTGCCTCACTGATGATTCCACCAACACATCTGGGATGAAACCTAACATTGGTCCGGTGTCTATTAAACTTATAAGTTTGGTAAAGATTGTTGGGTAGTATGTTAACGGTTCTGAACTTAAAAAAACACGCGCTTTGTATTAATTAGTCAGTCAATTGAATAATAGATTGTTCCAACTGAGTTCAAGTGTTTGTAACAAAAAGGCGGCTTGACAGCTCCGTCGCCAAAAATCAACAACTTTTGTACATAAAAAACACGCTTTTTTGAGTAGTTATAGGTGGATTGAAAGGGGGGGGGGGGGTCGGAAGTGTAGCCCTAGCTTGTATTGCGTATGTAATTCAAATTTCATTTTTCGCACATAGAAAAAATATAAATTATCTAACCAATTCTATCTTATTACTAAGTAAGTTTCTTCTTTAGAATTGAGTTATAGACTGGCACCAATTTCTTGCGTAAGGCTTGCAATAGGCTTGTAATTTCAATCTGGTCATAAATATTTGCAGCAAGACATATACGTACCTGGGAAAATTTTTTCATGAAATTTTATACTGAAAATGGCGTGACAAAATTTCATCAAAATTCATTTAGTCATATAAAACCTTATGCTGAAAATGACCTGATAAAATTTTATAGAATCCTACAGTTGTTACGAACCCGGCATCCTTCATCCCTTACGCATGTATATATATGTGGGTACACATATATATATATGGATAAAAATAAATATACACTAATAAAATAAGTTGGATAAATTTATACTAAATAATTTAGAAATAATTCAAATTTTAAATCAAATTAAAGTATATAAAAATAAATAAATAATATACGATTTATACATTTAAACAATAAATAAGATATATATGTATTTAAAGAATAAATATGTTTAACAAATAAGGAATATATATATTTAAACGTAAAATAATATATATTTTAATTGGAAAACATATTTAGGAAAGTTAATATATGTATATATTTATATAAATTTGAAAATAATTAAAATAATGATAAATAATTAAGTACACTATTTTGTAAGAAAGAGAGCGTACGGGAAGGCGAAACATTACATATGAGTGGGCGCGAATACCGTGGTGTAACCTGAGTACCGGGCGGAGTAAAACAATGGAGTAAAGCCCAGAATAAAAGAAAAGAAACGCCTGCAGCGAGAGTAAGCGACCAACTTACTCCTGCTGCTATCCTAATATATAAAATCGAGAAAAGACTGTTCAGAGGGCTGTAATACCCCCAAAATTAATAGTAAATTTATCGAAAACATTAAATTCAATAGTAATTTCATTTTTATAAATTTTTATCTATGCATTTTGGAAAATATCTATTATTTTATTATTTATTAATGTAATAAATTAAACTGCCGATGGCAGTACTTTTTATTTTATTTAAATAAATAAATGCTGATATGAAATATCAGATTTATTTAAATAAACAAAGATTCGGAGAAAACTTGGATCATCGATAAAATTTTTAATGAATAAACAATAAACTCTGGGAGAGTCTTTCTGCGTCTTTTCCCATGGCCCCTACCATGGTGGCCCATCTAAAATTACATAGCAAATAAAAGTCGCTGCACCAGCTAATGAAATGAGTCAGAAAAACTTATCAGTCCGCGATGTAAATCCGTTACCGTCGGGTGTAATCCCGTTCTCGTCGGGTGTAACCCCGTTTATTTTGTTTAAGTTTTTTTTTTGTTAAAGTACGTTTTTACGTTTCGTTATTGCCGGGTGTGACCCCGCTTTTGAGTTTCTTACAAAGTACAGTTTTCGGGTGTGATCCCGTATTTTTATTGGAAGAATATTTACAAGGATTTTTCATCTTTATTTCAAAATATTTACAAGGATTTCTTCATTTTTCATTTCAATATATTCACAAGGATTTTTCATTTTTTCATTTCACTATATTTACGAGGATTTTCAATTTCACTTCATTTTGGGAGAATAACTTACAAGGACTTCAATTTTCATTTCATTTGGATTTAAATTCAAGGATTTCAATTCAGCATTTTATTCTGGGATTATTTCAAGGATTTCGATAGTGAATCATTTCAATTAACGTTAAAAGTAAAAATTATTGTTTTCCCCTTCGTTAAAACGGGTGCAGTGATTTTTTTATTTGTGCTGTGAATACATATAGGCATTTAAAACAAATAAATTAAAATTTTACTCGAAGGAAATATATAAAAATTTTGGTGAATTTAAAATAAGTGTGTGAAATTTAAATTAAGTTTTTTATTTTATTTCCTGCAATAAAAGGTAACGATTTGTTATGAACGTACGTTCTCTTTTATTTATTTGTTTTTCGAGAACAAGTAGACTAACAATTTGTTTAAACGAGTGATCAGTGATTCAATTGACAATATTTTTACTACAATAATTCTCACCAATAATTTTTAATGAAAATAATTTTTCAATTATTTTCATTTAATTTTTAAATGAAATATACTTAAATAATATATTTCACTCCTTTATTTAATAAAAATAATTTTTCAATTATTTTTATTTAATCTTAACATGAAATATATTTTAATGGTATATTTCACATTTTTTTTTATTCAATGAAAAAAAAGATTTCGAAATAATTATATATATTTTTAAATCATAATAAGAATTTAAATAAGAATTTTACTATTTTTCAATAATTAATTTAAAATATTATTACAAAAATATCATATTATGAATTTAAATAAGAATTTTATTATTTTTCAATATTAATAATTAATTTAAAATATTATTACAAAACTATTATATTGTGAATTTAAATAAGAATTTTATTATTTTTCAATATTAATGATTAATTTAAAATATTATAACAAAATATTATATTATGAATTTAAATAAGAATTTTATTATTTTTTTATATTAATAATTAATTTAAAATATTATTACAAAAATATTATATTATGAATTTAAATAAGAATTTTACTATTTTTTTAATATTAATCAAATATGAATATAAATAATTTAATTTAAAATATTTTACTAAATATTATATTATGAATCTAAATAATTAAATATAATATTATGAATTTAAAAAAGAACTTTACTATTTCCCAATATTAATCAAATATGAATATAAATAATGGAAATTAAAAAAGAATCTTACTATTTATCAATATTAATCAAATATGAATATAAATAATTTAATTTAAAACATTTTACTAAATATTATATTATGAATCTAAACAATTTAATATTATATTATAAATTTAAATAATAATTTTACTATTTTTCAATATTTAAAATATATTACAAAATGTTACATTATGAATTTAAATAATAATTTTACTATTTTTTCAATATTAATTCAAACATGAATATAAATAATTTAATCTAAAATATACTATAAAATATTATATTATGAATTTAAGTAATAATTTTACTATTTTTCAATTCAAATATTACTTTAAATAATTAATATTATGAATTATGAATCAATATTATTTAAATAATTTTAACTTGTGAATTAAAAATAAATTTTTATAAGAATAAGGAATTGAAATACGAATTTAAATAATTTTAATTTTATTAATTTTTACGAATTTAAATAATTTTAATTTTATTAGTTTTTACGAATTTAAATAATTTTAATTTTGTTAATTTTTACGAATTTAAATAATTTTAATTTTATTAATTTTTACGAATTTAAATAATTCTAATTTTATTAATTTTTACGAATTTGAATAATTCTAATTTTATTAATTTTTACGAACTTAAATAATTTTAATTTTGTTAATTTTTACGAATTTAAATAACTTTAATTTTGTTAATTTTTACGAATTTAAATAACTTTAATTTTGTTAATTGTTACCAAATATCTAATAATCAATATGTGTTTAAATAAAATTTAAAACTACGAAATAAAATTTATTATTGTAAAATTTTCACATCCATGTTTCCCCGTGAATCCCCCGAAACAAGTTATTCCAAGAAATCTATAGATTTCTAAAAATCAAAATATAAACATAATAAATTAACTAAAATTTTCACGGGGCCATAACACAGTTCCCATTAATTATTCGAAAAAAATATTAGATCGCAAAAAAAATTGCAATTAGATCTTACACATTGATCTATTGGATGAAGGCATCACTGAGACAGACTAATTATATTTTTTATTGACGAAAAAATCCTGGTGACTCCTGGGCTCGAACCAACGTCCTTTCGATACGATTATTTTTTACGAAGTTAAAGCCTTACAAAAATCACTAAAAAATTTCTAAAATTTTTCTATTCTTTTAATTTATGGCATGAGTGTATAATAATTTGAATTCGATTTAAGAGATAACGTTTAACGAAAATCTACAAACCATTTTCCTTTACCACTAAGTTCAGAGATTTTTCTGTCATTCGCTGCGTTTTGCTTGTCAAATTTTACTTGTCGGTTTAATATATTACATCGTTGTTGAATAAGTATGGTAACAACTTTACTAACGATTTTACTATTCAACGAGACTTGGTGTTTCGAACAAGTCGGCCAATTATTTCCAAGTGCAGACGTCATAACTGTAATCGCTAACAAACAAATATTTTTTTCATGGAGTTTAGGTTTTACAGTTTTGTTGAAAATATTAACAGCTTCAGCAATTTCACTTTTCAAATTTTCTTCGTAAATACTCGACTGACAATTTGTACACTGTGTATCACTGATTAAACGTAAAACATTCCGAAATATTTTTTCCGGTATTTGTTCCTCAGTCAATACCATACAGTCATCATTGTCATCCATGTCAACATCAACAAGAAGATTTAACGATTCTAGAAAATTATTAATTGTGCCTAGCAAATGTACTTGAGGAATATTTTCATCTTCTTCACAATCTATTCGATTTGATTCGATATCTGCTTTTGAATTTTGACTAGTATGTTTCGTCACTAAATCCTCACAGCTAATTATTGGTAAGAAGTAATCATTTTTACAATTTGTGCCTTTTATCATGAAGCTTGAATATGATGTAAGCAGAGCTGCTTTAAATGCATTTATGAAGTGTAAGCAGATTAAATTCCTATTGTAGCCTTGCAAACTTTTAACGACTCCGAAAAAATTTTCCGGTCCGTCTGTAGATAGATGTCGCATGTTAATTGATTCGAATCCAGCAGTGTCCAATAAATAACGGCATAAGTCAGTGACAGATGAAAGATTGTTTAATATGGCTTTTGGAGTAGTCGTTTTAACGTCATTATCTTTTTCATTTGCTGTTGAAGCATTCTGTTCCTTTCCTTTAACTTTTTTGCTAGGAATTGTAAATTTAAATGATGCAAATAATTTGCGGTATGAAAGCCAATCATTGAAATGAGAAGAACTCTCAGTCACCAAAGCTCTCAAAATAGTAATTTTCGGATCGTTTCTTATAATTTTGCTCCCATTTAATGAATCAAACATTTCATCAATTACACCCATAACTCATCCAGTTTCTTCTGCTGTTGGATGCTGGATGGGATTCGATCTGCCTCATTTGATTAAGTTTCTGACAGTTGTCGCGCTTAAAACTTGTGCAGCCTTTCCAACGTTCATCTTCACTTTGTTGTTCGAATAAATATGATCTTCAGTTAAATGACAATTGGGAAGTCTCGTAGTAATCAACAACATTCTGACAATAAGCCTTCTTACTGTCCAAATAAATGATTCTGCCTTCGTACTCGTTTCTCTTGTTATTCACTTGGTCTTCACGGACCCAATTGTCAAATGCTCCGGAAAAACAAGTTTTTGTAGTTTTCATTAAATGCGCACCATCCTAGAATATGTAAATTTTTTCTGTCGATGTTGAAATAGTGAAAAAATTACGAGTATAATACCCATCTACAATATCGTTGATTAAAAGATTGAAGGCTCCTTTATTAGTCGAACCTTGGTCAGAAACCATTGCGACTGTGGGAGAATAGGGGCAAGAGGAACCACAGAGAAAACCTTTGCCAGTACAGTTCAGTTTGGGTGAGGCTCTAGTGATCGACAAAATTCCCATTTTACCGATCACTAGATCCTCATCCCGCGCCTAACGCTCAGAGACTTCCGATCGAGCTCAACGCGTGGATAAGCGGTCACCCAGCAAATTTACGGTGAAGTACCGAACTTTCACATAAAATACCGCAGGATTGCCGCAAATTTACAGCGAATTGCCACAATATTTACATAAATTTGCCGTAAATGTGATATTTTACCGTCAATTAACACCAATTCCCCTAATTTTCCGTAAATTGCCACGTTTTATCGTAAAATACCGTACACTACAAAAAACAGTAATTATCGGTTTTTCACGAATATCTTTGAAACGACCGAAACAATCATTTTTAAATTTTATTAGCTTTAGAACTCAATAAAACGCGCCGATTGCCACATTGAACATCAATGTCGATTGGTTGGTTCAAAAAATATTGACGAAAAAAAGTTTGAAAAATAACAATTCATGACGTTTTTCCCCGATAAATTATATTATAATGTACTAAAATATGTTTTAAATCGTACCACTCGGAGAAAAAAAAACAATAACCATTACTACGCAGAACCGTAACCCTATCAATGAGCGTGTTTGGGCGAAAGATTGAGTATAGTAAAAGCACATTTTACTATACTTATATTTATTCAATTGACTGGATTACTGTTCTGTGCAGCAATGATAACTGTTCTTTTTTCCCCTTGCAACTCTTCATCTTCATGGTCTTTTTTTATCACCACGTACTGTTATGCAAATTTGAAAAACCCCTCTTTTTACATTTTTCTCAGATGCCTTATATATATAAATTCTTTGATCTAAGCCGAAAGTAATTGAAATCGTTATTTTAATCATAGATTTCCACTTGATTACATTAATTTTTAAGACGTTGAACTGATATGGAATGAGCCATGTACAACTCTATAAAGTTATATATAACTATACACAGAGAAAAACATACTTTTATTGAGAATATTTACTCGATCCAAGAACATATATTCTTGATAATTTTCGAGAATATATAATTTTGTTTCAAGAATTCGTAGAATTGATGAAAATAATTTTTATTTTATTCAAGTAAAGCTATTCTTTTTTTATTCACAATATAATATCAAATTCATACAATAACAAAAATAAATTTCATGCTCTTTTCTCAAAAAATTGATAATTACTAATAATAAAATAAATATTTTGAACGGATTTCTTGAACCAAGAAATTATTATTTGGACAATATTATTTGATTTTCTCAGTGTATAAAATCATATTACCATATAAAATCAGATGAAACAAAAATCGCGTGTAATTTTATATAACAGTTTGAATAAAATTTTATATAATTATTTATAAATTTTTTTTCCTGGGTGTGCAACCATGTCTTATCGTATATCACCATCCATATCTATACATGACAATACAATTAAAAAAAAATCGCATCTACCAATATATAATTGAATATGACTATATATCCTATGTGACAATCTTTTTCAATTCTTGAGCAAGTCTGCTCTTAAAATCAATAGGTGCTAATGACTGTTTCTACGTATGTGTCTTGCTGCAGATACTTGTGACCAGATATAAATTGCAAGCCTTACACAAGAAATTCGTGCCAGATTATAATTCCATTCTGGAGGAAGAATATGGTTGAAAATAGTTGCACATGGCTTGCTCATTTGCTTAGGGCTCAAAATTGACCTTGGCCCTTGAGCAAGCCATGCGTAAGTACCTACTGTAAGTTATCGGTACAAGACTTGCGTCAGATACTTTTTTATTGCACCATGTTCAAGATATCTTGGATATTCTTGTGTACGATACCATCAGCAAGGAATACACAAACGTAGAAAAAAACACTAGCAGCTAGGGGTCTTACTTAAGATACTTACTCCAGAATCTTGGTCAAACACGTGTTACTGGGATATAGTTGTATATAATTATATCTAATAATATATGATTCTATATAGTTAGAAATGGCTCTCAAAACCAAGAAAAAGTAATTAGACATAGGTGGATAATGTTTGGGTCATTTTATATTGATTTACATCTAAATAATTAGCTTACCCGAGGGAAAATAATGAGATCCAACTAAATTTAATTGTACCTAAAGGGTTCAATATAACTATATATGGGTGATTCCGTTCTAACTGTGATATTCGATGTCTTGTATTGTTTCTTCTCACAGGTCATTAATTAATAATGAATTAATGGAATTTTTGTGTTAATTGGATAGTGATGAACATATTTCAACATTATATTTCTATTATAAAACTTGCCACTCAAAGAAAACTTACAATATATCACTTGAATGTCAGTACTGTGTCATGTCCATTTCTAGAATTTATCTATAAATTTTTAATTTCTTTTGTCGCAATAAATAATTTAAACTAATCACCTCTTAAATTCTAATGTTTATGATCCAACTGAGAAAAATTGGCACACTTTCTGTTCAATGTATTAAGTTAACGTTGGATTCCGGTTCAATAAATTTTGTCTTTAAATTTTAACGAATTTTTGAATTTGAATCTGTGTGACTCAAACGCCATGTTCCTTGAGATTTATGAAACGTCTAGTGAACTATTTTGAAAGTACGTCACCTGAGTAACATTTACAAACACTGAGTTGATGAAAAAGTGCCAAGAGTTCGTGTCATGTTAGAGCATAATTTTTAAAAACGTATGTCATAAATTGTCTTGTCGATACCGTGGTATTGATAAACTTCATTAACTAGTCTAAACTTTACAGTCAATGGATATTATCAAATACATAACCAAATAATTACAGTTTTTATTTAAAATGAAACTGTCAGTACCGTATCTGTCAGTACCATGTAAAATAATAATAAAAATAGTATATAGTTATAATAATTAGTTGTAAAATTATTTTCATCATTAATTAAAATTTTTTTTAATACAGATGGCACCAATACTTCGTGCTAGAAAGCTACCTGATACAAGTGACAATTAATTTATTCAATGTTTATTAATTTAATTAATTAATTTATTTTTTAGTAAATTCTATAAATTAAATTATAGTTGCTATAAATTATAAAGTAAATCGTTATTAATCATCATTAATGTGTTATATAATTATTAAAAAAAGAGTTTAAAAGTGTTAGAACAGAATTTATAAATGAATTTAATATTTTTCTCAAATAATTTCTACCGAATTTATTTTATATCAGTACCATGGAACGCAAAATTTGAAATTTGTTTCTCGTTCTTGACGCTTTCAAGTTGTAGTAAAATCCTCTCAGATTTTTATTTTTACAGTAAAATAGATAAATAATGTGCATAAAAAAATTGAAAAACCGGGAAAAAAAATTTAGATCTGTTTTGATCAAATTAGATCAGCTCAGATCGAATTTGATCATAATTTATACTGAACCCAGATCAGTGTAGATCTGATTTGATCTGTTCAGATAAAACTAGATCTGATCAGATATGACATTTGTCTTTGAGGAAAAATAATCCAGCTCTACCCTGATCAAATTTAATAATTCAGATCAACCTAGATCAAGTTAGATCAACCTAGATCTAGTCAGATCAAAATATATCAACATCGATTAAACCATCAATTTATGAAGTAAATATAAATAGATCTAATTGGACCTGTACGGATCAAACCAGATCTGAGCTGATATAACTTTTTCTCGGGAAAAAAAGTTTAGATCTGCTCTGATCAGATTAGATTTGTTCAGATTATGGAGAAATATTTCTTCACATTATATTATAATTATAAGATTAACTAGCTGAACTTTGACACATTTACCTAAATGTTGATAATTGTAAAAAGTCTATCGTAATTAAAATAAATACATTTTCTTGTTTATTCAGCTAATAATTCTTTTATTATAGAAAATATAAACATGATAATAATCTACTATCGATATTATCTGATATTCATATAGCTACTTCATATACATCGTTACATGACTTTCTTGGGTAAATAAGGATAAAATACTTTAAGGAAATATTCTTTATGTATCTTAAAATGAGATTACTTTCACTATTGTTTATAAAAAAGTGATCCTTTATATTTATGCAAAATGTTTCATATTGATTATAATAATTTTTATTTAACAAAAGTCAGTCTAATTTATGACAATATTTTATTACTTATACTCATTTTATATTACCGTCGAGATCAATAACTATTAGATATTTTGTTTTATTTAAATTAGTATCTTCTTTATTATATGTTAATTTGTATTGTTTGGAGAAGAGTGATCTTCATTCTAAATCTTTATTAAGTTAAATTTCAATTGTATCATTTAAAGGAGAAGATAAAGCTGATCTCATACGGTATATGAAACGTTTACTTTTAATTTTAATGGCTTCAATCCTATATATTTTATATTATTGTGATATATTTAATATATTTTTAATCAGACATATCAATTTTTATTAGGATGGAGATAAAAAAACAGATCTATTTAGATCTAGCAAATTAAATCAAATTTGATCTGAGCAGATCTAAGAGTGTTTTTTATTTACCCTGATCTGTTCAGATCTAAGCAGATTTATTCTGATCAGAGTAGATCTAATTTGATCTAAACAGATCTGTTCAGATCTGAAAAATCAGATCTAATTTGATCTTTATAGATCTAAATTTTTTTTTCCGGGGTATATAACGATATACGTTGATGATATCTTATTAGCTAGTGACGACGAGGCCTGGATAGGTGAAATTAAGAAAGTGTTGTCAAAGTCATTCGAGACTAAAGATCTCGGAATAGCTGAAAGTTGTATGGGTATCGAGTTTGAGCGGGACGAAAAGTCACGTGTGTTCTTGAGACAGAGACAGTAAACCAGGGCCGTACTCACACGTTTTGGGATGGATGAGTGTAAACCGATAGACACATCCATTGAGGCTAAATGTAATTTAGTAAAACCAGAATGTGCGAGTGAGTCAGAAATGAATAAGTACCCGTACCAGAGTTTAATCGGAGCGTTGTTGTATCTTGCGATAACTACCAGGCCAGATATAATTTACGTGGTTAATTATTTAAGTCAATTCAATACCAATTACAATGTCGAGCATTGGAAAGCCGCGAAAAGGGTTTTGAGGTATTTGAAAGATACGATAGACTACGGGTTGAGATTCGAGCAAACCGGGCCAGCTCTATTTGCTATGGTAGATGCTAACTGGGGAGGGGACTCGACGGATCGTAAGTCGTATACGGGGTATAGATTCATTCTGGCGGGATCTGTAATTAGTTGGGAGGCGCGAAAACAGAAAACAGTGGCGCTCTCAACTACAGAGGCTGAGTATATGGTGGTAGCGGAGGCTACTAAAGAGGCCCTATACTTAAAAGGCTTATTAGTTAGCTTAGGTATACAGGAAGACTCAGAGACTGTTACGATACTGAATGATAACCAGAGTGGAATCAGTATGATCAAGAGCGATGTATATCACCAGCGTACTAAGCATATAGATGTTAGACATCATTTTATAAGGAATGAGTATGCGAGTGGTATGATAGATGTAAAATATTTGCGTACAGAAAAGATGCCAGCAGATATGTTTACAAAAGGTCTGAGTAATAATAAGCACAGAAAATGTGTATGTAATATAGGCATTGTAAGTTAGTGTGTGTGAATGCTTGGATAAGTGTGCACGCACTAAGTACCTTGAGAGAGGGTGTTGAGGGGCAAGGTTCATATTGCTAGTATGTTCCAGAATATACCAGAATGTATTACCCGATAAAAAATGTTTAGATCCAAGCATATATGATTGGATCCAAACAGTCAGATATGGTTGGATCCAAATTTTGGCGCGATTCAAGCGGATCCAAACAGATCTGACAATATCCAAAGAGATCTCACTATATCTAAGTATATCCAAACAGATCTTAAAATATCAAACGAGATCCAAACAGATCTCACTATATCCACGAATATATAAGTGTATCCAAGCAGATCTGCGTAAATGTCGATCTTTAAATAAATCTACATAGATTTAAGCACACATATCTAAAGAAGTTTCTCTACATTTTAATGAATGCATGTATAAATATATTATACTTTTGACCATTTGAAAAACAATATCTACTCACATCATGGATCTTATTGCTATTACCTCTAAATGCTTTTAATAAACCTATGTATAACATATATCAAAAGTCAATTGATATTCAAGTCAAAAAAAATACTTCAGAAACATTGATCAAACTGATTTATTTTATTTATTCATTACAATATCAAGTATATGATTTAAATAGCGTATACATCAAAATTAGTAAGAAAAAAAAATTTTTTTAATTTTCGTATATAACTCAGATATTCGTATATAATTAGACAAAAATCTCTATATTTAATGTCTTATTCGCAGTAGAACCACGACAGTTCGACGATTCAGGAGCCTTACCTGTATTTAAATATTATTGGATCTGACCAAATATGCACACATTTTTGGATATAGTCATAAATTCTTGGATATACGTATATCTGATTGGGTATGAATTATTTTTGCATCTATATACCCACATACATACAGTTGGGTCTGAGCAGATATAACTCTATGTACTTATATATTCTTGAATATAAGTATATCTGCTTGGATATAAATCTTTATATCTGCTCATATATAGTTGGATTTAAGCAGATATAACTATATATACTTGTATATAAGCATATCTGCATGGATATCAATTTTTATATCTGCTTATATCTAGCAAGATCAAATATTTGGATGTATTTGGATATAAACAGATATAAGGAGATCCAGACATATCTGGTTGGATCCAAACGTTTTTTATCGGGTAGCTATACTAATGACCATTGCAAACTTAGCTATAGTGGTTAGTTCTTACCAGTACACCATCCTAAGCGGACATGTAGCTTGTACATACGTATACATTGTAATATACTTAGAATATACTTAACGTAATAACCACGAATATATATATCTTATTTATTAATAACCTGCCCGTCCTTATCATCAATATCTTTATATGATTATATAAGACTTTATATGATATTATAGGATTTTATATGATTATATAAGATTTTATAAAGTCATATAAGTTTTCATAGGATCAATGTCATTATCAAACTTTATATGATTTTATATCAGTCACTTTTATATGATTTATATATGATCATATAATAACTTTTTAACTTCCCGCTAAGAAAATTGCAAATTTTTAAAAGTTCGGGAAGTTATTGGTTTCAGTCCGATTTTCAAAAATCGAATTCCTAAGAGATCTTGGGGTTTTGAGGTTCTAGGAAGCTATTCTGACTGATTTCACGACGATGTCCGAGTGTATGTATGTATATCAAGCAGATATACTTATATCCAAGCATGTATAAGTACATAGAGTTATATCTGCTCAGACCCAACTGTATGTATGTGGGTATATAGATGCAAAAATCATTCATATTCAAGCAGACGTAAGTATATCCAAGAATTTATGACTATATTTAAAAATGTGTATCTATATGTAGTCATAGTTGGTCAGATCCAATAATATTTAAATACAGGTGTTAAATTGAGAGAATGTACAAAAGGATTCTGGTGTTGGTGTGGTTGATTCAATAACTAACGATTAACACAAAAATTACAGATTATCAATTAGATGTTTTATTAACAATATGTACACTGAAAACCTGTGAGAAAATTACTTGATAGCGAATGCAACTCAATATATACGCGATAGCGAATGCAACTAATAAGATACGCGTATAAGAAACTCGACACGTGGTCGATAGCGGTTAAATTCACGAAAATTAATTTAGATAATAATTACACGCGAATAACAATTTATTTATTCTCAATAAATAGCAGCCTTAATTTACTGACTAAATATTGAGGATAATTAGCAAAGCGGTTTGAATTATATCACACAAGAAATAATTATCTTGATGAAGCGGTTAGACGGATAGCTGAGTTTGTACTGATCAATCTACGATGAAGAATGGCTTGAGCAAGTGTCTTCTTCTTCGTTGCCGCTCGATGGTGACTTGGCAGCCTTGCTGTATGAGACGAATCTTCCCATTGGCTTAAAAGCGCGCCAACAGGAAGCAGTTGATAGCGAACTCTCTCATTGGCTGACCAATATAAAACGAATTATGTGATTGGCCAGCTTGTAGCGGGTTTTCATGGCGACTTGATACGGCCATGAGTTAGGAATTGTATGTACCGGGCCCAGATAGCGAGTGACCCGGCACTATTCTGACTTGCAGTCAGTAGCGAGTTCGGCAATTCCCGGACGTAGTGAAAGTACACGAAGCTTTTCAAAAATGATCAAGCTCGTGACTGAACAACAGGTAAGGCTCCTGAATCGTCGAACTGTCGTGGTTCTACTGTGAATAAGACATTAAATATAGAGATTTTTGTCTAATTATATACGAATATCTGAGTTATATACGAAAATTAAAAAAATTTTTTTTTCTTACTGATTTTAATGTATACGTTATTTAAATCATATACTTGATATTGTAATGAATAAATAAAATAAATCAGTTTGATCAATGTTTCTGAAGTATTTTTTTTGACTTGAATATCAATTGACTTTTGATATATGTTATACATAGGTTTATTAAAAGCATTAAGAGGTAATAGCAATAAGATCCAAGGTGTGAGTAGATATTGTTTTTAGAATGATCTGAAGTATAATATATATCTAAAGTACTCATACATGCATTCATTAGAATGCAGTGAAACTTTAGATATATGTGCTTAAATCTATGTAGATTTCTTTAAAGACCGACATTTACGCAGATCTACTTGGATACACTTATATATTCGTGGATATAGTGAGATCTATTTGGATCTCTTTGGATATTTTGAGATCTGTTTGGATCTCTTTTGATATTTTAAGATCCGTTTGGATATACTTACATATAGTGAGATCTCTTTGGATATTGTCAGATCTGTATGGATCTGCTTGGATCGTGCCAAAATTTAGATCTAAGCATATCTGACTGTTTGGATCCGTTCGTATATGTTTGGATCTAAACATTTTTTATCGGGTAACCTCTTGTCAATTATTCTTAATCAATTATTTTTATGAGTTATAATGTGAGAATCATATAAATAATTATATAATTATAGAGCTCGGTGATTTCTTGATTTGCTTAAATTAATATTTTAATTTCTTTTCTTGAGATAAGCGCAAAATGATAAGATTTTGATAACTTGTGTCAACACTTGAGATTTTACGTTGTGAAAAATAATGGCGTCGGTTTTCTTGACACGAGTTAGGAAACAGGCAATGCGAATGCGCCGCACCACGCATGATCAAATTTAGATAGTGTAGCCACTAGGCCCCAGTAGGTGCTGCTTCCGATTGCCGGAAGTGTGACTACATTTGAATCCAAATGTAGTTGTTATTACGATATTATTTTTTATGTAATCATACATATTTATACGTTCGGTCGAAAACTTTTATATAATTTATATAATTACATAATATTTTATATAAGTGAGTTCTAACAAATTATATCTTATAGTTAAGTCAACAAGTTCAAAAAGACCAAAAATAGAGATAAAGCTCTAAAAAATATGAGCGACAGCTCATTTGATATGGAATGACGTCTAGAAAAATGTATCTGGAAGATTTGTTAGCTCATAAAAAATTGCAATTGTTATTAACAAATTAAGAAAAAACAAAATGGCATTTAGTTTTTCATTAATAACTTGAAAAACTATTAACATTTTTCAAATTTTGAAAAAAGACCCTCAAAGAGAAGAAAATTTCCCCAAAAAATCACAACTCCCCGAACTCTAACTCTATTATTTATAATATAACGGTGGGCCCTGGTTATTCCAAGTCTAATAACCACGAACCACAGTTAATGAATTTTCCCGAATGAATTAAATTAATTTATTGTAAATTATTAATTATAATAATTAATTTAATGATAATTTTATTTCTGGTTCTGAAATCAGGAAAATGGATCTCAGAAGTAGGTAGACTCGTTCTGACCAGACACGCGGCTGAAATATAACTCATTCTAAGTGACGCTGGTGATAACAAAATTTATTCAGAGAGACTCAATTAAATTATATATTATAAATTTTATTTAACCAAACCCAAATTTTATTTACACAATAGTTTCCCCTTTTATTAATTAAATTTTATAATTTATTAATTAAAATTTAGCGTCTAGTACTAAATCAATTTTTTATTGAAATGCATAAGATTTATTGGACACGGGAAAATAAAATTTATAATTAATTAAAAATTATGCTACGTTGAAGAGAGAGCGAATTATAATCTGGATATTGGCATATTTGTAATTTGTTGAGAACTTATCTGGATGTAAGTGGACTTATTACTGGTGATATCGGTCTCCGGTTCATCACAGGTTCCTTGGACTCGATGTCGATCCTCTTCGTGAAATCCTCACGGGCAGACGTTGTACACCAAACCACCACACTCACTTAATAATCAAATTTGGTTTACCTTTAATCAGACGAAGGAGTTTCAAAATCTCCTTATTTAATTAATTCGAATAAACCAAATATCACTTATAATAAAATTAATAATTTAGTTTAATATATCAGAAAAGTTTCGATAAAATTATTCAGGTAACAGACTGATTGAAATAGAACTGATCGTTGGACTAAGAGACTAGATATAACAAAACTTATTGTAAGGCCGACTCATATAAATTGTAATGAGTCCTGGTGATAGAGTAGGGACCTCGCTAAGCGTAATCAATCCACTCTAGGTGATGGCCAGGTCCTAAGTCTTCGAGCAAGTATTTGCTGGCCCTTTTATATGTTAATTTTGGAGGGGTGGAACTACCCCACTGTCGTCTAAGTTCAAATAGATTCGATCTAGGGGGCCTCTGACATGGTCCCAAGTGACTGAGGAGTGTTAATTAACATACAAATTGTTCTAATAGATGGCCGTAGAATCAGTTAGATTTTGCGCTCGATATTCAAGTCGTGAAATCAAAACGCATGGTTACAATAATTTCAATTTAACGCCGAAAAAAAGGCTCTGCGCGGCCGTTAAGGCTTGGGCACGCTGCTGCTAGAGAGAGAGTAGCACATAAAATAATTTTTTTATAGTAACAAATAGGGGAGAGGGGGGCAGCTTTGAACAGGGGCAGCTTTGAACAACGGTAATTAAAAATAAAAAAAAAAGATCTTTCCAACCGCGAATTTTAATTTAAGGTGGCAACACAGCTGCCAACTAGTATCCATCAAAAACTGTTTTATTTTTCACTTTAAACCTAACTTACAATGAATAGTTGAATTTACGCTGCAATTCTAAAATATTTATTTTTTGGATGTAAGCATCTCATAGCTAAAATAATAATATATTCATAAATGTATCAAGTGTCACTTAATCTTTATGTCTTTCACTACCTAATGAAAATAAGTCATTTCAATATTACTGATTTTCAATTAATTTAAATAAATTATTTATGTCAAGTATGCTATTGGGGCAGCTTTGAACAAGAAACGGGGGGCACGTTTGAACACTTATAAACCAAAGTAATTATAATTAATATACATTTTCTTTCCTTTTAATTTATTTATAAAAAAAATATATGATCCGTAATCCATGGTTATTGAATAATTTTTTAATTTGAAGGTTAATTATGGTTAGAAATTATAAAAAAAAACCGGACAAGCAGTGATATTCATTATCATAATATTATCATTTTCATAATGATACACGAATAGCTATAATCTATGTAATTCATAAGACGATGCCCCTAAGAGATGCTGCAAATGTTTATAATATTACAGCTGGTACCTTATTCTATCGCGTAAAGTAGTCAAGAAAGCAACTCAATCTAGAAACAAAAAAATTAATACAGCTGTGATTAAATTTAAAAAAAGTTTTTAATCTTAAATATTTTATATTGATTTCTGATTTAAGTTTGAGCCCAAGATTTCTAGTAAAAAATACTTGAGAACAATCTGCGTCTAACGATTAACGTTATTAAATTGTCTCGTAAGCTAGATTATTAAATTTCATTTATTAGTGCAGTTAGTGATGTTAAAAATTTAATAATTATATAATAACTTTGTTAACTTATCATTATTTCAAAGATTTTATAAATTTTAATTAAACTAATAAATGAATGGCTTAATTATGATAAATAAGAACGGTAATAAAAACTATGAATGTAATAATAATAATTTATGTGGTTATCGTATAGATTGTTCAAACCTGTCCCAGGCTTGTTCAAAGGTGCCCCCCTTAGGGGGGCACCTTTGAACAAAATTACCTTTTTTTCAATTAACAATATAGTTTCAATAAAGCACTTTTTTTTAATTAACTAAAGTGCATTATGAAAGATAAATGACCAATGTATTGATTCAAACATAAAAGATATTATATACTTTATCACATTGAAAGTAATAAACAAATGTGAAAAGTGTTCAAAGGTGCCCCCTCTCCCCTACACATGTTTAAATTTGAATAAATTATGGTATCATCTAGACACTTGAAAGACTAAATCCCAATTGAAAAAAAATCTTTCAGACAATTTTTCAACAAGTTATACTTTTGTTGATTAACTAATTTTTTTCAAATCTCCGTTTTCATAAATGATGACATAAAAGTTTAAACAATACCCCTATAAATTTTTGGCCATAAAAGTTTGTCAAAGTTTATTATTTTGTTTGTAATAATTTTTCAAAATTAACAAAAAATGAAAAATCAAAGAATCCTTGTGTAACGGGGTGGAATGCTCCTGCATTTTAATTTAAATTTAATTTCGACTCGCGCCAAAAGATCCGCCCTCCTTCTTCAACAACTGTCAATATCGAAGAAAATACAGACACTGATGCGCCGAGGTCGCTACGGTCGAGTTTTCGACTTCTGGTTTTAGGGGTTGGCTAACCTGAGTGGAGAGGTACGAGGCCCAGAGACGACGAGCTGTCGGTCTCTTGGCTCGCAGCAACCGCCGTGGACGGACGTGCTCAACCACTAACACCTTGGTTTCCACTAATACAACTACCATCTACTACTACGACACGTGCTATTAGTCATACGTATAATGGGCCAAGAGCATATAAGCCCACCTCAGGTGGAAGCTTATTCTTACTTAAGTTTATTTAAATCATTTAAATTATATTAATAATTACTGTGGATTGGACCTGATTTATTTGGAAGGGATTGGAATGGATTGGTGGACTTTGGAAGGAACTGGTTGGAAGTCTTTGGTCATGGAGGTAAAGGATCGGTGGAAAGAAGGACTGGTTTAGATTGGAGATTGTTGGAGTAAGTGAGTCGAGTCGTTTTGTTATTGTCGGGTTAACTATTTGATTTGTAAAATAATATTTTATAATCGAAGAGTCGTTATAATTAATTAAGTCAGTCGAGTCATTCAGTTTAGTAAATTCAGTCGAGTCAGTTTCATCAGTCATTTTGGTTATTCTTCATCTTTTCATTCATTAATTGTAAAGCGACTTCGTTTGAATAAATGCCATAGTTCTTTTATATTTCAATTAAATACATTTAGTTCATAAATTTAATAACAACCTTCCTGATAAGTTTAGTATAAGATCTCTCTCTAATTTTAATATTGCGTGGTCCAGTACGGGGTTACCCTCGTCCTGAGATTACTGAGCCTAGCTGGACAGGTACGTAAAACAACTTAAGTTTTACACATGTGTGGGTCCTTGTTTTATCAAGACCACAATCAATTGATAAAATAAGTGGACCCGTTACAATTGTTAAAAAATTTTTTTTCGATAGATGTTATGTTATTGCTGTTTTGCATCCAACAATAGTATTAAATAACGTTCGAAAGAAATTTTTTACATCATTTCTTAAGATATTTCTATTGACTTTTGTTAAGATTTTTACAAACAAATAGACAAGTTTAATATTTTCAATAAATTTTCTTTTACTATTTGATTCTCTTGGTGAAATTATGGTTTTTGAAACAAAAGTTTTTCTTAACAAAATTTTTTTATTGTTTATAATTGTTTTATTAACATTTCGATTGTTTAAATGATAAGAAATTATTTTTTCTTTAAAAATCATAATTGGTATTTCTTCATAGGTTAAAAAATAATTTTGATAAATAACTTCATTATTTGTTAATTTAACAACTTGTTATAAACAAATTCTATAAACTGTTATATTTTTTTTTCTAGAACTAAAAAAAAATAACAAAAACAGGCAAATGCATGAAAGTACTAAAAAAAAAGTTTTTCTATTTTTTAAAACACTTTTATACATTACACGCGACCAAATTTGAATCGGCCTCATGATTTGTCAAGTAACGAATTAATATCTTATAAACTATTAGAGATACGATAATAACATTCAAGTGGTTTTTATGAAGGATCGATTAATCTTTTAAATAAGTGAATGACCAAGTTTATAACTATTTTTTATCAGCTATTATATTTATTTTATAAAAATTTTAGATTGTGTTGACTTTTTCGTATCTTTTATGACTTATAACTTGTTTAAATTATGAAATTATAACTATGAACCTCATAATAATTTTGTTTAGTCATGAAATATCTACCAATCAACCTTTAAGATCACATCCATATATTATATAGTTTAACCAATGCAACGAGTACTGTTTAAGCTTATTGATCTATAAGTTATAAGAATGAATATGACGTCGTCTTTTATATAAGAAGTAATCACATGCTTACACTTACAGGCTGGCTTCATTTTCCTCCTTGATTTTCAATTGATAAAAGGACTAATCAACAATCGGATTTATGGAATGTGAAAGAAAAAATGTGATATTAGATGATACAGGCATATCAATAATATGATTATGATAATCGACTATCGCAATGAGAATCAACAATCTAAAAGTTGACTGATTTCGGAAAATTATTTCAGTTCTTAAGTATTGGTGAATTATGGAAGAACCTCAGAAACTTTTTAGGTTACCAGGTAATATCGAAGAAGAAGAATGTGAAACCGAAAATAGTGTAAGACAGAACGACAATCCATCTCATGCGGAATCTCCTTTGCTCTGTCAGAAAATCCGCAATGTCTCTTCAACGATACCACGTAATCTAACTTTAGTTCGTGAAAATACACAGGCCAGCAGTATTGGAAATGTGGGTCGCCAAGATTCTACTAGGTAACTTGCATTTTATTATTATTTAACATTGAATAACATTCTTTCAAATCTATTATAGCTGATACTCATTCGATTCTTGTTTACATTCCCTGTCTTGGCAGTTAATAGTTTAATTTTGGTTAACGATAGTACTGTACTGTAAAAAAAGATTCCTGACGTCAGACCTGATTCATTTGGCTCAAGTACTTCGTGCGTTCGGATACAGCCAAGCGCGTCAAGCGATCGAGGCTACCACCCTCTATGCTTGACAGCATATTTTGCTCCAACTGAGAGTTTCTTGAGGAAAGGTACCGAGTCGTTCAAACTAACTCTATAGTATTTAATATAACACAATAACTTTTTTCATTTAGAAAAAAAATGAAATTAGTTCAGATCACTAATGCTGTTGATATAATAACGATTTTTGTTTTGTATAAAATAATTAAAAATTCCACTCAAAGTAAGATGTAAGGTGTTTTTGAAGGTTTGAATTTTGAGTTAAAAAAGTTTTACTAAAGCTAATGAATTTTAGTGTTGAAAGTAATATTTTTTTAGGCCCATAGAAACTGTCCTTGCAATTGATTCAATAAAAAATAGAATTATTTAAAATTGCTGCATTACATTGATCCAAAAAAAAAAAAAATAGTAATATGAATCAAGTGAATATTGCCTTTAATTATTTTATTAATAATTGTTTAGTAACGAGCTTAGACAATTTGAAAAGCTTCGTGCATTTCCAATACATCCGGGAGTTGCCAAACTCGCTACTAACCTCAAGGTCAGAATAGTGCCGGGTCACTCGCTATTTGGGCCCGACACATACAATTTCTTGCTCATGACCGTGTCAAGACGGTATGAGAATCCGCTACCAGCTGACCAATCAGAAAAATTGGCGGCTAACTATTTCCTGTTGGCACACTTTTAAGCCAATGGGAAAATTCGTTGCTGTAGCCATGCTGCCACGTCACCACCAAGCGCCAACGAAGGAGGACGACGCCGTCTCAACAGCAATCTACATCGTTCAGTCGTACTAACTACCACGTGTTCTAAAACCGCTTAACTTGTCGCATTCGCTATCGCTTATCTATCCCGGGAAAAAAAATTCATATCTGGGCATATATAATTAGATATAATCATATAAGATCATATATGAATCATATATAATCATATATGATTCATGTATGCTTATATATGAATCATACATGTTCATATAAGATCATATTTGGTCATGTATGATCATATATGATACAATCTAAAATATTTTTACTCGATATCCAGTCCATATAAGATCATATATGACCATATATGATCATATATAATTCATACATGTTCATATATGACCATATATAAAGGCAAATAAATTCATTCTAATTTATACACAAATCGTATAAGATCATATATGGTCATGTATGATCACATATGATATAACATAAAGTATTTTTACTCGATATTCAGTCCATATAAGATCATACATGAATATATATGGACTTATATGAACATATATGAAGATACATAAAAAGTTTTTTACCGATATACAATCCATATAAGATTCTTTATGGTCATATATGATCATATATGAACGAACATAAAAAAATTTTACATGATGTTCAATTCGTGTAAGATCAGATATGGTCAGGAATGAACATATATAATAATATATAAAATTTCTTACAAGTTGTTTAATTTTTGTAAAATCAGATACAGTCAGGTATGAAGAGACATAAAAATTTTTTACACGATGTTCAACTCATGTAAGATCAGATATGGTCAGATATGAACATATATGAAAAGACATACAAATTTTTTTACTTGTACGCGGAAATGAAATTCATGTGTGAATATATCATCATATAAGATCATATAAATGAAATTTAAATTTTTGTGCTCAATTCATCTAAGCATCATATATAAACATATCCTGAGTGATATTGCAACACCGCTGTAAGTATAGTTAGCAATACAACGTATCTACAATAATAGAAAAACTGAGTCTAAATCGGTTGATCCATTCAAAAGTTATAGAATGTTTACATACGTACGTACATAGGTACATATATCTATCGTCCTGAAATTAGACAGAATAGTTTCCTAGGACCTCAAAACGTCGAAATATGTTGAAAGCTCGATTTTCGAAAATCGGTCCGAAACCGATAACTTTCTTTAATTTTGAAAATTTTCAGTTTTCTTAGCGGGAAGTAAAAAAATGAAACCTTAAGTTTAAATTTTATTTTTATTCCGCATTCGAAATTTCAAACTTTTCAAATACCATGTAAAATATCAATATAGATGTAATGATTGTTGAGATTTCTAAGATCAATATATAAACCTATTGAATAGTCCCGACTATCAAGTCCATGGTTTGGCAGAGTAATACAATCTTTAACTGATACGCAGAAGGATCCAGGTTCGAATCCCAGAGAAATACCGAGTATTTTTTCATCGATAGAAAAATTAATAATGAGTGAACAATCGCTATTTATAAATAAATTTCAATGAATGTTAATGAACAATAAAATTAAAACATTATTTTTTTAGTTTAAATAATTGTTGGCAAACCTATATGCATATCATATATGATCATATCTAATCATACATGATCAGACATGGCCAATTTTCATATATGATCATACATAATTGCTCATATATGATCATATATGGTCAGACATGAAGTTTTTTTCCCGGGTATCTTGTCGTATTCGCTATCTAATGTTAATTCTCACCATATCTAACTGTGTAAAGTGTACATTAGGGTGCTCCAAAAAAAATTGATATTTTTTTTTTCTTTCGGCTGTTGTAAAAAAAGTTTCTATACATGCCCGTGAAAAATGAGTCATACATGGCCATGTATGAAAATTGGCCAGACATGGCCATATATGACCATATATGACCTTGTATGACCATACATGGCCATGTATGGCTATACATGGCTTGATACGGCCATTTATGACTATGTATAGAAATTTTAACTAAATTAAAAAAAAAAAATTTTTATTTTTTTTGTTTTTCTTTATTATTTTGGTGACGCAGAGATTATCAGATATGCGATTAATTGAATTCCTAATCGAAATGGAAATTTTTAATTCAGAGAAAAAACGCTAGACTTATTAATAACCGCACCCCCGCTTTAGTAGAATTCGAACCCGGGACCTTCCGTACGAGAGACTGATGCTTTGACGACTAGGCTATGCAACCGACAGTTACAACCAAGTTTAGTTGTGCTACGTAAGGTTCAAAGAATATAATCACTTTCGAAAAAGCATAATATAATCATCAATATGCTGTTAGTGATATCAAAAAAATTTCTTATTTTTTTAACACTGCAACATCCTTTTTATAAGTAATTGTAATAGTCGAAAAATTAATCATACATGGCCATGCATGACCATACACGGAGCATATATGGCCATACATGGACATATATGAACCATACAAGGCCATGTATGACTGTATATGGCCATGCATGACTGTATTGAAAAAGTTTGTATGCCCACGTATGACCATATATGAACCATATACAGCTATGCATGGTCAAGTATGATTTATTTATTACAGGACGAGCGTTCATGACGTGCATTCCGGTGAAAAATGAATCATACATGGCTATATATGGTCATACATGGAGCATATATGGTCATACATGGCCATACATGGAGCATGTATGACCATACATGGACATACCAACTTTTTTAATACAGTCATACATGGCCATATATGAACCATACAAGGCCATGTACGGCCATACATGGTTTCGTATGACTGTATGAAAAAAGTTTGTATGCCCATGTATGGTCATATATGCTTCATGTATGGCCATATATGCTTCATGCGTGGCCATATATGCTCCATGTATGAGCCATATACGGCCATGCATGACCATGTATGATTCATTTCTCACGGGCATCGAAAAAAAATCCTGTCAAAAGGATGATTTTATATTCCAATTTTAAAAGGTGACGCTTGCTCTTCAAATTTTCCCATACTAATAGCATGGGAATTTTATTTTTTTCATAAAAAATCCTATAACTTCATTTTACGTTGAGGAAAAAAATTGCGTCATAGATATTTTTATCGGAAGTTTTATGCTGTACAAAATTGTTAATAAACTCATAAACTCTAAAACGTACGGTTCAAAAGTTAAGGATATTTAAAGTTGATGACTTTTTGAAAATCCCCGTTCAAATGGTATTTACACTAAAACTGCTACTTTCATGGAAAGTATCAAACAACGGCTTTGTAACAGATTTCATTTATTGCAGATGGCTTAAAAAACATCAATATAAATTTTGTACTTGATGATTAATTAATATGCTTAATGACTACTTTTTCATGGAAATTATAATTTTCTGCTTGTGTGACATAAAGGTAATAAAAATTTTTACTCAATTTACCTTAAATAAAACTCAGCTATTATAAAAATTATTATTTTATCATATTCACTTTTATCATATTTTTCACTTATTCTAAAATCAATTTATGTAAAGATTGTGTTAAAAACATGATCACAACCATACAATTGATTTTTAAAAAATTATCAACTTCAAATACCTGTAACTTTTGAACCGTATGATTTAGAGCTTATGAGCTCATGAACAATTTTGTAGAGCATAAAATTTTCTATAGATATATCTATGATGCAAATTTTTTCCTCAACGTAAAATAAAGTTATAAGATTTTTTATAAAAAAAGTAAAATTCCCATGCTATTAGCATGGGAAAATTCGAAGAGTGAGCGTCACCTTTTAAAATTGAAATAAAAAATCGTTCTTTTGACAGGATTTTTTTTTCGATATATAGAAACTTTTTTTACAACACCCGAAAGAAAAAAAAAATATCGATTTCTTTTGGAGCACCCTAGTGTACATACATATCTAAAATATTTATTATTAATTTTGGTGTAATTTTTAGTTGTTGAAATTCCATCACACTTAAACCAGATCCTTTTTGCGCATTAGCTCGATTTACATTTTTGTCCTTCGAGCCGGATCTGGTGTGGGTTTAACAATTAAAAATTATTAAAAGTTAAAATCGTAAAAAAATGGCGAGAAAAAGTGTGTGGTGTAAGTGGCAATTCCAGTTTTTTACCGTAATTCAAGTCGGTCAGAGGGCCAAAGTAATTGCTCAAAAAATTTGAAACTCTGTAGGCTTTATCTTTACAACAGTAGCTATTCCTTATTATTTTTACAGATTTTGACCTACTATCATTGTGAAGGTACAGTAAGATGACAATAATAAAAAAATTTATTTTTATCTGAAATTTGTTTTTTAAATAACAACAAATCACTCCGCAACCTTATCAGGAGTTCTTGTTTTCACTCTTGCACCCAAGTGAGTGAATGGTATTATCTTTGTTGCACTAATACAGTAATTAGGAACGTTGGTCGAGTTTTTCTCACAAACGAATGACTATTATTCAAAAAATTAAAGCACACTTCGCTAAATGAGACAGTAGTGCATCAATGTGCAGTCTGTAGTTTGTGTTTAAAGATTTCGTTTTCGAAAAAAACTCAACCGGATATATCTGATAACTCCTATTAATAAAAATCGGTCTATCGGTTAACCCTGCGGGCCAGCCCCAAAACTTCCCGCTCATTTCGAGCTCCTTGAGCTCGAAAATATTGTCAGGAATACAGTTTCGAGCTCTTCAAGCTCGAAAATACTTTTGTATGCCGTTGTTTTCGAAAAAAACGTTTTTTACCATTTCTTTCTCCCCCAATATGTCATTGACAAATGATTTGATTTTCATGTTTGAAGTAGCAATCGACCTGTTTTGATAAAGTTTAAAGCTGATCAGATATTGAAATCGTTTGGTTTAGTTATTTTGAAGATATTCGCAAAAAACTGTTTTTTATCGTTTCTTTCTACCGCGATAACTCTTAGACAAATGACCCGATTCTGATGGTTGAGGTGGCAATCGACGCGTTTTAATTAACTCTAAAGCTGATCAGATTATAAAATTGTTCAGTTCAGTTGTTTCAAATATATTCGCAAAAAACCATTTTTAACCATTTCTATTTCCCACGATAACTCTAGAACGAATTATCCGATTGAGATGGCTAAGGGCGAAATCGACGCGTCTTATTAAGCCCGAGAGCAGATTAGATTTTGAAGTCGATCGTTCGATTCGTTTCTGAGAAATCAATAAAAAACTAAAAAAAAAAAAAATTTTTTTTTTCGTAATTCGCCAATATTTTCGAATCTACTTGATCAAATGATCTGAAATTCTCAGGAAAGTTATTGGCCAACAAGCTCTTTCGATTGCTGCCTCAACCATCCAAATCGGTTCATTAGTTAAAAAGTTATAGACCGGTCACACACACACATACACACACACACACACATACACACACACACATACACACACACATATACACACACATACACACACACACACACATACATACAAACACTCGGACATCATTCTAAAAACAGTCAGAATAGCTTCCTAAGACCTCAAAACTTCGACATCTGATGAAATTTCGATTTTCGCAAATCAGGGTAAAACCGGTAACTTCCCGAAATTTTTGAAAATCATCGATTTTCTTAGCGGGAAGTTAAAAAATTTCAGATAAAAGAAAAAAAAAATTTTTTTAACTTCCCGCTTAGAAAATCGATGATTTCCAATAATTTTGGGAAGTTATTGTTTTCACCCCGATTTTCGAAAATCGAGTTTTCATCAGATGTCGACGTTTTGAGGTCCTAGGAAGCTATTCTAACTATTACAGAATGATGTCCGAGTGTCTGTATATATGTATTTGTGTGTGTGTGTGTGTGTGTGTGTGTGTGTGTGTGTATGTGTGTGAATGGTCTATAACTTTTTAACTAATGAATCGATTTGGATATTTAAAGCGGCAATTGAAAGAGCTTGTTGGCCGTCAACTTTCCTGACAATTTCAGATCATTTGATCAAGTAGACTCGAAAATATTGGCGAATTACGAAAAAAAATAAAAATTTATTTTTTATTTTTTATTGATTTCTTAGAAACGAATTGAATGATCGACTTCAAAATCTAATCAGCTCTATAACTCAATAAAACGCGTCGAATGCTGCCTTAACCATCTCAATCGGTTAATTTGATATCGTTGGAGAAAGAAATGGTAAAAAAGGTTTTTTTCAAATATCCTCAAGACGGCTGAATCGGTCGCTTTTAAATTCTAGTCAGCTCTGGAACTCAATAAAACGCGCCTATTGCCACCTCAAACGTCAAAATCGGTTGATTAATTCCAAAGATATCAGCGTTGAAAGTTAAAAAAATAACATTCTATGTTATTTTTTCCAGATAAATCAAAACGTACTGTACTAAAATGTGTCTAAAATCTTACAAACTTTTCCTCTTTATGGTCTCTTTTGATCATCATATAATGCCATCAAACTTGTTCTTTAGTTTAAACCATATTATCAACGAAAAAGCACAGTTTTTAATCATTTTCTCGGATATTTTATATATTATTGCTCTGTCCTAAGCCAAAACTCATTCAAATCTTGATTTCGATCACTGACATTGATTTCTGCATCAATATATTTAGTTTATTGATCATTATCGGGAATTAAAATTTAAAAACCGCTTGTTCATTAATGATTTTCGATTCTTGAACTTTTAAACTTTAGCATGAAGCGTAACTTGTTAGAGTTTGAAAAGCTCATAAAAAAACAATCGCATGCAATAAGATTTTCGAGCTCGAAACAGCGGGAAGTTTTGGGGCTGGCCCGCAGGGCCAACTGACGCCCGGATTTTTTTTTTCTTGCTGTACCATCAAAATTATAGAAGTTAAAAATCTGTAAAAATTGTGTAAAATAGTTACTATTATAAAGATAAAGTCTAAAGTGTTAAATTTTTCGAGCAATTACTTTGGCCGGAATAAAAAATTAATCGTTCCGTGCTGTGCGGCACGGGTTAAAATTAGGACCTGAAAATAACCACAATAGACGAATATTTGTTCATAGTATGACTGAAGCAATAACATGAGTTCTAAATTCTTGCCAGTGACATTTTTTTACGTTAAAATTAGTCCTGTTGTTGCAGTCTATCCAATTTGTAATTATATTCACTTCGTGTTAAATTCGTAATGTTGTATTTTTTTTACTTCAGGGATTTCACGACATAACAAAAAATTTATTAGTTCATTAGGTTCATATAGATTAAAAAAAAATGAGTGTATTATTAAGTTGAAGTTCGCCTTCGCATATGCACTAGCATTGAATTTATTTTTTAGAATATTCTTAGAGTGACATTAATGCTAAGATTGCTTTTTTAGTAGAATATTTCAGGAATATTTCTAACGATAAAATGATTATATATTACAAACTGACAATTATAAAGATGAAAAAGATTATATTTAATTTACGATTTAAAATACAAAGAAGTTTTATAATTGTTATCAGTGTCTTTTAAGAGATTTGCAAGAAATCTGATAAGAGCGTGATATATTGCCCTCTTGATCGATAACAATGATAAAAAATATCTCTTACCGTGAAATTTTCTGTTGGTATGACAACTTAGACATTATTTTGAATAAGCTTCTTAATGACAAACGTAATAATGTATAGTGCTTGATTTTTAAAGATTAATACAAAAACCTGTATACTTAAATTACTTTGGTTAAATATTAAAAGTTGTTTTGTAATGACTTTATTCAAATTAGAAAGTGTAAAATTATATTAAGCATTTAACATGTTACAAACTCAATGACATTGATATAAACATTGCTACAATACGTGAAACAAATATTATCCAACGAAACTATAAGCAAAAATAAATGGAATATGAAAGTAAATAAAGTGCATTGCAATTAACGTATTCGAATCTACTAGCTAATGACAAAAACAAACTATAATTTTAGAAGCTGATACTAAACTCAAGTTTAGATTTCGTAATAACATATAAGTAGTTACATTGGTAATTCTTGAAAGTGATCTCATGTAGTGAAAAGTTTCACCTGACACAAATAATGGTGAAAAGGAATCAAGGTTAATAGTAACTTAAATAAGTGGTATTAGTCGATGACGAAAAATGTAGTATCATAAATTAGGGAATATTTGAATTAAATTTTTATTGCAATGAAGTAATTAGAGGATGTTACATAGTAAAGTAATTCAAATTGCCAAAGACAAGTATCAGTGTCTGAAATATGAGGATTGTGAGGACGCAAGATGAATCAAAATTCCACTCAGAATTTTGATACAAATAGACATTATTTCTACCTTGAAAATTCAGATGATGGAGCACTATTACAATTTCGATGCCAATCACCGATTATTTCAACAGTATCCAAGAATTCTCGTTATTCGTTTAAAGGCAGGTAATAAAAAAGATGGCATAATATTGGAATTTATATAAATTGAGCAATAATAAAAAGCCAGGCCCGCTAGAAAATAATGAGTTTTCTAGCATTTAAATATGCTAAATTTTTTTGATTAACTTTTATTTGAAGTAATTGAAAAAAATTTCCAGTTGACGTGAAGAAATTGTTTTTCAGGGTAAGCAAAGAGGACAACCCTCCAAAGAAGTAAGCAAAAAGTTTTTTGTCAGTTCGAAAGAATAAATATGATAGAGGTATTACATCTATTCGGACCAAAAAATATAAAGAACAAGATAGTTACTATGTGAAGACTCAAATAAAAAAATCTGGGCGTCGGTTGGCCCTGCGGGCCAGCCCCAAAACTTCCCGCTGTTTTCGACCTCAAAGAGCTCAAAAACATTAGTGCAGATACATTTTCGAGCTCTTCGAGCTCGAAAATGCTATCACATACAATTGTTTTTTTACGATCTTTTCAAGCTCTAACAAGTTACCTGTTATGCTGAAGTTTGGAAATTTAAGAATCGAAAATCATTAATGGAGCGGTTTTTAAAATTTAATTCCTGATTATGTTTAATAAAATAAGTGTATTGAGACAGAAATCAATGCCAGGGATCAAAATCAAGATTTAAATGAGTTTTGACTCATGTAAGAAACAATCAAATATGAAATATCCGAGAAAAATATTAAAACCTACGTTTTATCGATTTTATTGTTGATAATATGATTTAAACTAAAAACCAAGTTCGATGACATTATATGATCGAAAGAAACCATATAAAGGATGAGTTAGTATGATTTCAGACACATTGTAGTAGGCCATATTATGATTTATCCGGAAAAAATAACATAAAATGTTATTTTTTTAACTTTTCAACGCCGATATCTTTCAAACTAATTAATCGATTTCGACGTTTGAGGTGGCAATCGGCGCGTTTTATTGAATTCTAGAGCTGATTAAAATTTGAAATCGATCGCGTCAGTCGTTTCAAAAATATTTAGAAAAAACCGTTTTTCACCATTTCTTTCTCCAACGATATCTCGCGAACAAATGAACCGATTTTGATGGTTGAGGCGGCAATCGACGTATTTTATTGAGTTCTAGAACTGATCAGATTTTGGAATTGTTCTGTTAAGTTATTTCAAAGATATTTGCAAATAACTGTTTTTTACCATTTCTTTCTCCCGCGATAACTCTCGAACGAATAATCTGATTTTGATGTTTGAGGTGGCAATCGACGCGTTTCATTGAGTACTAGAGCTGATTAGATTTTGAAGTCGATCGTATAAGTCTTTTTTGAGAAATCAATAAAAAACTAAAAAAAAAACGAGTGAGCCTCACAGACATAAGGTCACAATACAAGTGAAACTCTTTTAATAATTGAGTCAGTCTAAATGGATAAATAAATTAATATAAATATAAATATAATATATATAATGTTGGCCATTAGATCTTGTCGGATAGTATAGCATCGGGAAAATAGAAATCTCTGAAAATAAAACTAATGTATATCTAGTTTTCTACTAAATGTAAAAATTTAAAAAACAATAAATTGTCGGAAAAAAATTCAATATTTAAAAATATATTTATGTTAATTAAATGTAAAATTATAAATTTAAATTATGTAAAATGACGGAATAAAAAAAAGCCCCAATAAAAAAAATCTCTAGATTTGTAAACCACTAAAAAAAAACATGGTCACTATTTAAAAATTTGTAAATAATTTTTGTGTATATTTGAAAATATTTATAATTAAAGAGAACTAAATTAAAAAGTTGATAAAAAGTAATTACTATCAATAAAGATATACCTCCGTATAAAATTTAATTTCAATGAAATATATTAAATTTAAAAAATTTTAAAAACATGAAAAATTAAAAAAAACTGTAATTATAAAAGTATAAAATCATTTAAATATATTTAAAATATTTCCTTTAATTGAATAAATGAAAGTATGTAATTTTAAAAAGAACAAAAAAAAATTACTATGAAAAAAAAATTCTGAAAACAAACATTTGCATAACTAAACATGTTTATAAAAAAATTATGTAAAATGAACACCTCTATAAATAAAATATTTATAAAAATTAACTGTTTTTGAACACCTCTATAAAATATGATAATATTAATAATCAAATTTGATTTGATATTATATTTTATAGAGATTTCAAAAACAATTAATTTTTTATAGATATTTTATTTATCGAGATGTTCATTTTTACTTAATTTTCTTATATACATGTTTAGTTATGCGAATGTTTGTTTTTGGAATTTGTATTTTTATGATAATTTTTTTTAGTTCTCTTTAAAATTACATACTGTCGTTTATTTATTTATTCAATTAGAGAAAATATTTTAAATATATTTAAATGATTTTATACCTTTATAATTACAGTTATTTTTAATTTTTTATGTTTTTATTTATTGCAGTTCAATTTTATACAGTAATTTATATGGAGGTGTATCTTTATTTATAGTCATTACTGTTTATTAACTTTTTAATTTATTTCTTTTTAATTATAGATATCTTCAAGTACACACAAAAATTCTTTACAAATTTTTAAATACTGACCATATTTTTTTTAGTGACTTATTTTACAATACATATTTATAATTTTACATTCCATTAATATGCATATATTTTTACATTTAGTAGAAAACTAGTTATACATATGTTAATTTTGAGAGATTTTTTTATCCCGAAGCTATACTAACCGACAAGATCTAATGGCCAATATATAATATCTATGTATTATATATATATATATATATATATATATATATATATATATATATATATATATATATATATATATATATGTATATATGTATATATGTATTTATATATGAATAACGTGGTTAAATTACACACATGCGCACTACACTCGTCTATTCTACTCTACTCTACTCACCTCCCCCCACTCTTTAAAATATATAAGGCTTGCTATACAAGCAATTCCTCTTCTCGCCTATTCTAAACTTTCACTCAATATTTCTCCTCTGGCGCTACCTCCCCTTTTCCGCCTCAAATCGTTCAACTTTAGCCTCCGTAAAGAAGTTTCACTTCAAAAAAATTTTTTTTTCTTCGTAATTCGCAAATATTTTCGAGTCTATTTGATCAAATGATCTGAAATTTTCAGGAAAGTTATTGGCCAACAAGCTCTTTCGATTGCTGCCTCAACCATCCAAATCGATTCATTAGTTAAAAAGTTACAAAGAGTTTACATACACACACACACACACACACACATACACACACTCGGACATCATTCTGAAAATAGTCAGAATAGCTTTCTAGGACCTCAAAACGTCGACATCTGATGAAAACTTGATTTTCGAAAATCGGGGTGAAAACAATAACTTCCCGAAATTTTCGAAAATCGTAAATTTTCTTAGCGGGAAGTTAAAAAATATTGAATAGCAATAAATTGTTCAGAATTTAAATTTGGGTGTCTATATATGGATTTACATCAGTCTGGTCTAAGTTGACGTAATCATATATAGGCATACATCTGATTATCTATGAGCTTATATCAATCAAGTCTGATCGGAATTAACCAATATATGCCCCATATGTACCTATGGGGCATTCCATGTCGAATCAACCTCCAGTTTGCGTTTGCATCTCCAAATTTTAAAAAATTTTCTATCTTCTAGTAATAGTCACGATTTCTTTCTATAAATTTTTTTGTTGCATCAAGCTATTGAAGGGATACTTCTTTTCGATAGATGACGATAGTTCTTTTTTTCAAATGCATATAGCTTTGCAAAAAATGAAGCAAATTAGCCGTCTTTTTAAGTTTGTAAAATTTTCGTTTTCAAGCATATTATTCTTAGAAAAAATACGAAAAATAGTTCAGAACAATATTGCTGTGAGTTTTTGAAGATTAAATGGTAAGTCATCGTATTGATTGATTTTTTTCAAGACGCTTCGTAAAAAAACTGTTGTGAATTTAACAATTTTTAGTACTGGTCCAGTAATGGTCAAACGATGGAATCTGGCACCTCCATAACGGAAACCCTCTTTAACAGGGGAAGAGTGTCTAAGATTTAAAAAAGTGCCATCAGGCAGCCAGAATGGGATATAGATTATTCGAAAATATTCAGCATTTCCCTGATTTTTCGCTAGCTCGCTCTTAGTTTAAAACGAAGGCGAAACTCCTGTGAAAAATGAATCATACATGGCCATATATGAATGCACCATACATGGCTATGTATGGAAATTGGTCAGACATAGCCATATTCCGCATGGGAATATATATTTGCGGAAAATATATGCAAACATATATGTATTATATATGTTACATATACACACGGTAAGAAATGCATGGCGTTCAACACCATGCTGGTATGGTCTCCAGACGGATACTAAAACAGTATGTGAAATATTCCAATACAGTATTGTAGCGAGTCCCAGAAGTATGGCGTTATTTACTATACTGTATAGTACTGGAGCTATTGTATTGCTCACACGTATGCATAGCAAGCACGGCGAAATAGCATGGCCCTGAGACCCATACTACAATGCCGAGGGCACAATGCTACTAGTTTTTTCCACCATAATTTTTGGCGTGTCGATCAATGTATACTATCGTGTTACCGCCAAAGCTGTATAGATGTCGTTAGAATAGGTTTATCGGCCAGAAGCATTGTGGATACGGCAACGCAGTATGGGCCTGACGGCCATACTGACATTGCGGCGTCTGCAAAAACTATCGCCAATGTTACTATTCCCGCAATGGTCGAATCATCTATGCATACAATTTTACAACGTATAAAAATCTCCGATACCATACAGTATGGCGTTCACGCCTATACTGGCATAGTGATATCCGCAAAATATTTCTTACCGTGCACTGATCCTAAAAATTAAGGGATAGAAAAAAAGTTTGAAATTTTTGAGTGATTTTAAACATACTGTTACTCGGTGAAAAATGGTCGTAGAAAAAACAAAAAAACAAATTGTAACCTCAAGTTTCTAGTTTTCAGATCTGGACTTAAAATTTTTTTTATCATGCACGGTTCCAGAGTAATCTTGAGAAAACCAACGAAAAAAAAATTTTCAAAATTTTTGCTCGTCTTCCAACAAGTCTATGGGCTTCAATAAATTTCTTTGGATAATCTGACTTTATAACTCTTTTAGGAAAGTTTATTTTCTTTAATTTGGTGGCCTCAAAAAGTACCTACGACGATTTGGCGCCGAGTTATCATTGATCAAAGCAAAAAAAGTCCATTTTGGCTTTGATAATCAATAACTCCGGACGTATTGGTCGTACAGAGAATGGAAGTAGGGTTTTGAAAACTGGAAAACACTCCATATTAGACAAAATTAGTGGCTTTTAATAGAAAACTCTTTTTTAAAGCGATAATGTTTATTAAAAAAACAGGTCAAAATTTGCATATTTCAGGATATTCGGAAATCTTGCTATAACGGATGAACAAAGGATATTGTCTTTTTTTTTCAATCTCGAGTGTCCTTAAAAAAACCCTAAGAATTTCAAAGCGCTGCGATTTTTCTTTCTTAGTGTCCCGAATTTTTTTAAATTTATCGATTTTGCCAAAAATCACCATAATTGGTTGTTTCTCGGTTTTTGTCCATTTTTTCGATTCCAACATGTTTTTTTTTACCAATCATCTTGATTTCTTTGATCAAAAAAATTAGTTATCGAAAAAAATTGAAAAAAAAAATTGAAAAAAAAAATTTTGAAAATTTTTTCAGAAAAACTTTCTTTTTTGTTGTATTTTGTTGTATTCTATTCGCTACTCTTCTTTAAGAGGTTTACAGTCAGGTGGAAGTTGCTGCTACAATGGGAGTGAGCCAGTCCGTCGTTAGTTGTGCCAATGCGCGATTTAACGAGACTCATCGTTACGATCGTCGTCCAGGTCATGGTAGACATCGGATCACTACCGAGCGCGATGATCGAGCAATCGTTCGACAAGCTCGCCGAGATCGTGCTGCACATGCACGTATCATCGCTCGGCGATTTCGTGATCGTAAACAACGTCCTCCCCAACAGAACATCTCGGCTTCAACAGTTCAAAATCGCTTCCGAGAGCAAGAACTACGTGCACGACGCCCAAATCGCGTGCCTACGCTTACCCCTAGATATCGTCGAACCCGATTGGAGTATGCGCGTCAGTATCACTATTGGGATCATAGGCAATGGTCCAGTGTGTTATTCACTGACGCGTCCCAATTTAGTCTTTATAGCGACGACGGACGACCTCTCGTTTGGTGTCGTCGTGGGGAATGAGATCATGATCGTTTCTCAAGAACAGTTACGGCGTTTAATGGTGGATCAGTTATGGTATGGGCAGGCATATCCATCAATACCAAAACCACATTGCTCATTCTTCGCCGAACGTTGACTGCCGAAAGATTCATTAACGAAGTTCTTCAACCACACGTCCTGCCTATGCGTAGACAAATGGGAGCAAAATGCTTTATTTTGATGCAGGATAATGCTTCTCCTTATATCGCAGTAATTACATCTGCATACTTTACAACAGTTGACTCAAGCGTTATTACGATGTTGGCAAGGGATTACGCAGTGACAAATTCGGTGGTGCATCAACTTGCGGGAGTGCTTACAAGTGGTAATACGTAACAGAGGTGACAATAAGAGATACTAAATTGTGACCGAAAAATTTAGAGGACCTTCGATAGACGCCGACAAAAATACAAGTGCAGACCTAGAGGCATAGTCACTGATAGACGGAGACACAAACGCACACACACACACAGTGTGGGTAAGAAGCATAAATCCGACCGAGCAACCTCCACGTGGTACGCTTTGGGTAACGCCGATACCGGCAGTAAAATAAAACTGAAAAGTTTTTTTCGACAATGATAAATCATTGCGGATACAAAAAAAAATTTTTTTTCAAAATTTTTTAAAAAAATTTTTTTTCGATAATCAATCTTTTTGATCGAAGAAATCAAGATGGTTGGTAAAAAAAAACATGTTGGAATCGAAAAAATGAACAAAATCGAGAAACTACCAATTATGGTGATTTTTGGCAAAATCGATAAATTTAAAAAAATTCGGGACACTAAGAAAGAAAAATCGCAGTGCTTTGAAATTCTTAGGGTTTTTTTAAGGACACTCGAGATTGAAAAAAAAGACAATATCCTTTGTTCATCCGTTATAGCAAGATTTCCGAATATCCTGAAATATGCAAATTTTGACCTGTTTTTTTAATAAACATTATCGCTTTAAAAAAGAGTTTTCTATTAAAAGCCACTAATTTTGTCTGATATGGAGTGTTTTCCAGTTTTCAAAACCCTACTTCCATTCTCTGTACGACCAATACGTCCGGAGTTATTGATTATCAAAGCCAAAATGGACTTTTTTGGCTTTGATCAATGATAACTCGGCGCCAAATCGTCGTAGAGACTTTTTGAGGCCACCAAATTAAAGGAAATAAACTTTCCTAAGAGAGTTATAAAGTCAGATTATCGGTTCTCGAGTGGCTTGGGCGAACATCCGAGCTAAGCAGCATCGAGAATGATCGCTACTTGGATGAGTGACCGTGTAGCCAAGCGTTGAGCTTGATCGGAGGTCTCTGGCCGTTGTGCGCGGGATGAGGAGCTAGTGATCGGTAAAATGGGAATTTTATCGATCACTAGAACGTCACCCAAACCGAACTGTACTGGCAATGGTTTTCTCTGTGGTTTCCCTTGCCCCTATACTCCCACAGCCAAAGGTAGGAGGTAGGGTATCACCGTAATGGTACAGTACAGTATAAGCACAAGTCGGGCCACAGCCGTATGAAAAAAAAGAGGAGGGAATAGAAAAAGGTAGTAATTTGCTATTGAAGGCAAGAAGTGTAAAAGGCGTAAAGATGCTATACACCGCAACAATAATAAAAAAAAATATATATATACACTTATCCAAAAAATTAAAGGAACAAGAAAATTTTGTAAAATTTTTAGCGATTTTTGGAAGTCTGTATTTTCGTGAAAAATGATCGTATCGAAAAAATAAAAAAAGCAAATTGAAGCTTGAAATCTCTAGTTTGAAGATCTTTCAGCTAAATAATTTTCTGAGCCACGGTTTTTGCGGAATCTTAGGAAATAGGTCGAGACAAAATTTTTCTAAATTTTTTGGTTTTGTTTTTTAGGTCTACGGGGTCGGGAAAATTTTTTTCGAAAAAACCAATTCATAGCTCGTTTAGGAAATTTATTCAGCTACAATTTGCTTTTTTTAGTTTCTCTGTACGACAATATGCTGCTGAGATATCAGCCTTCAAATGAAAAAGGATCCTTTTGTCTTTGATTATCGATATCTCAGCAACTAATGGTCGCACAGTAATTTAAAGGGCAGTTTAAGAAACTTGAATAAACGCCCTACAAGTTCTATTTTCGATTTTTTTGAAAAAAAATTTTTTTTTATCCTTAATATCAATTTCAAAAACCCACAAAAAATGGCCATTTTCTGGTTTTTTAGTCAACTCATCGCTACTTTGTAAATATCGATAAAAAAAATAATGTTGCGAGGTGATTTTACAGCTTAATGTACCCCCGAAAACCCTGGAAATTTTCAGATTGATCCATCGAACCGTTTGTCCGGACCGATTGCTCAAAGTTTTATAAAACAATTAAAGGAACAAGTTTTGTTCCTTAATTTGTGTAATCATTACCAAAATGAAAAAATTAATTTTTTTCGGATTTTCTTCCATTTTCACGTTAGTTATTTGGTAAGTATAAGGTAAAGAGAAAAAAAATTTTTTTTTTTAAAAAACGAGATAAAACAAGAATTTTTTACATTTTTTTTTTTTGTTTTATTCGGGGTTTTTTTTTTTTTCGTTTTTTGAAAAAAAAATTTTTTTTTTCTCTTTACCTTACATTTACCGAATAACTAACGTGAAAATGGAAGAAAATCCGAAAAAAATTAATTTTTTCATTTTGGTAATGATTACACAAATTAAGGAACAAAACTTGTTCCTTTAATTGTTTTATAAAACTTTGAGCAATCGGTCCGGACAAACGGTTCGATGGATCAATCTGAAAATTTCCAGTGTTTTTAGGGGTACATCAAAGTGAAAAATCACCTCGCAACATTATTTTTTTTATCGATATTCACCAAGTAGCGATGAGTTGACTAAAAAACCAGAAAATGGCCATTTTTTGTGGGTTTTTGAAATTGATATTAAGGATGAAAAAAAATTTTTTTTCAAAAAAATCGAAAATAGAACTTGTAGGGCGTTTATTCAAGTTTCTTAAACTGCCCTTTAAATTATTGTGCGACCATTAGTTGCTGAGATATCGATAATCAAAGACAAAAGGATCCTTTTTCATTTGAAGGCTGATATCTCAGCAGCATATTGTCGTACAGAGAAACTAAAAAAAGCAAATTATAGCTGAATAAATTTCCTAAACGAGCCATGAATTGGTTTTTTCGAAAAAAATTTTCCCGACCCCGTAGACCTAAAAAACAAAACCGAAAAATTTAGAAAAATTTTGTCTCGACCTATTTCCTAAGATTCCGCAAAAACCGTGGCTCAGAAAATTATTTAGCTGAAAGATCTTCAAACTAGAGATTTCAAGCTTCAATTTGCTTTTTTTATTTTTTCGATACGATCATTTTTCACGAAAATACAGACTTCCAAAAATCGCTAAAAATTTTACAAAATTTTCTTGTTCCTTTAATTTTTTGGATAAGTGTATATATATTCAGACATTTATATAAGAATGTAAAAGACATATATGCATACATATAAACACATATATATGCAGAGATAGGTGCGTACATATATGTCGACATATATGTAGACATATATACAGCCATGCATGTCTAAATATATGCTACATATATGTGCACATATATGCGCACATATGTGATTGCATGTATCCATAAGGGTGATTCAAAAAAAATCGAAAATTTTTTTTTTAACTTCCGACATTGAAAAGTTGGTTCTCAGGCACCTTTAGAAAATGCTCACTAAATTTGAGCTCTTATTATTAATAGGAGGATCCTCCTCATCACAGTTTTCCATTTTTTCTTTAGTCCCTTATATCAAAGATCATATCTCATTATTCATTGATGATTTAACCAAATCATCATACATATTTTTATAGAAAATTGAATGCTCTACAAAAAAGGATCGGTGTGTTCAAGCGATAACTTCCACCATTTACAAGATATTTGAGATCAAAGTTTAAAGAATTTGTTAAAAAAAATGTTTTTTTAAATAATTTTCTACATTATTGAAAAATGATTATTGATAAATGAGCGTGACATGTTGTTGGAGGGAATTGAACGCTCTACAAGAAAGGTCTGATGTGTTTATTTGATTTCTTTAACCGTTTAGAAGATATTCCTTGCTGAATCTCAATGCGTTTGAATTTCAAAAGTTTTTTAATAACTATTTTGAATTCATCAACTTAATTCATGAATTTTATAAATATTCACAAGAATTCCAGCTCACGTCAATAGAATAAATATTTTAAACTTCTTTTTAAAACCTTTCATAGATGGAGGTAAGCTTTACTTTTGGAAAAAGAGACTAAAATATCATTTTATTGTTTAGAGATAAATTAAGATCCATTTTTGAGAAATAAACGTTTTTACTTTAGAAGTGTCATTATTCATATCAATATAAAAGAAAAAAAATTCGAATTAATTATACATAATAGCTTTATTTTGAGTTAGTACTTACGGAAATATTAGATATATTTAAGAATAAATCTCTTCGTCTTATTAAAAAAATTGGCTTTTATTGCAATTGGGATATTTTGCCGGATTTCCCAGAAAAATATACTTAATTATCAATTTTGTGGGAAAAACTTACAGTTGCATTTTTAATGAATCAGTTAAAAAATATGGATAAGAAATTGATTAGAAAATATTATATTCTTGACATAAACATTAAATCTAAAGTGAATACTTTTATTCTATTTATATAAACTAAAATTCTTATGAATGTTTATAAAATCCATGAATTACGTTGATGAATCTAAAAAAGTTATTAAAAAACTTTCAAAATTCAAACTCTCTAAACATGAATAAACGAAATGAGTGAATATTCACTAATTCTGAGTGCCAAATTAAACCACTTTTTGAAATTAGTGGTTTGATTTACACTTGGATATAGTGAAAATTTACTTATTTTCACTAAATTCACCCGATAAAAAATGTTTAGATCCAAGCATATATAATTGGATCCGAACAGTCAGATATACTTAGATCCAAATTTTGGCGCGATCCAAGCGGATCCAAACAGATCTGACAATATCCAAAGAGATCTCACTATATCTATCCAAACAGATCTTAAAATATCAAAAAAGATACAAACAAATCTCAAAATATCCAAAGAGATCCAAACAGATCTCGCTATATCCAAGAATATATAAGTATATCCAAGCAGATCTGCGTAAATGTCGACCTTTAAAGAAATCTACATAGATTTAAGTACATATATATAAAGAAGTTCCACTACATTCTAATGAATGAATGTATAAATATAGTATACTTTAGACCATTCTAAAAACAATATCTACTCAGATCTTGGACCTTATTGTATAACGTATATCAAAAGTCAGTTGGTATTTAAGTAAAAAAAAAAAAAATAGTTGAATACTTCAGAAACATTGATCAAGCTGATTTATTTTATTTAATCATTACAATATCAAGTATATGATATAAATAACGTATATATCAAAATCAGTAAGAAAAAAAAAATTTTTTAATTTTCGTATATAACTCAGATATTTGTGTATAATATAATGGTGGGCCCTGGCTACGTCGTGTCCAGTAGCCACGAACCACAGTTAATAAAATTTCCCGAATAATTGTAATTAATTTATTTTAAATTATTAATACAAATATAAATTAAAGATTGTTTTCTTGCTGTTTCGAAAAGACGGAAAATAGATCTCAGGATGTAGGTAGACTTGTTCTGACCGGACACGTGGCTGAAATATAACTTATTCTAAGTGACACTGGTGATAATAGAAGTTTATTATCAAAGAGACTCAATTATATATTATTCATTTTATTTAACTAAATCCCAAATATTATTTACATAATAGTTTCTCTTTTTTTTTACTTTTATTTTATATTTTATTAATTAAGATTTAGCGTCCAACATTAAATTAATTTATTATTAGAATGCACGAAAAATAATTGGACGTGGGGAATAAGATTAATAATCAATCAAAATAAATGCTACGTTGAAGAGAGAGAAAAAGTTTGTGAATAATTTGTCGAGACTTATCTGGTTGCACATGGGCTTACTGGTGATATCGGTCTCCGATTGGTTGTGGGATTCTTTGACTTGATGTCGATCCTCTTCGGTAAATCCTTACGGACTTCTTGGACTCGACGTCGATCCTCTTCGGGCAGACGTTGCACACCAAACCACCACTCACTTAATAATTGAATTTGGTTTTTTCTTTAACCAGGCGAAGGAGTCGCAAGATCTTCTTATTTAATGAATTCGAATAAAACAAATATCACTTATAATAAAATTAATAATTTAGTTTAATATAAAAAGAAAAGTCTCAATAAATAAAATTATTCAGGTAACAGACTGACCGAAATAGAACTGAGTGTTGGACTAAATGACTAGATATACACCAACTTATCGTTAGGCCGACCCCAAATAAATTGTAATGAGTCCTGATGCTAGAGTAGGGACCTCGCTAAACGTCCTCAGTCCACTCTAGGTGATGGCCAAGGCCTAGGCCCTCGAGCAAGTGTTTGCTGGCCCTTTTATACGTTAATTTTGGAGGGGTGGAACTACCCCACTGTCGTCTAAGCTCGAATAGAATTCGATCTAGGGGGCCTCTGACATGGTCTCAAGTGACTGAGGAGTGTTAATTAACATACAAATTGTTCTACTAGATGGCCGTAGAATCAGTTAGATTTTGCGTTTGATATTCAAGTCGCAAAATCAGAAACGCACGTTTACAATAATTAGAAAAAAAAAACTCGATATTTAATGTCTTATTCGCAGTAGAACCCCGACAGTTCGACGATTCAGGAGCCTTACCTGTATTTAAATATTATTGGATTTGACCAAATATGACTACATATAGACACACATTTCTGGATATAGTCATGAATTCTTAGATATACGTATATCTGCTTGGATATGAATTATTTTTACATCTTTATACCCACATACATTCAGTTGGGTCTGAGCAGATATAACTATATATACTTATATATGCTTGGATATGCGTATATCTACTTAGATATCAATCTTAATACATCTCTATATCTGCTTATATATGATTAGATCTGAGCAGATATAATTATATATGGTTATATCTAGCAAGATAAGATATTTGGATGTATTTGGATAAAACCAGATGTAGCCAGATCCAGACATATCTGGTTGGATCCAAACGTTTTTTATCGGGCATGTTTGGAGAGAATGCATTGAGATTCGGCAAGGAATATCTTCTAAACGGTTAGAGGAATCAAATAAAATCATTTGAAATCTCTTGTAGAGCGTTAAATTTCCTACAAAAATATGTCCCGCTCATTTATCAATAATCATTTTTCAATGATGTAGAAAATTATTAAAAAAAATTTTTTTTTAACAAATTCTTCAAATTTTGGACTCAAATATCTTGTGAATGGTGACTGTTATCGCTTAAATACACTAAATAGAAACATGTATGATGATTTGGTTAAACCATCAATGAATAATGAGATGTGGTCTTTTATATAAAGCACTAAAGAAAAAATGGAAAACTGTGATGAGGAAGATCTTCCTATTAATATTAAGAGCTCAAATTTGGTGAGCATTTTCTAGAGGTACCTGAGAACCAACTTTTCAATGTCGGAAGTTAAAAAAAAAATTTCGATTTTTTTGAATCACCCTCGTATACATACACATAGGAATACACATATCCACACATCAATATATATTAGGGTGAGCCAAAAAAAAGAATTAATTTTCTTTTCTTTAGATACCGTGAAAATATCGTTAAAGATGATGAAAAAAAAATTGTGGTAAAGTTTGAGCTCTTAATATTAATATTAAGAGGTTGCTCATCGGGTTTTTTGATTTCCCATTTAAATAACATGGAAAAAAATAATTTTTTAGTTTGGAATTTTTTAACTTGGCAATGGCTCATTGTTCGAATAAGCCCAGCATACATTTTCGTGGAGAATTTAACGCTCTACAAAAAATCTCTCTTATCATTTTTCGATAAGTACGTTTGTTCACAAGTTATTCGAGCTCGAAGTCAAGTTAGAGTAAATTTCGAGATCTTTTTACTTTTTCGGCGAAACTATTGGACTTATCGTAAAATGACGTAGATTCTTTTTTGTAGACGATTTTATTTGCTACAAATTATCATTGATAAATTTTTTCAAAATTCTGCATTGTTTTCTAGTTATTTCCATTTTAATGCCAAGCTCCTAAATAAGTAGTGTTCTGATCGATTTCAAGAACGGCATTAAAATGGAAATAACTTGAAAACAATGCGGAATTTTGAAAAAAATTTATCAATGATAATTTGTAGAAAATAAAATTGTCTACAAAAAAGATTCCATGACATTTTACAATAAGTCCAATAGTTTCGCCGAAAAAGTAAAAAGATCTCGAAATTTACTCTAACTTAACTTCGAGCTCGAATAACTTTTGAACAGACGTACTTATCGAAAAATGATTAGAGAGTTTTTTTGTAGACCGTTAAATTCTCCACAAAAACGTATGCTGGGCTTATTTGTACAATGAGTCATTGCTGAGTTAAAAAATTCCAAACTAAAAAATTATTTTTTTCCATGTTATTTAAATGGAAAATCAAAAAACCCGATGAGCGACCTCTTAATATTAATATTAAGAGCTCAAACTTTACCACCATTTTTTTTTCATCATCTTTAACGATATTTTCACGGTAACTAAAGAAAAAAAAATTAGTTCTTTTTTTTGGCCCACCCTAATATATATATGTAGTGACTGGGATGTGGTTCTTGGAACTTAATCACTACGATAAATAAATTATCTGACTCCAATTATTAGGATTGACAAAATAATAAATAATTCGTTTTATTTAAATTATATAATACAAGATAATGCTAGTTGCATTAGATATGTGTTAGCTAGTTGCTGTGTATCTCTCTAATTGTACGCATGTACTGTACTGTGTACTTGTGTGAACTGTTGCTACCGAATATCGTATCCGCGTGGGGGAAATATTCGGCGATCGATGACGATCGATGATTGACGGACTTATCCGAAATTATGAATATCAAATAATATAAGTAGTGGAGTGGTCGCTACAGTACTTCCCCTCTTGAAAAAAAAAAATATGATGCTTATTTACAAATGAAAAATAATAAGAAATATTTACAATGCAAAAAAAATAATAATTTGAGCATATTTGCTACGTTGTGAAGAAAGTACTAACTAGAGAGAATACAATTAATAATAAACGAAAATAAAGAATTTAAACGGGTTTAAATTATAAAAAAAAAATATAATTTATGTATTTATCGTGTCGCGCAAAAATGTAATTTAAAGTATTTATCGTGTCGCGCAACGACTTCGTATGGACCCTCATACGGAGCTGAGAATGATGGTCCAATCTGTCCAACTCACACCAGTACGTGGGAACAAGTGTTGAGGTCTCTGAAACAGAAAACAGAACACTGTCCATGACGCGAGGTTTCGGCCGGTGCTAAGTTATTAAAATATGATTTTAAATCACGTAAAACACTTTCAGCATTTGCGTGTTTATTTGACGGAACAAGTAATTCAACTGGTAGGCGAATCGATTCACCGTATACAAGCTCAACTGGGGTAGCTTGTATATCCTCTTTCCAGGCTGCTCGTAGACCAAGTAAGACAACGGGTAGCGCGTCATACCAAGTGTCGTCATAACACAGCAGTGCGGCCTTGAGTCGTCGGTGTAGGCGTTCCACCAGTCCATTAGATTGAGGATGATACGGCGGCGTCACCAAATGTGTTATGCGAAATAATTTGCTCAGCGATTGAAACAACGATGATCTGAATTGTCCTCCTTGGTCGGACGTTATTCTGGCTGGTACACCGTATTTTGAGATCTCTCTAAATAGCGCGAGTGCGACAGTATCTGCGTCTCCATTTTTAAGTGCTATGGCTTTTGGAAACCGGGTAAATCTGTCGACGATCGTCAGGCACTTGTTGTAGCTGCGAGATACTGGTAAAGAGACCAAATCGATGTGGATATGCTCAAAACGTTGCGTCGGCAATTCAAAACGAGCAAGAGGTGAAGATACATTACGATGGATCTTGTTTAGCTGGCAGTTTATGCAAGCTTTGGCCCATTCTCGACAATCTTACTGGATTGATGGCCAGACGTAGCGTTTGCTCACTAGTTTTTGAAATGCTCTGGTGCCAGGGTGCGCCAGAGAGTGCAGCGCATCGAAAACTTTCTTTCGAAGTTGACCAGGAACGTATGGACGTGGTTTACCTGATGAAACATCACAATAAACTGCGGCCGGATGGTAGTTGAAGATAACTTGTTGCCACTGTAGTGACGTTGCTGCGTTGCCAAGAAGATCTCGAAGTTCAGGATCGTTCTTCTGAGCGTTTACCAGCTCGTGCATGGTAATTGGCGTCGAAATGGCTTCAACGCGCGACAGCGTGTCTACAACGATGTTCTCGTGTCCGGAGATGTGTCTAAAATCACTCGTGAATTGGCCAATAAAGTCTACGCGACGAAATTGCCACGGTGATGCTCGTTCAGTACGATGCTGAAAAGCAAAGAGCAAAGGTTTATGATCGGTGTAAATTGCAACTTGTTTACCTTCAAAAATATGACAGAAGTGTCGGACAGCTTCGTAGATGGCGTGAAGTTCACGATCGTACGTCGATAATTTTTGAATGGATGGCTGTAGTTTTCTGCTGAAGAAAGCAAGTGGTTGCCATTCTCCGTCAACTAGTTGTTGCAGAACTGCACCAATGGCTGTATTTGATGCTTCCGAGAAAATAGCCCAAGTTACGACGTCGTTCGGATGCGCAAGCATTGCAGCGTTGGCTAATGCCTGCTTTGCGTTGTCATAAGCTTTTCGGAGTTCTGGTGTCTCGACGATCAGCTTTGATCCTTTCACTTTTGGTCCCTCGAGCAGTTTATTCAGTGGTGCAAGGATTTCTGCAGCGTTTCTGATGAATTTCCTGTAGAAGTTTATGGTACCTAGAAAACCACGTAATACAAAAATCGTACTAGGAAATTTTAGGTTAATAATTGCGTCTACCCTGTCGGGCAACGTGTTGATACCTTGATTGCAGATGTGATGACCTAAAAATTTTAACTCATGCTGGCCCAACACCGATTTGGCTGCGTTGATAACAAGGCCGTAGTCTTGTAAGCGCTGAAATAAAATTTTTAAGTGCTCGAGGTGTTGCTTCTGGTTTTTTGAAGCTACTAGGACGTCGTCGATGTACGGGAAGACAAATGGTAGGTCTCGTGTGGCCTCATCAATGAAACTTTGGAAAGTTTGCACGGCATTTTGAAGTCCAAACGTCATGTATGGGAATTCGAACAAGCCAAAAGGAGTGATGATGGCTGTTTTTTCAATGTCTTCTTCGGTGACGGGAATTTGGTTGAAGGCTCTAACCAAATCTAGCACTGAGAATATATTTTTACCGTGCAGTGTTGCGGTAAAATCGTCGAGTCGTCTGACCGGGTAGTTATTGTGTATCGTGCGGGCGTTGAGTGGCCGATAGTCACCACATGGTCGCCAATCTCCAGATTTCTTGGGTACAAGATGGAGTGGAGATGCCCAAGGACTGGTCGATGGACGTGCGATACCCAGTTGAACCATCTTGCGAAATTCCTCTTGAGCAATTTTCAATTTATTGGGTGCAAGACGTCGTGCTTTGCACGATACTGGGGGTCCTGATGTCGTCTTAATATGGTGCACTGTGGAATGCTTCTTGGCTGAAGTTATTCCTTCAGGGCGAGTTATAGCCGGGTAGTTTGATAACAGTTTATGGTAAACTGTATCACCTTCAATTAATTTGATGCATTTTGCATCCGATCGGATTGAATCCACGCGTGTTTGGAGACCAGTGGAGCCGTCACGTAATTGTTTGTGTTTGAGGTCGATTAACAAGTTAAAATGACTTAGAAAATCGGCGCCAATTATTGGTTTCGTGACGTCAGCGATGATGAATCTCCACGTAAATTTTCGACGTAAACCGAGGTTTAGTGACAGAGTGATACAACCGTATGTTTCAATCAACGAGCCGTTTGCTGCGAGTAGTTGGTATCCTACTGGTGTAGGCTTGCATTTGATCCGCCGGTATGGATAAACAGAAAGATCTGAACCAGAATCCACGAGGTATTGAGTATTCGTGGTTAGATCGACGACGAAGAGGCGGTTTGAAGATGCGAGAGAGTTGCTTTCCGCCGCTAGTGACTCTCGTTTACGTTTCTCGAGAACTTGCAGCCCGGTGTACATTTGTACGCGGTTTTACCAAACTTGGCGTGGTAATAACAGATGCCTATTTTACCAAGCTTGCGTGGCTTCGAATTGCTTCGGGAGCGTTGGTTTGGTTTACGAGCTGGAAATTTGCCGCGGTTCTGGTTGAAAGCTGTCGTGAGGGCTGCCACTTGCCGAGATAGCTCGCTCACTTGTTTCTGCAGCGCCATCGTTTCCTGCGAAGATGATGATGAAGCGACAGCAGCGGTGTGAGTCACTGGGAACATCTCGTGTAGCTTGTCGGCTGTCTTGGCTAAGTCATCGATGGTAGCCGTGGTCGGAGAGATGGCTAGAAGTTCTTGTGTCTTCTTAGGCAAGTTTGCCAGCCATCTTGCTTTCAGAACAGCGTCATCAATGGTTGGTGCAAGCGATTTAAGATGGCGGAGAAACTGTGATGGTGATCGGTCACCGATCGCTTCGCCATCTAGAAGCTGACGCAGTTTGGCTTCTTCAGACTTTGAGTAACACGCAATTAGCGTGGCTTTCAACTAGGCGTATGGCGTCGTCGTTGGTAGGTTGATGATGAGGGTCTCAACCTCAGACGCATACTCTGTGTCAATGAGAGAAACCGCGTGGTTGAATTTCTCTTTCTCAGTTGCTATGCTGTGGATCGCAAACTGAGCTTCAAGCTGCGCGAACCATACACTCACTCGCTTTAGGTTAAAGCTAGGCACCTTCAGCGAGTTGACGATCATTGGTTTAGCATCTACAAACTCATTGCCTTTCTTGTCCTCTGGATTCGACATAGTTGATATACGAGGAACACTAACACAATAAAACTAACACAAAATTTTAATACCACTGTAAGCGGATTAGTGTCCGTCGAAGCTGACTCACCGTTTAGGAATGTTCGAAATGCTTCGAGTCGCACGAAAATTATCACTGGGCGAAAATTAACGCGAATGATAATTTTATTCACTGTATTTTTGCACAGGAATTCACTGATAACTTTTATCACAATTTAATTTGCACCACGATGGTGCCCCTTAAATTATAAACCAGTGCAGCATATGTCCAAAATGCCCCGCAATGCACCAGCCGTGATAAAAGGCTTGCACAACACTTAATTCACGCACTTCACTGTTGTAAAGAACTCTCGGAATTAATATGTCGTGATTAGCTATCAGCGTAGACGCGGTATTTTATACTCAACGTGCTATTTGCCACGTGGAATGCGTGCACGAAATGGCGTCCTCTTGAAAATCACGTCGGGCAGTCACCAATGTAGTGACTGGGATGTGGTTCTTGGAACTTAATCACTACGATAAATAAATTATCTGACTCCAACTATTAGTATTAACAAAATAATAAATAATTAGTTTTATTTAAATTATATAATACAAGATAATGCTAGTTGCATTAGATATGTGTTAGCTAGTTGCTGTGTATCTCTCTACTTGTACGCGTGTACTGTACTGTGTACTTGTGTGAACTGTTGCTACCGAATATCGTATCCGCGTGGGGGAAATATTCGGCGATCGATGACGATCGATGATTGATGGACTTATCCGAAAATATGAATATCAAATGATATAAGTAGTGACGTGGTCGCTACATATATATATATATATATATATATATATATATATATATATATATATATATTAGATTGTTTCAAATTAGGGGTCTATTTTTATTTTTTTGATGAACATTGAAAAATCGGAAGGGTTTGTTAAAATATGGTGACAGTTAAAATTTGAGCTCTTAATATGGATATTTAGAGGTGGCTATTGACAATTTTCGATTTTTCATTTAGTAACATGGTAAAAAATACATAACTTCCGAAAAAATCATGATACAAAAAACCTCTTCTCAAATATTTTGTAGCAAATTTACTGATCTACTTAAAAGGTCATATGATTTTTGCATAAATTCAACTATTCACAAGATATCCGGCATCAAAGTTTGATAGAATTCAAAGAACTTATTTTTGCTCGTTCTGAATTTTATACCATGTCAACTAATGAGAATTCAGAAATTCTCAATACAGTTTTTTGTAGGAAATTGAATGCTCTACAAAAAATGTCTCTTATCATTTTTTGATAAATCCATGTGTTCAAAATTTATTGGAGCTTGAAGTCAAGTTAGAGTAAATTTCGAGATCTTTTTACTTTTCCGGTGAAACTATCGGACTAATCATAAAATGTCATTAAATCTTTTTTGTAGGCAATTTTATTTCCTACAAATTATCTTTGATAAATTATTTTTGAATTCTGCATTCTCTTCTAGTTATTTCCATTTTAATGGCAAGCTCTTAAAAAAAGTGTTCTGTTCGATTTTAAGAGCTCGGCATTAAAATGGAAATAACTAGAAGAGAATGCAGAATTCAAAAAAAATTTATTCGAAATAATTTATAGAAAATGAAATTGCCTACAATAAAGATTCCATAATATTTTATGATTAGTCCAATAGTTTCACCGGAAAAGTAAAAAGATCTCCAAGTTTACTTCGAGCTCTAATAACTTTTGAACAGATGGATTTATCGAAAAATGATAAGAGACTTTTTTTGTAGAGTATTCAATTTTCTATAAAACAACTGTACCGAGAATCTCTGAACTCTCATTAGTTGACATGGTATAAAATTCAGAACGAACAAAAACAAGTTCTTTGAATTGTATCAAACTTTGACGTCGGATATCTGGTGAATGGTTAAATTTATGCAGAAATCTTAAAAGACCTTTTTTGTAGATCAGTAAATTTGCTACAAAAAATTTAGGGAGAGGTTTTTCGTATCTTGATTTTTTCGGAAGTTATGTATTTTTTACCATGTTACTGAATAAAAAATCGAAAATTATCAATAGCCACCTCTAAATATCAATATTAAGAGCTCAAATTTTAACTGTCACCATATCTTAACATACCCTGTTAGGGTGTGTCATACCCTGTTAGGGTGTGTCATTTCGGAGCAACATTTTTTTTTTAAGTGTATGGAAAAAAAAATCATAGTTCAACACAAGAAAAAAAAATTTCGCGCAAGAAAAAAAATTCTATGTCGATTACAGACCTAGCTTATTGAAGAAATCCATTTCCCGTTTAAATAACACGGGAAAATTTAATTTTCAACTTTGAGTATTTTTAACTTGTTCACTAATCAATAGATCGAATAGGCTAATACATAATTTTGTAGGAAATTGTACGCGCTACAAAAAAGGTCTCTTATCATTTTTTGATAAATCTATCTGTTCAAAAGTTATTGGAGTTCGAAGTTAAGCTCTAGTAAATTTCGAGATCTTTTTACTTTTCCGGTGTAACTATCAGACTTATCACAAAATGTCATAGGATCTTTTTTATTGGAAATTTTATTCTCTACAAATTATAATGAATAAAATTTTTTCAAATTCCGTATTGTTTTCTAGTTGTTTTCATTTCAATGTTGAGCTCTTTAAATCAATCAGAACACTACTGTTTGAAGAGCTTGAAATTAAAATAAAAATAACTACAAAACAATGCGGTATTTGAAAAAACATTACTGATGATAATTTGTAGGCAATAAAATTTCGAATAAAAAAGATCCTATGATATTTTGTGATAAGTCTGATAGTTTCACCGGAAAAGTAAAAAGATCTCAAAATTTACTAGAGCTTAACTTCGAACTCCAATAACTTTTGAACAGATAGATTTATCAAAAAGTGATAAGAGACCTTTTTTGTAGCGCGTACATTTTCCTACAAAAATATGTGTTAGTCTATCCGATCTATTGATTAGTTAACGAGTTAAAAATACTCAAAGATGGAAATTAAATTTTCCCGTGTTATTTAAACAGGAAATTGATTTTTTCAATGAGCTAGGTCTGTAATCGACATAGAATTTTTTTTCTTGCGCGAAAATTTTTTTTTGTGTTGAACTATGATTTTTTTTCCATGCACTTAAAAAAAAAATGTTGCTCTGAAATGACACACCCTAATATATATATATATATATATATATATATATATATATATATATTAGGGTGATTCATTTCCGCAAATGTTTTTTTTTTTAAGTGCTCAAGCAAAATCTCAATCTACATCGAAAAACAAAAATTCTCACCAAGTATGAGCTCTTAATTCCAATGCTAAGTACTTACTATTTGATTTCAAAGATTTCCCATTTAAAATACACGTAAATTAAATGACTTTTTTTTTAACTTTCTAATACTCAGCTTCGTTTCATGATATCAACACGGTTTTGGTCGCGAATTGTAGGGCATTTGGTGTTCTTCAAAAGTGCCCATAGTTACTTAGCTGTTATTCCAGCTGTTTCACTTGTGTCCGCTGCGGAACTCATTTTTCCTATGAAATTAACCTTTATTGGCTTGCAGAACGTAAACCAATGAAAGTACACTAAAATCGCTAATGGAAATTTCATAGGAAATTATATTCCCTTCAAAAAAAGTTCTATGAGTCAAGCCGCTAAAGTCCATAGTTTCCGAGTTATAGTCATCTTAATAATTCAAAGAATAAAATTGCAATTGTAATTTTTTTTTTTATATTATCTTTTTCAAATTATTAAAATGACTATAACTCGGAAACTATGGACTTTAGCGGCTTCACTCATAGGACTTTTTTTGAAGGGAATAAAATTTCCGATAAAATTCCTATTAGCATTTTTACTGTACTTTCATTGGTTAACGTTCTGCAAGCCAATAAAGGTCAATTTCATAGGAAAAATGAGTTCCGCAGCGGACACAAGTGAAACAGCTGGAATAACAGCTAAGTAACTATGGGCACTTTTAAAAAACACCAAATGCCCTACAATTTGCGACCAAAACCTTGTTGATATCATGAAACACAGCTGAGTATTAGAAAGTTAAAAAAAAAGTTATTTAATTTACGTGTATTTTAAATGGGAAATCTTTGAAATCAAATAGTAAGTACTTAGCATTGGAATTAAGAGCTCATATTTGGTGAGAATTTTTGTTTTTCGATGTAGATTGAGATTTTGCTTGAGCACTTAAAAAAAAAAACTTTTGCGGAAATGAATCACCCTAATATATATATATATATATATATATATATATATATATATATATATATATATATATATTGTAACAGGTTTTCTCTACCGGAAATCTACCGGAGTGAAGTCCGAATACACTTATGATTTTGACACCCTGATTCAAAATATTCAATGTTGGGCGCCAGGTGATTTTATAATTACCAATAAACAATTATCATAAATCGGCTCAGGGTGGTGGATCGGGAAAAGGGCAGGCACTTAAGATTAGGATTAAATAATTGATTAGAATTAACACAAAAATATATTCGTATATCAAACAGAAAATAAATTCATCGGTATCACAACTAATTATCGGTTACAAAACAAAATATAATTTGCCGGTTTCGGCTTGACTCAATCTAAAGAAAAAAAAATTTGCTCGCAAAAGTCGTAGTGATCGAAACACAAAAATCTTTAAAAAAACAGTCGGTTCACGAAATAATAATCAGTTATTTTATTGTCCGGCACACACATACGCTGTAAGTATCACTGGAATACTTGATGAGTGACGTCAGAATATCGTATACGACAAGATTCTACACTGTAAAAAAAGATTCCTGACATCAAACCAGATTCGTTTGGCTCAAGTACTCCGTGCGTTTGGATACAGCCAAGCGCTTCAAGCGATTGAGTCTACCGCCCTCTACGTTTGACAGTATGTTTTGCTCCAACTGAGAGTTTCTTGAGGGAAGGTACCAAGTCGTTCGAACTAACTCTATAGTATTTGATACAACTCAGTCACTTGTTTCACTTAAAAAAAAATAGAAATTAGTTCAAGTCATTAATGCTATTGATACAATAATGATTTTTGTTTTATATAAAATAATTAAAAATTTCACTCAAAGTAAATTGTGAGGTGACTGAAGGTATGAATTTTCAGTTAAGTCAAAATTTTATTCAAGCAAATGAATTTTAGTGTTGAAAGTAATATCTTTTTAGGTCCTTAGAAACTGCCCAGGCAATTGATTCAATAAAAAATCGAGTTATTTCAAATGGCTGTATTGGATTGATCCAAAAAAAAACACTAATCTGAATCAAATGAATATTGTCTTTAATTATCTCATTCATAATTCATTAAAAAAAATTTTTTTTTTTTTTTATGTATTTATTTATTTTTGATTTTATTTTATTTTCATTATTATTATTATTATTTCTTTTTTTATTAAGTATTGGGACAACTACATTATATTATTATATTACATCAATTATATTTTACAAATCATCCTAACACACTCACAGTTTTTAGTGAAAAATTAAATAATTTTAATTTTGCCATCCTGAGGATTCGAACTCCAAGAAACTAGTCGGTTGACACGACACGTTTGGTATTATAGGAAACTTCTTCTTGTTTCATTGAAATATGTAAAGCTGTCAAACGAAACGTTTCAAGAGTTTCAATTAAATTTCTAAAAATTAAAAAGTTTGCTTCAACAAGTTTTTATGTTTAAATCAAGTACATCCAAACTTTAATTAAAATATATTTTACTATTCAATCAAATATTAGTTTAATTATGGTCAAATTTAAAAACTTTAACATAAACGCTTGAGCAATTTCTCATAATCGACTAGAGATTTTAATTCAATAAAAATGATTTTCTTGAGACAAACTAGTTTTTGTTGCTTCAAACGAATTTGGTTTCACTGAAGAGGAAATTCGTCAAACTCCTAGGGAGTTTGATGTCAGTACCTTATTTTTTACAGTGTACTGCCGCTTCGAGGGAAACACAGATAATCCGTAATTCTCAGAATTGTTCGATGAAATAAAATAAAATAGAAATAATATTTTATTTCAGTAACATGTTAAGTTTCACTGCCATATAATTATTGCGCGTAATCAATTAATTAATTAATAATTATTACGCGAACGCGTCTCACTTGTTCAATAATAATTCACTCGTACTCTTTGTTTAGTTTCGCGCCGATGCTTCGGCTTATTCACGAAAGGTGGTTATTGTTCACTCGGAATTAATTCACTATTAATTAACTTAACTAGTCGTTGATCAAAACTCAGGATTGTTCTAAAACAGTCTTAAATTGAAATTGTTCTTCACTTAAGTCGGAATAGTTTTTTTGGTCGGAGTCGAATTGTTCAAAAATACAAAAACCTGGCCGTTCAGTACGGAGTCTAGCCTGGATCTCCTGTTCAATCCATACGTCGGATCATTTGCTCGATCGAAGTCGAAATTTTGATTCTAGATGTCACAAGAATTTGCTCATCGGGTAACTATTCATTATTTCAAATAATTTCAAACCACGAGTCGGTGTCGAATTTTTCATCATGTTACGATATATATATATATATATATATATATATATATATATATATATATATATATATATATATATATATATAAAATTTACTATAAATTTGACTTAAGGCTTAAATAACTTTTGAACAGTGGGATTTATTAAAAAATAATAAGAGACTTTTTTAGTAGAGCGTTCAATTTCCTACAAATAATGTATTGTGCATAATAATCCGTTTATTAGTGTGGGAGTTAGAAAATTCTAAAAAAAAAAAAAATTTTTTCCCGTGTTATTTAAATGGAAAATAAAAAAATGGATTGAGGCAAATCTTAATATCATTATTAAGAGCCCGGATTGGTGCCAAAATTTTTATTTTTAGTTATACTTTCAATTTTTGTACACTATAAAAAAAAAATTGTTGGTTTTTTTGAAACACCCTAATATATATATATCTCTTACAGTACACGCACACACTCACTCTTCGTTAGCCTCTAACTCTCTGACTTCGGCAATGTAGAGTCACAGGTTCCATGAGCAAGTATATAGTTACCGTTATACGTCGATAATATTTCTATAGCAAGTTTTTAATGTATCTTGATCTTTATTTGATTGTAATGAATATGAAACTTATCTTTAGGAATATTTGAATAGCTAGACTTACATTATAATGATTTATTCTGCCTTTATGATTAACGTGTGTGCGTAAGAAAGTTTTCGTTTATAAATTATTTTCTCGTTTAATACTTGTGTTTTGTGGTTTTAATCAATAGCCTAAGTTAGCCTCATAAACAGGACGAAGCGCAAAATGTGAATAAGATGATTGATAGTAGAAGCCCCTTTCTTAATTGTGGAAGAATTGAGGGGAAGAGGCTTATAGCACGGATTCTTGTAACGAGGTTGGACTGTAAAAAAGTACAGTTAACAGTTATTAAGAGGCTTTTATAAAACAAATAAACAAAAGTATAAAGTAAAATGAATGAAATCGGCAAGTACGCAAGAGCAAAAGATGTATATTATATTTCCTTAAGTCACTTTTAACATATTATATATTATTAACTAATAAATTAAACATCTATGAAACTATTTAATTTAGTATATAATCTTTAACAATAAATTGAAGTATTATTCCAATTTAAATTAAGTTATAAAATTGAGATCTACAATGTTTTATATTATTATTTGAATAGATGCTTTCAGATGCTTTGATATTAGATAAAAATATAGCTTCCTAGACTTCCTAATGTTATAGCTCAGCAGTAGCATTGATCGTCCCAGAGGATGTTCCACTCAACACAACGAATATTTTATACTAAATTAATCAATTTTAATAAAATTTAATACTGAGAAACTACTGACTAGACCTAGTTTCTCAAATCAATCTTTCACCTGAAGTTACAAATTGATTCACAATCAGTATTTTATTAATGTGCTTCTTATAATTTTAATATCTATACGAAATTCGGTAAAAAAAAAGAGATTTCAAAGTATAGAAATCTGAATACTTATCTTGCAATTCACTTAAGTTCATAAAATACTTTTTCATAAATATCTATATGAATAAATAGACATCAATATTTTATAAAATTTGACTTTTATGAACTTTTCAATATAGATTGCTATTATATTTCAGGAGCCGCTACAGAACAGGGCCAATAAGAAGATCTCGTAGACGAGCAGTATTCAAAAATGGTGATTGCAACGTCCTACAATCTCGAATATCTCGCAGATCGTTGCGTTTTCTGCAAGATATTTTCACAACTCTTGTTGACACACAATGGCGTTGGACATTACTTTGTTTTACGCTAAGTTTCGTTTTGTCTTGGCTTGGTTTTGCAGTCATTTGGTGGCTTATTGCCTTTACTCATGGAGACTTCGAAAAAAACCATTTACCTCCCGTTCAAGCTCAGAATAATTGGACACCGTGTATTTACAATATATTTTCGTTCACCAGTTGTTTCTTATTCTCGGTCGAAACTCAACACACTATCGGATATGGTAGCCGATCAACAACGGAAGAATGCCCTGAAGCCATATTTGTAATGTGCATTCAGAGTATTGCTGGTGTCATGATCCAATCATTTATGGTTGGTATTGTATTTGCTAAAATGAGCAGACCAAAACAACGCACACAGACATTATTATTTTCACGAAACGCAGTAATCTGTCAGCGAGATGGTGAACTTTGTTTCATGTTTCGTGTTGCTGATATGAGGAAATCTCATATAATTGGTGCCACTGTAAGAGCACAAGTAATTCGATCTACGACAACTAAAGAAGGAGAAACACTCACTCTCAATCAAGAAGAATTAAATGTCGGCACAGACGGTAAAAATAGCAATATCTTCTTTATTTGGCCTATGACGATAATTCATCAAATCAACGCTGAATCACCTTTCTATGATATGTCAGCCGAAGATATGCTGACAGAAAGATTCGAAGTTGTTGTTATTCTTGAAGGCACAATTGAATCCACTGGACAAACCACTCAAGCAAGGTCCAGTTATTTACCTCATGAAATTCTATGGGGCCATCGCTTTGAGCCAATGGTAGATTATTCGAAAGAACGCCAAGGATATGAAGTGGATCATTCACTTTTTAATTCTACTACCCAAGTTGATACACCATTGTGCTCTGGGCGAGAACTTACTGACTTTTATAAAATTCAAGATGATTCACGCTACAGTACAGGTTGGTGTTAATACTTAATATTACTATTGCTGTTTTCAAATTTCTTTTTGTTTACAATATTTATTCATAATTAACTTGACGTAATAATAGTCCTTTATTATTATCAGATAGAATTTTATTTGCGGTGTAAAAAATGTCAGTTTAAAATTAAATGCAATTAACGTCAATTGTGTTCATTGTTTTTAATTTCATGTGATTTTTCAAGATTTTCGAAAAATATATTTAAATATGATCATTAAAGTGATTCAAAAAATGACAAATAATTTTTTTCTCCTCGGAAATAGGTTCAAAAATTTCATTTATATATAAGAAGACGCCTGTGAAAGTTAGAGTTCTTAATATTAACATTAAGAGGTTCGGCATTGCACTTTTCTATTTTTCATAAAAATAACATGGAAATAGATATTTTCGATACATATGTGCGAAGTGAGGCATTCCCAGGGCTTAAAAATTGAGACACGAGCCTTAGGAACGGCGCGTTTACAGCGGGGCCGAGTACGCAGATTGCCACGAGCCGTTAGGCATAATACGATTACTTATTCAATAAAGCTTTTAATCAATTATCATATAAATTTATTTTTATTATTTTAAATTTAGATCTTTATTACTGATAATAGAACAAAAATAATACTATTGTTTGGCGTCGAAATGAAAATTAACCGTCCAGTTACTAAATGTAAAGAAAGATGTTGTTTTATTTAATTTTTGTCAGGTCACAAATTTATCATACACTTTTTTGTATTTTGGTCCAGATTTTGCCGGTAATAAATTACGCGTAACATTTTGAGCAGCAGATACTAGGTCCGGAGGTATGCAATGTCTCGTTAATGCATTTATTGTTTACGTAGATTTTGAAAAACTTTTTTTTTTAATTTTAATTTAAGTGATAGATTACTATAAATAATATAAATAATACACGCAGTTATAGTTAGGAATTGCATAGAGTTGAACATATGATCGACAGACTGATTTTCATGAGTGGTTTTTTAGTATGCGCAGGCATACGTCATCATCGGATTAAAAATTATTTTTTAGTTACATGTGTGATAGCAAACGACCAAAAAATATCGAAGTAACCTAACGAACCATCTTGTGACAAAATTTATCATCATTTTAATTTGTCCAATTACCGACTTTTCTGTAATTTTCAATAAATACTCAAAACAATATTACCAAATAAATAGACGCGGATTTATAACCTGCCATTTATAGGCACTAAATGTAGTGAATTTCAAATATCTGTCACAAAAACTAATGTATTTATCTAGTACAATCGAGTCTAAGACGCTCGTGTGTTGGTACCCTCGCCTTCGGCTCGGGCACCAATCTTCACACTCGCGTCTTAAACACGATCGCACTCATTGGTTTTTCATATAGTGGAAACCAATTTAATATAGTGGAAAGCTAAACATACAAACCTTCTTAATAAAACAATTTTTAGATAAATTGAGAAAAATATAGGGGGCGTTCCACGCCAAATCGGACACCATTTAGCTTTTGCACCTCAGATTTTTTTGTAACTTTTTTAACTTTTAGTATAGGTTGAAAGAGGCCTTCATGATTTTTTTCGTTTTTTCCCCCAACCGTTTTCGAAATATCAAATTTCGAAAAATGTAGATTTTTTTTTCAAATGCCTGTAACTTCATGAAGTGGTTTAAAAAAAATTTTCAAAGAGACAAAAAATGTTCATTTTTATAGACACCTTATCGTTAAAGAATATCAAAAAATATATTTGAACCACGCTTCAATTGAAATTTAAACTTTTTCGTATAAACTGTCGATTTACAAAAAAAAACGTACTGATCGATTCTTCTCGTAATTTTTCACGACAAACTGTCACCTATTCTACAACTTTTCCAGATATGCTCATAATGAGACAACGATGGGATCAATTTTTTTTTTAATTTTTTAAATTTCATATTCCAGTTTTTTTTAAAAGAAAAATGTCTTAAAATAATAGCATGCTCAGGATTTACTGTTAATAATTATCTGGCAAACAACTATTATCAAAATTTTCTAATTTTATTTCCTCAGAAAAATTATTACTAATAAATTTATTATTATTATTATTAATAAAATTATTACTTATTATTTAATCAGTAATAATTTTTCTGTGAATGAAAATTTTGATGATAGTTATGTGTCAGACGATTATTAACAGTAAATTCTGAGCATGCTATTATTTTAAGACATTTTTCTTAAAAATAAAGTGGAATATGAAATTTAAAAAATCTAAAAAAAATAGATCCCATCGTTGTCCCATTATGAGCATAGCTGGAAAAGTTGTAAAATAGGTGACAATTTGCTGTGAAAAAATTATGAGGGAAATCGATCAGTAAGTGTTTTTTGTAAATCGATAATTTATACTTAAAAGTTAAGATTTCAATAGAAGTGTGGTTCAAAAATTTTTTTTGATATTTTTTATCGAAAAGGTATCTCAAAAAACAAACATTTTTTGACTATTTCAAAATTTTGTTTAAACCACTTTTTGCGAAGCTACAGGCATTCAAAAGAAAAATCTCTTCATTTTTTAAAATTCGATATTTCGAAAACGGTTGGAGGAAAAAATTTGAAAAAAATCATGAAGGCCTCTTTCAACCTATCCTAGAAGATAAAAAAGTTTCAAAAAAATCCGAGGTTCAAAAGCTAAATGGTGTCTGATTTGGCGTGGAAAACCTCATGGATAGCCCGAACTGCTAATCGAACCCAGACCATATCGGTATCACGCCGAGTAATCTACCAGTTGAGCTATCTGGCACTATACTATACTCCGTTCAATTTGATCTATAAGTTATTGAGCCACACCATCCACCGTACGGTAATACGCCAATTTAATATAGTAGAAACCTAAACATGCAAACTTTCTCAATAAGACAATTTATAGATAAATTGAGATAAATATACATTGCCTGAACTGGGAATCGAACCCAGACCATGTTGGTATCGCGCCGAGTGCTCTACCAGTTGAGCTATCCGGCACTGTACTATATATTGTTCAATTTGATCTATAACTTATTGAGCCACACCATCCATCTTACGATAATACACCAATTTTGTATAGTGGAAACCTAAACAGAGTTGATTTTTTTATTTTGCTCTACAATCGATTAAGGCAGCACGAAGTCTGCCGGGTCAGCTAGTAATTAATATATTTCAATACACACTTTATTAATTTTAACCTTTTATTTTAACTCTTTACAACTAGAATAATCATTGACCCCCCGGATCTTTGACCGTTTGACCTTATGAAAATTTTATTTTATGACCATATCACACACACACACTTGAGTCCCCTGGGCGTTCGGCTCATGAACTTATTTTTACATTGATTAAAAATTAATAATTAATTTATCTCATACAGCCTAGAAGTGGCGATCACGTAACGGACAAGACGTACGATTTAATATAAATATCAATCCGCAATTATGGCCTAAGTCTACAGCCAAAATTAATTGATAACTGATGATTTTACTTACAGCGACGAATTCTATTCTGCCCTGGTCTTACTGGTCATGTTGATGTACTTCCAGTTCGTTTGCATTGATCCTGGTTGTCTGGTCCTATCTCGTAATTTCTGTCCACAACTTCCTTTACCCAATTGATCTTACACGTACTCTCTAACACCTGATGTTCGGGTAGTCGGCAGTCCTACGTCTAGATGGTCACCCGATTTTCCTGGCTCTGCCCTTGGACGTCTCCCGGTACTAACTGTCTTCTCTGCTGTTGTTTTGCGTTTATATTATTTTCACTCGATTGTCGACGGTTATAATCGGAAAATTCATCTCTACTTAATTATAATCGGGACTAGTTTCGAGTATTTTCAATTAGCGCGCCCGGCGACAAGTCGAAAAAATCATCTGCACACTGTCACAAATTATTAATTAGAATGAATATCTTTATATACTTATGCTTGTCTTAATCAATTTCAAAATTTTGTTTCAGTAGAAAAATAAAATTTAATTATTCCTCGGTCATTCTTTTCTAAATTATTATTTTACAATAATTATTTTGATTATTATATTAGAGTCAAATTTTAGTTAATGTTACGCAAAGAATTTACATACCAAAATTATTTTCCAGTATCTCGTAATTTTTTTAATTACGTTGACTGAATTACATTGAAAATCTAAGCTTTATAATATTTTTAATATTGTATTTTCTTTGAAAGAATCTTTACTCTGTAGATATATTTACTATAATTAGTTTTCTAATATTCGAGACCTCGTCTTTTAGAAAATAATTTTTGCCTTGCCTGGATCAACTTTCGATATCGAATATTTTTATCTCTTCTCGTCTCGTTATTCTTGACTCTCACAGCAACACTAACCTCTTCGAAAGAGGTTGTCGTGGATAATGATTACGTTGATCTAATATTTGTCAGTGAATAGTGGACTAACTCGTTTATAAATTTCTCAACTTATTTATTTTGATTTTTCATAATGAGTTTTTTAACATTGAAATGATACAAAAAATTGTTTAATCAAAAAAAGTAAAGTCTGTATAACACCAGCACAAGCATGAAGAATACATTATTAAATTATTTGTAATAACTTTTTTTTTTGCAGACGGAATGAGCTTGAAGAAAAATTCTGGAGACTCGACAATGCCATTAATACTGACAACATACAACCAAAATGATGATTCGAGTTACTTGAGTCCACAAGGTTATATTTATCAGAGATCACCAAAACTTCACGTTAACGTTCCATTAATTGACGAAGCTCAAGGACTGTGAATATCTATCATTACTTGAATAAAATTCCAAATATGAATTTAATTTTCAGGACTAAATGTATTTAGAAGAATTCCATTCCGTCATATAAATGATATTATACATTACCGTTATAAAAATAAGTTAGCTCCAGTAAGCCATTCCATTTTCTAGATGTATGGATCACAATCGTATAATCTATTAGAAGTTAACATAACTAATTATCACTGTTTACACTTGAAAAAAATGATAGAAAGTTGTTGAGCCATATAATTATTTTTTAGAAATAAATAAATTATTATTCTTGAAATTAAAAAACAGTTTAAGCCTTAATAAACTTGTATCATTTGCTTCGTAGCATGTATATTTATTGCATATTTAACCACAAATATATATAAATTTTTTACAGGTTATTCGAAACATTGAATATTTTAAGTGATCAAGATATTATCATATTAGCTATTAAATTTTATATTACAACCCCCTTGGAAAAATTTATAAATTCTGCTAGATTCTCGTAAATTCACAAAGATGTAATGACAATAAATGAGTTCTATGAGGAGCTGCTATCAAAAATATCTAACTATTACAAAAAGATTTAAGGGTAGAGATTATAACATTGGACCTATCATTATCACTATATCAGTCTATATCAACTGCTACAAGTTGACGTCACTAAATATTAAGTTAATTATTGATAAATAAATAAATAGGATGATTGATTTAACAGATTAAACCATTATACATGCTGGGTGCATGCTTCTTTGACTCATAACTGTGACGCGTGGCCTGAAATATTTAGTTAAATAATCTTATGCTGATGGATAAAGACGCTAGTGATTGTAAAGTTAATGAGACGGATTCATTAATATTCGAACATATTGAGACAAATCGCTTTCTTCATTCGCGATTTTTACCAGCAGCCACCAGAATTTGCGGGTTGAACCCTGGTTTAGGCTAGTCTTTACAAAGTTTATAATTAGCTGAACAACGCAAATGGGTTTTTGCAAGAAAAAAACCCGCACTCAACCAAGCCAACAATGGATGAAACTCACTTAAACTTCCTTACGGCTAATTATCTTAAATTACACTCAAGTAATGTAGATTATATAACGTAAAAGATAAGGCAGAATACATTCATAATGATAAAATAAAAATGGATAATTTTATTGCCAATTATCTCCATATATAAAAGAGGGTGTTTGTATATATGTCATGGCTAGACTCAGAGACTATTTGACCGATCATTATGAAAATTGGTATATATATGCATTTTTCCATGGAGAAGGTTTATATGCTATCCCCCTTGATGTAATTCGCAACCAGGCGGCGCTGCAATGAATCGACTTTTGCTCTGTTCAACCGATTGTCATGAAAATTATTCTATACACTAGGGTATGCCATTTTAAGGTGACTTTGTTTCCAACAAAAAAACAGGCTGAAAACTCGCAGGAAGGTGAGAAAAGGAGCCTGTTAAATGCAGAATTCTTAATATTAATATTTAGAGGTGCCTATTTCTAATTTTCCATTTCCCGTTTAAATAACATGGAAAAAAAAAATATTTTATTTTTTTATTTTTCTAGCTCGGCATTCGCACCTCATATAAATAAGTCCAGAACATAATCTTATAGAAAATTTAATGCTCTACAAAAAAGGTCTCTTATAATTTTTTGATAAATCCATCCATTCAAAAGTTATTAGAGCTGGAATTCAAATCTATAATAAATTTCCAGATCTTTTTACTTTTCCAGCAAAACTATCAGACTTATCAAAAAATGTCATAGAATCTTTTTTATAGACAATTTTATTTCCTACAAAGTATTTTCAATAAAGTTTTTTGAAATTGACCATTTTTTTCTAGCTATTTTCATTTTAAAGCCAAGCTCGTAAAAATAATAGTTTTCTAATCTATTCTGAGAACTTAACATTGTGTAAAATTTAATTTGTAAGAGAAGGACGAGAAAGGATAATTTATAATTAATTTATTGATTTCACATTAATAATTTAACCTTTATTTATTTAATAACCTTTTGACCTTATACACTGTAAAAAATCACCGGGGTAAGTCCAAGCGGTGTAGGTGTTAAAATCAGCGGTGTTAAATTTCAACACCGAAAAATAACGCCGCCGCCGATGTAAATATTTTGTACCGGTGATAAAACAAATTCTTCGGTGTTAAAATAACGCCGCCGCCGGTGTAGGTATTCTTTACCGGTGTTAAAATATTTTATTTTGTGATTATTTTTACTTACTCGATCACTATACTTGTTAATAAAATATATTTGTTATTAATTTTCATAAAGAACTTACATTTTTTGTGTTTTATAATCTTTAAAGATCATTCTCCAAGCGGACGCAGTTTACCCTGCTTTTACACCGGTTACCCCGCTTTTACACCGGTTCTACTCTGTTTTTGCACCGGTTACCCCGTTTTAACACGGGTATTTTTAACACCGGTAAATTACTCCTCCTACACCGGTGTAATTTCATTTTTATACCGGGCGGAGTTAAAATGAGTCTATTTTTAACACCGCTCTTTTTACAGTGTAGCCTTATGACTTTATTAAACCTTCATAAACCTTTATAGACCTTATAACCTGATGCCAACTACCATTGGCTATATCACACACAGACACACTCACTCTGAGTCCCCCGGACTATTTTTACACACACTCAACTTAAACTTAACTCCCCGCGCGGCCGACACGACCTTCTACGTGGCTAAAACCTTAATTTTAGTACTCGTGCGGTCCCCTGGACCCTCTTCGCGACTTTACAATTAATTCACGCAGTCACCTTGACCCTACACGTGATATTTACCCTTATTCATTAACTCACGCGGTCCCCTGGACCCTCTACGTGATTTTTCCACTACTCACTAGTTTATGACAATTTTTACAACGATTTAATTACCACAATTTCCATAATTATGATTTTTCTGATTCGCACTTTTACCAATATAAGATTCCATTGAACCAATTTCTTAATTAAAATTACTTCCAACGTAATTATTTATCATTTTAAAATCACTAATAAATTCAACAACAACTAATTCCTTATAACGTTATCCGTTCCTTATCAACAAATTTTGTTAAGCCGGTTTTATGAGTTAATTTATGTGACCGCTTAACAATTTATCACGACAACGATATCACAATACTCAAAACTCGAATATCAATTCTTCCTCATGACGTTTATAAATTTATTAATCGATTTTATATGATTTATTAATTTAATTTACTTATAATTAATTTTATCTTAATATTAGTGACTAGATAACTTTGACTAGAACGCAATTGATTTTCCGGCGAATGCTTTACACGACCTGTCTGGAAAATTCCAGAAGAATTTTCTGGCGAGTGACTTAAACAACCTGCCTGGAAATATCAAAGCTACTTATTGTTGAGTCCAGGTTTTACAATTATTATATTACACATTAAATTGACACGACAATACTTCACAAACATGACGTTAAATTATGTATTTTAACTAACAAATATTCCGGCTCCCCGCCTGGAATATTCTACAGAATACCTTTTACGATTTACGTTGATTCTTTTCCGTCACTCGTTCTGTATCAGTTGTCCTTGTCCGTGTCGTGTCCTCTCTAGTCCGTGTATTAGGTTCTCGACCGTGTATACCTGAGTAACCGGTTGTCTCAAATTTTTCTCCTTTTCAACTCTCTCGGATCAATTCTCGTTTTCGCCAAATACTCGAACTCTTCTTCGACCTGCTATTCAGACGCAATCAGTTCTTAATAACAAAAGGTACCAGCTACCTGCCTGATATCTTGTAACGATTTTGGATTTTCTTTTATCGCTTGGTTCCACAATATGAAAACCAAGTCCCAATTAAATAATTTACCTGATATAATTATCAGCGTCGGATAATGGCTTCTATGGTGTTGGCTTCTCTTCTAGGTTGGATCGCTCTGGTCACAAGTCTCGCTTTGATGATTGCCCAGTCCTATTGGCTCTCCGTCTTCGTGTGCGTCTGGGTGGTTACCCGGTCCTGCCGACCCTCCTCCGTCTTCCCTTCTGTCTTGCACTTTTATTGATTTCACTCGATAATTTTCGGCTGTGATCGGAAAACTCCCCCTCTCCCTAATTATGGTTGGGCCTCGCGTATTAGCATTTTCACTTAGCGCGCCCGGCGGCAAGTCAAAAAACTTAATTAAATGCTCCTTTGGGGTTGCAGGGTAATTGACCAACTGTGAAAAATCATGATTTTGGTTGATAATAAAACTCAATTTACCCCGTTACAAATAGAATTGCTAGTGAATTGCCGGTGTTTATAATAATTAATAAATGGTACGTCTTAGAACTAATTGATCCTGGATCAAAGTGCTTTACCGATAATTTAGAACATAGGGCTAGCTTCAGGACTGATTCCACTTCACCCTTACGGACATGCGTTGCCGTGATAATTAGCAAGGTTACTAGAATAGGGAGGTTGGGACAAGTTTGTGTCGCTGGTCCTTTTTATTATTGCATGCCATTTTTAACTTCCCGCTAAGAAAATCGATGATTTTCAAAAATTTCGGGAAGTTATTGTTTTCACCCCGATTTGCAAAAATTGAAATTTCATCAGATGTCGACGTTTTGAGGTCTTACGAAGCTATTCTGACTGTTTTTAGAATGATGTCCGAGTGTCTGTATGTATGTATGTGTGTGTGTGTGTGTGTGTGTATGTGACCGGGCTATAACTTTTTAACTAATGAATCGATTTGGATGGTTGAGGCGGCAATCGAAAAGGCTTGATGGCCATCAACTTTTCTGGAAATTTTAGATCATTTGATTACGTAGACTCGAAAATATTGACGAATTACGAAAAAAAAATTTTTTTTTTTTTAGTTTTTTATTGATTTCTCAGAAACGAGTCTAACGATTGACTTCAAAATCTAATCAGCTCTCGGGCTTAATAAGACGCGTCGATTTCGTCCTTAGCCATCTCAATCGGATAATTCGTTCTAGAGTTATCGTGGGAAATAGAAATGGTGAAAAATGGTTTTTTGCGAATATATTTGAAACAACTGAACTAAACGATTCCGAAATTTGATCAGCTTTAGAGTTTATTAAAACGCGTCGATTGCCGCCTCAACCATCAAAATCGGATCATTTGTCTTAGAGTTATCGTGGGAGAAAGAAACGATAAAAAACAGTTTTTTCCGAATATCTTTGAAACACCTGAAGGAAACGATTCTAAAATCTGATCAGCTTCAGAATTTAGTAAAAGGCGTTGATTGCTAGCTCAACCATCAAAATCGGGTTATTTTTCTAAGTATCGTGGAAAAAAGAAACGGTGAAAAACGGTTTTTTGCAAATATCTTTAAAATAACTAAACCAAACGATTTCAAAATCTGATCAGTTTTAAACTTTATCAAAACGGGTCGATTGCTGCTTCAAACATGAAAATCAAATCATTTGTCAATGAAATCTTGTGGGAGAAAGAAATGGTAAAAAACATTTTTTTCAAAAACAACGGCATGCAAAAGTATTTTCGAGCTCTTTGAGCTTGAAACTGTATTTCTGACAATATTTTCGAGCTCAAGGAGCTCGAAATGGGCGGGAAGTTTTGGGGCTGGCCCGCAGGGTCAACCGACAGACCGATTTTTTTCTATGAAAACACTACCATAATATCGTGTGCGTCTGTAGCATTTCAATGCGATGGTTATTCGTTCCGTGATTTTTAATACCAGTCGTAGTAGAGAGTCCTCTAATTTTGTTACATCTGTTAGATGGTCTTACTTTAATATTCAAAACTTTCATGTAATTCTTAAAAAAATTTTTAAAAACCACGGGATCATGCATGATACAGAAAATACGGTATCATGTTTAATAATACATTCAGGAGCAATAATTTTTATCCGGGTAGTTTTGCTTGTAGGGAAAATGGAAACAATAATCGAATACTTCCGTATAAAAATTCATACAAAAAATGATGACGGACTGAATAAAAATTGTAAAAAATTAGTTCATGCTTTATGAAGTTTATACAAAATATTATAATGAATATTAATGACTCTGTAGACTTGAAGAAAAAAGTTGGTTTTATACTTTTAATTTTTTTATAGTTCAAATTGAACTTAATATGAACATAATGAAGAATCGATATTCATAATAAACTTCATAAAATTTCCATGAAAATTATTATTGCTAGTATATTATTGATGTATAGATGATACTATCCAAATTAATTTAAACCCGGATAAGACCAACCCAGTTTAATAAACTGGCCTTTAATTAGTTTTTGATTTGAGTTTGAAGCCGCGAGCACATATGAGTTAATCAGTCATACATTGGGAAAAAATGATTTTGTCTGACCATTCGGGTGTATGTTATTTCCCAAATTAATTTTTTTTTACTTTGCCATGATATACATCATTTATTTGTGACCCAAAAGTGATAAAAACAAATAAAATAAGTCAATTCTAACGCCGTTCAACCCTGCGAATGTAACGATACTTTCCCATTTTTGTACAATAAGAAAAATTCTATTACAATGTAAAAGAAATATTGCTGTAATAGCAATAACGTTAGGTTATAGTAACCATCTAAAGTTTGGAAATTGTAGATTGTTAATACAGCAATAATTCATTTGCGTAAAGGCTAGATTGCTATTTTACCCATACAATGTTTTGTTAAATCAACTATCTATATAAATGGTTGCTACGACAATCTGTATTGCTATATTAACAATACGTATTGGTATATTTACAATCCGGATTGCTATATTAACCATTTGGATTGCGATATTAACAATTTGAATTGCTATGATAGCAATCTATAGGAATTATTAAAACAGCAATACCAAGTATGGGGAAGATAACCAGAGAATATGGTTAAATTGACAATACTTTTATTTAAAAGTGAAGATGCAGCAATCTAGTATTGCCAAGTTAACGATACATTTTGTTATGACAACTATCTACTATTATCTACACTTCACATGGTTACGATAACCACATTTTTTTTTCAGTGCACTCGCTTAGGAATAAGTCTACAGCTATAGCTAATACAAAGTTTTCTAGAGAATTTACTACTTTCCAAAAAAGTCTCTTACGTAATTTTCGTGAATCCAACTATGTAAGATATATTGAAGCTCAAAGTTTAATTTGTTTAAAAAAATTAGCATTTTTGTTTGAAATTTTATTACACTTTAACAACACAGTCATACAATTAAGCGCTATAAATTTTTTATTAGAAAATTTATCGTTCTCCAAAAATGATTTTTTACGCTTTTTTTTATAAATCTAACCATTTAGGTGATATCAAAGCTTAAGGAGGTTCGAGACCGATTATCTTTCTAGTGGATCTCGTAGATTTTCTATTGTAATTTTGCAAGATTACAACTCCTACACACCAAAATTTCATTGATAGAATATATTATACATTGACTTAGTTTTAAGAATTAACACAATATATTTTTATTATTATTGCATTAAATCATAAAAAATAATTTTTTTTAATCAAATAATTTTTTTTTAATAAAATAAGTGATTAAAAAATGAATACGGAAGTACGGCAACAGCGCGCTAGTTTGTAGTAATTTTTTTGTGTACTATTGTTGGTCACGAGGTTTATTACTAGATAGAGCTCAGGTCCGACACCAATGATTATTAGTTATTCAAATTTCCCGCGATCGTCATTTTACGCTGTTGCCGTCGTTTCTTAGCTTCACGACACATATGACGTCATTAACTAAAATTCGCCTCTTATTTTATTAATAATTTAATAATAAACCCATGATTAAACTTAAAAAAAATATTAATGTGTTCAGAAATGTTCAATTATTTGATACTGAATAATTTGTAGCGATGATATTATTGTAGCAAAAGCTATAGCACTTTGAAAAATTATTCCCACTTACGCCCGTGTATAAGGACGAATTTTGAAAATTTATTTCTCGAAAACGGTATAGTGAATCGATTTGAAATTTTAACAGTGATTTTTTTTTTTATAATTCTTTCGGTGAAAAAAATTTCAGAATTTCGGTATTATTTTGAAAATCGGTCTCGAACCTCCTTAAAGTTTGATATATTTAAAACATAATATTTTTTATTCGAAATTCTACAACTCTTCAGCAAAGGGACGTGTACCTATGCACTATTCTTTTTTCACAGAAATTTACTGCTCTCCAAAAAAGATCTATGTCACCAATACTAGATGTATATTAAAATCGAAGTTTAATGCCGATTTTTCAAATACTGTATGCAACTACAAAAGTCATAGTGATGGCATACATTTTAATCTTTACTTAAATCTTTGCAAAAAAAATAATTTATTTAAAATTATCAGATTACTATAAGTAAAATCTTCGGGGGTTGCAAGTGTGGTGTCACTGCGTGCACATAATGGCTATAAGTCTGAGTGTTTTATTCGTTCTTTTTTAACAACTCCAGCTGGTGCCTGGTTGTCAGTATTGTTGCAGTGCTGTATTAAACCCTTACTAATATTCCCAGATATAAATATCAATCAGTAACGTGCGTTTCTTATTGTAATTACCATTCAAACGCGTTCGCTTTAAGCTAAAAGGTTAGGTCTGTCGATAAAGCGGTAAGCTATCTACAATCACGTATTCCAATCGCGAGTTACCTGGCCCAACAACAGATGGTACTCCGGACGGAAACGAACTTGTGCCGAACAGTGACCTCTACAACACCTCATCCACAAGTTCTCTGCTTATACATACTGGTGAAAACGTAAACAACACCTCGCTCGAATATGACAGCTCAATGAACGATGGCGAGGATCAAAATAACACGGTGATTGAAGTGCACTAACCTGACCACGAACATGCTGACCTAGACTCCAAGGGAGTCAAAAGGCGTGGAAGACTCTCCAACGCCGAGAGTCTTGCAAAGCTGAATGACAAGACACAAACCAATCTAAACTCTGCATCAAAGAGAAAAGAACGCGAGGGTGACCTCAACGATAACCTATCAGGTAAAAAAAACGCTCACCCCTCTCCTCCAAGCTCACAGGTTTCAAGCCAAGTAACAGCATCGGCGAGCGCTCCCCATTCTATACCGCCTCCATTACCACCTATACCTGAGGTGAATTCACTACAGGACTTAACCCTTAAGAACATACGCCTCCCGTACCACAGTCATTGCTATCGTGATGAGAGAAAATCTCACGCCTATTGCGCAAGCGCCAAGAGCGAAATTTAAAAAATATTTAAATAATTTTAGGTTATATATCAAGTAAAATACAACATAAAATATTATTTGTTTGAATACTAAAAATTTAATTACAATTCTTCATAAATTATTTTTTATAAATAATTATTTAGAAATTATTACATTTTTTATTTTGATTAAAATACTGGTATACAGGTACACTTGTAAATAACTTTTAGAATACTGTTTATTTGTATATCTATATACATTTAAAATGGCGGCTAGAAATCACGGAGACAGCCGAAATGAAATGAAGTAATACGAACAGCAGTTTTTTTTGTGCCTGACTTAACTCGCGCGATGAGAGAAACTCTCACAGTTGATGAACAAATAATTTTTTTTTTTTATTTTTCAAGTTTAAAAAATTTTGTTTTTTTTAGTATCATTTAGAGCATTAAATTTTAGTAAGATAAAAAAATTCAGGGGGTCATTCCATTTCAATTTAGAAAGAAAAAAAAGTTTTAAAGAAAGTGTGAGAGAATCTCTCTACACGATGGTTCCGAAGGGTTAATGAAGCAACTCATGTTCTGGAGGCACGAAGACAAAAGCGACATGGCCCAATTCAAGGTCGAAGTATTTGAGCGAATTTCCAACGAAACTGATAAGCTTTCAAGTCGAGTCAATCATGTTACGTCCGGAATGACATAACATAGAATTCAGTCCCTTATTTTGAGTCAAGACACTGAAGTCTTCTACTCGGGTAACGGGGACCACGTTATTCGGTGTCGAGCATGGATAGGATACGGGAAATGTATATGTTTTAGAATTATAATAGTAATAAAAAGTCAGGACTTACTGTGTTTGCTGATTTATTGAAAATTATTGATAACTGTACTCTACAATCGATGTTCTGGTGGCTGGACAACTTGGACCTTCCCCGGGAACTAGTGCTACTGGTTGGCAGCGGATGGTGCGAAGGCGGTTACGTGGCTGGTAGTCTTCTTGTTTGATCACACTATCACTGAATTTATTCTTTTCGCGATATTCGAGCCTTAACGAGAGATTTCACGAACGGAGTACTGAGCGAATAATTTTAACTAATTCCCTTGAAGAGGGCAAAATGCTGATTTGTTACTGACCGATGATGTTCCAATAACTCAAGGTTAGTTGAAAATGGAAGTAATTGAAAAAGGAAAAAAAAAATATAAAAGATGAAAATAATTATCGGTAACTCCCGGTTAATCGATGAGCAAAGGAGACGAGTCAGTTGTCTGGTCCCAGAATTAAAATGTTACTTAAAATACCAAGGAGTTAACAAAGAAAAGATTCGGTGATTATTGATATACTCGTTACAGCGCGTACAGATAATAATGGGCAATAGACCAGCGCGCGGGCCCCTTTATATATGCTAGTGATTAGACAAAGAATAAAGAAAAAGGGGGGTACGCGTCTAATATTCTTATGGCGGACCTCTAATTTCCATAAAAAGATGGAAATCTTAATTCAGTTTCGGGGAATCTCCGAGCGTTATAATGGCTACCGGTGAGTAAAAGGCTCGGCCCCCCTGATAGCAGAGATAACGTTACCCAAGTCCTCCGGAGTAGGGCAAGGGGGTAGGCATAGGCAGGCATAAGCGCAATACTTCTGCTAAAGAGGCGGGTTATCGGCTTGCCTGAGAAGAAGTAGGGAGGAGGGACTGATAAGAGAAGTGAGTCCTGGTAGGGATGCTTGGTAACAAAGGAGAATAAATGATGTAGTGAACAATGACTTCTCAAGACGAGGGGTATTTAGGTCAGGGATGCAAGGGGCTGGATCTGGCAATGGAAGATGAAGAGGTATTACCACAGACCGGCAGGCTTTGAAGTTACGAAAGACTTTTTGAATTTTAATCCGGGCTATCATAAAATTCGGCGCCGGCATGGCTGCCTCTTTGTTGAGTAACCCGACTGATAAGAGATACGGAAGAGATATCGCGTTTACATAAATCTCCGTTGAAGCTGGTAATAATTTAAAATAAAACAAAGGAGTCATAAAGATTACTATTTGGTATCACGTGCAACTGGTATATTTCCGGATACGAATAAGCCTCATCAAATATCGGGTAGCGATCTATTTGATCATCATTAGTGAGGTGACAAGTCAGATGATTCTGTTATCATTTCATTTTATTTTAATAGCTCTCGGAGAACCAGCGGTTGCCTCATATCGTGGCATCATTTACACGACCTAATTTGATATTAAATTTTTATCAATCTCTCATTAGGGCTCTGGCGAGAGAAGTAACGGTATTTCCTCAAACGATATCAGTAAATTAAGAAAACCTGGTCCCCCTTTTTTTTTATTTAATCGAGTAAATATTACAAGACGTGTAAAATATTTGTCAACCGTTTACGACGTAACACACCTCCGCACTTATAAATGAACGTCGGGGTCCGATGACCGCGACGTGAATGTCCATGTGCATTGTCCAGCCAGCATTACATAGTCATTTCTTATATTTATTGCTAGCTTAATCTTAAGGATTTTCGTTATTCCTTCTCCTGCAAATCTGTAATATAAATGCAATATATGGATAACAAATGATATACTATTGTGTTTCTACTACGGAAAACTCAATGGTTATCGCAGAATCATTTTTCATAATTTCCCAAAAAGACAAATTTTACCTAGCATGATTTTTTTTTATAAAACCGATTTAGATGGTGGTTTTATTATATTTATTTATTTATATTTTTTTTTCTTTTCTTGTTGCCTAGGGGGCCATACTTTCGATAAGAAACATTCTCTCTTTAATTTTTGTCATTGACTATGTTTAGAGTAATTAATGGTATATGGTTTACAATGAACAAAAAGGTATAATAAAAAAAACTAAAATAAAAGTGCTAAGTTAATTAGGTAGTTTCCTAATTGTTATACGTATACATCCTTCCCATACAACATTTTTAGGCGTGCAAAAAAAGAAAAATGACGGCAATTAGGAGAAGATCAGTGCGGAATGTATTCCCAATTGATTCTTCTACTCTTTTACGTATAAGGTAATTGATACACCTGAGGTTGTGGGAAAAATATATATGTACGTACATAGTTGGCTTATCGTAAGCCTTATGATACCATTATGGAGATCCTTTAGGATTCTAATATAGCTTAATTTTCTAGGAAATATCTGCAGTAATGTGAAAAGGATATGTGTATAATTCGAATTACATATCATGGTTTGTGCCTCTCCTCGCTCAGAGTCCCATACCTTCACTAAGGATTTTTATTCCTCTCATTTTTTTTTGACTATTCCCCTTTTTATATTACATGACCTAAGATGGATAGAGTCATACTTACATATACTTATAAATACAAAGATATATATATATATATATATATATATATATATATATATATATATATATATATATATATATATTTGTATCTATCATGTACATACATAGGTATACGGTATACAGGTATGTTTACATTTTCATAAATATTATCAACAGAGACATGGCGCCAGATATACGAGTTAAATGCTAACGTTCTGGTTATTAGTCTACGTTATTAAAATACATTTAATTTACCACAAATCCCTAGAGTGCATTGACCTGACCACCCCGAGATGAATGACGTGCCGCCCGTGATATCAAGTTGACTTCCTTGGTGCTCTGAGGTGAGTATGGTTGATATCCATATTGACGAAGTCAGTCGACGGCCCGCGCGGGTTTGTTTGTCGGACCGAAGATACACTTCGTCTTTGAAGTATCGGCCTGTAACCGCCTGTCGTTATCAGAGGACTCGGGTCCTTATAAACCGAGAAATCTTCCCAGTTCCTTCAGTGTTAAACTTGACTTCTCTAGTGAAGTACGTTGATTAATTATGGTTTCCCCAAGTCGTGTCGCAGTACGCCGAGGTAGACCCTCAACCCGCTTTGGTCGTCTTCGAAGTACTTGGAGGTCACCTCTCCTGTTCGAGGATCTGCTCGTCCCAAGAAGAAGAATTCAGTGGAGCCCCGATCTCCTCGTCGAACCAGGAGAAGCCCGGGACCGCCGAGCCTGGGGGGTGTTAGCCGAGACAGTGGATCAGTAGAAGAAGATCGACGATTACTTGGGCCTCGGGGGCGTCCAGTGTGCTCCCGTTGTCATACTGACGATATCCACTACAACGTCGGTGAATGCGAGGCAAATTTAATCGCCAGGATGGTTCACCGTGTACGATCGGATTGGCGGGGCTACGGTATGGAGCTGACCTTGGAGGAAGTCTACGCTCTGTATAGCGACGTTCATACGTATGACCTGGTAGAATTGTTGAGGCTGCCGTTGCTGTTCCTTCAAGCTGGTAACTCCGAGGAGAAGAAACGCCTTTTGTTTCTTGATCCTCTGCAGCAGGCGGTGCGGGTGAATAAGGACGAGGTCATCGAGTGGTTTAACGAGATTCCTACAGAAGAATTGCACCGAGTTCTTCCAGGGAGTTCTCTGCTCCAGGTAAGTGCACTTGAAAATTGTCCCAATCAGGACTTTTATTAGTTAGAAACCGTTATATAATATATATTGTTTCCCCTTTTTTTTTTTTGCCTTTAGTTGGTGATGGAGATGAAGCATTCGGAGTTCCTGACGTGGTTGGACCGCAACAAGGCCCCTGCCAGTATATCCTTCCGGTTGAACGAGTTGAGGAAGGAGTGTCGACGCCTTGGCCTTATCGCCGGGGGGCAACCCAGGAATTAAAACAGATTGTTGCTCGTAAAGTGAATCTTGTATATTTGTACCTGTACGCAGGAAGGATGAAGGCTGGTTGTATTTATAAAGAAAATAAAGTGGAGTGAATGATATTCATTAGTGCCTTATTATCAGTTGAGTCCCTTTTCCTTTATACGGTCCTCCTTAGTCCTTCCACTGGCTGGTCCTTCCTTTGGGTCGTGGTTTGGTAAAAGTTATTCTTGAAGTTGCGGAGAATGGTCGCCAGGTTTGCTACTGAGATTTCAAAGGACTACGAGCTAACGCAGGGATACAAGTATTAGTACATTTTAGGTAAGATTGCTTACAAGTTTGTATATGTAAGTATGGGTTCAACTACAAGGGGAATTGTCTCGGCTGAGTTGATTGATGTAACTAGGTCAGCCCTTTTCGCATCTATTTCCTCTTTTTTTTTTATTCTTACATATATATTTTTCATAAGGCACATACGAAATGCCGAAATGAACAGTGATACCATATATTATTATTATTTTTTTTCTATATAATTTAACAAGTTGTATCTGACCCAAGCATAATATAACACATCAAGGAAAAAGTACTTTTCCTTCTGTGTATATCTCCTTTTATGTACCTCCGAAATAACTGCATCCAGTTAAAAGCACAATATAGTGCACCCAAGAGAAATATTTTTCTTGTCCCTCGGTTTTTTTTGTTTTTGGTAAGAATTTACTAAGTATAATAATAATATATAATATCATATTTAATTATTCTTAAGTACACAATGAGGTTCTGAGGTTAGTAATTATGATAAACGTTTTATAATATATTTTTGTATATATATATATATTTTTGTTATAAGTGACATGATATAATATACCAAAGAAAGATCCCTTTTCCTTGTTTTCCCTTTTTTTTTCTTTTATAATTAGGTTTTATAACTATTCTTGAGCACACACATGAAGTTTTAAGATTAATCATGGCGATAAGAAATATATTTTTTCTTCAAACAAGTTGCGTCTAAATTAAGCATAATATAATATATAAGGGAAATCCTTTTTTTTTTTCGGCTCCCCTTTTTTTCTTGGTTTGCTAAATATACTAATAAGATAGATAATATAATATAATAATTTTTAAGTATACAAATGAAGTTCTGGAATTATCAATTGTAATAATTCATGTTTTTTTTTTATATATTTTTTGATAAGTTGCATCTAATTAGAAGCATAATATAATATATCAGAGCAAAATATTTTTTTTGTTTTCCTTTTTTTTTATAAGGTTCTATAACTATTTTTAAGCACACACATGGAGTTTTAAGATTAACCGTTGCGATAAGAGATATACATACATATTTTTCTCTTCAAACAATTGCATCTAAATTAAGCATAATATAATATATAGAGAAAATCTCTTTTTTTTTCTCGGCTCCCTTTTTTTTTCTTGGTTTGCTAAATATACTAATAAGGTAGATAATATAATATAATGATTCTTAAGTATACAAGGAAGTTCTGGAATTATCAATTGTAATAATTCATGTTTTTTTTTTATATATTTTTTTGATAAGTTGCATCTAATTAGAAGCATAATATAATATATCAGAGCAAAATATTTTTTTTGTTTTCCTTTTTTTTTATAAGGTTCTATAACTATTTTTAAGCACACACATGGAGTTTTAAGATTAACCGTTGCGATAAGAGATATACATACATATTTTTCTCTTCAAACAATTGCATCTAAATTAAGCATAATATAATACATAGAGAAAATCTCTTTTTTTTTCTCGGCTCCCCTTTTTTTTTTCTTGGTTTGCTAAATATACTACTAAGATAGATAATATAATATAATGATTCTTAAGTATACAAGGAAGTTCTGGAATTATCAGTTGTAATAATTCGTGTGTTTTTTTTGTTTTATATATTTTTTGATAAGTTGCATCTAATTAGAAGCATAATATAATATATCAAAGCAAAATATTTTTTTTTTTTTTTTTTTTTTTTTTTTTATTATTAAGCACACGCATTCAATTCTAAAATTAACAAGCACGATTATTAGGGTTTTGTTTTTCTTACTTGTCTAGTAACATTTAGTACCATAGTTACCCTCAATTAAAGGGTAAGATCCCGAAATTAGTATTATATCTAGACCTTGTTAGTCTACTGGAAGTATTTATTATGGGATTATAACGGAGCCAAGGAAGTTACAACTAGGTTTACAAATCTACAATTATAAGTTTACAAATAAATCTACAAATTTAATAAATCCACAAATTTAATAAGTCTACAATCTCCTCCACTGAGTTGTAATACATATATATATATGGTAGAGTAATAATAAAACTAGTGCCGAGATGGTTTTACCGTCTCGCTACCCAATTAGTATGTAAGCGCTCCGTGGTACATGACAAGAAGGTTTGTAACGTGTTTTTTTTTGAAAATGAGAATAAGCAACCATCCCTGCTAGTATACAAGAAGCAATAGATTTGATCGTTTGGCTTGGAACCCCCTTATTTACCGTAATTTCAGGCATGAGGTAGGATGTTGTAGTGTAGAGAAAAGAAGATAATAATCATAGGAGAAGGAGAAAAAAAAAAGAAAAAGGGGGAGGGGTGAGTATCGGAGGGTGGGGTTGTGGGTTAAAGGCAACAGGATAGAAAGCTAATAAGTGAGGAGAATCATCCTAGTGTGGAAGGATTTCCTCCTCGTCTGAGCTACTATCCGCCATATCTATGCACTCCGTCAATAAGTAATTATATTTAAAGTGTGATGCCTTCAATAAATACGTTTTTATGTCTCTTCTAAAATTACTGGTGGGCTGCCTGACTTCCAAATAAGCGAACAGGAGGGACAGGATGGTATTGGAGTCCTGGTTCGAGAACATTTTTTGGATAATTTGTAAGTCTTGTTGAAAGAACTGGGTATACCTATTCACATAGCGATAGTTGGTAGAGTCACCCAGATAACATCGTCCGTAGGTTTCTCTGTAGGTCAGGGCGAGGACTGGGTTGACGCAGTGTTGTGGCTGTGGTAAGGGTTGCCGGTGGTTGAAAAGTACTACCAGAGTCTGGTGGAAAAACCAGATGAACATGATTCTGCTGGTCATGTATCTCCTGATATTAAACTCGTGACCTTGTTCGGTTATTAGTTCTTGAGTATTGGCGCAAAGGGTGTGATACTCCGATGTTTTTAGAGATACGAATTTAACGTCCCGGACCAGATCGTTCAGTTGTTCCATCCTCGACTTCCAAATGTTGTAGAGTCCTGCGATCTCATTGTACGTCTCGCGCCCTTTTCTGTAGATCTGAGTGGCCTCGGTGTAGGTTGCGATGACGGTGTCGGCACGTGGATATGGCAGGTAGATTGGAATTCCTTGTAATGTTAGGACCAGTATAGTGGACTCTCTTCCTTCTCGCTGTATTACTGGGTCGAACTTGGGCTGCAACTCGTAAATCATTTCTCCGAAGAAATTTGCGTGGCCTGGCGATAGCTGTCTTACATATGCTTCCATTGTCCACACCTTAAAGAAAACACCATATAGTTATTGCCTGCTAAATCCCTGGCGTTGATATGCTAACACATCTATCGACGCCCCCTTTCGTACGGATCCCCGATCGACCCAAAACGCTAGGATGCACTCGGGGCATTTAATAGCGTCCTTCATCCGATGAACTGGTTGATAACATCGCATACAAATCGGATCGGTAAGTTGAGATCTCTGAGCTAAGGAATGAGTGGGGGTGACACTCCAGAGTTGGTTGGGTATAGTGGTTCTGGTTAACCCTAGACCTCTTGCACAAGTCTTGCAAAGTTTTCCCTTTTCACTGATCCACGAGACACCTAGTTTGCAAACCAAATGATTTATAGGATACCATGCATCACGTTCCAGGGCGGCCTTGTAAGTGGGGACATCGGAGAATACTTGGTGAATCAGTTGGGATACTGCCGTACGAAGCCGGGAAAATTTGGCCTGGGATTCGGGTATCTCCAGGAGAATTTCATGGACGTTGCCCATAGCTTCATAATAGGGGCGTAACGCAGATGATACTTCGATATTATTAATTCGTGGGCGTAAGTCACCCTTTTTATGAGGTTCCGACGTATAAGCAGCGAGTATAGCCCGAGCTGACTTAACGGAGGTTGGAGTATTAGAGGGGCCGGGGGTGAAAGAGCAAGAAGGTTCCGGCTGGGAAGGGGGGGGTCGAAGAGTTTTTTTGGGATGGCCTTCGTTTTTGCGGACGCTTCCTTGTGGTTGATCCCAGTGGAGTCAATGATAGATTCGATGCGGGAGGGGCTGGTGGCTGCCTTTTCCTTAGGGACATTCTTAGTGAGGGGGAAGGGTCTTCAACGGCCGGAACCATACCTTGAGAGGATTGATCGCTTGCGGAAGACATAGTAAGCGGTGATGGGGGAGGTTTTTCGTGGTTCTCCTCCAGACTAGAGGTCTCCTTCCTGAATCGTTTCTTTTGTTGCGGAGGGTTTATCCGACTGTTGAGAGAAGTATCCTTGGGTGCTTCCCTGACATTAGATGGTGATGGTGTGAGGCGAACAGGTGTAGGAAATGAGGAAACGCGTTGTAATTCTTCCGGTAAATGGGTTGCTAATTGGGTAAGATATTCTTCTAGTTCTTCTTCAGAGCTGGTCTGTTCCGGTTGTGAGGTCTGTCCAAATATATATTGAAAGTCGAGGGGGTCCATTATTCCTATAACAATTAAACATGTACTTCATGAGCGGTTTGCCGTAGGTAGGTATAGTATGTTTGTGGTGTTACAATAGCTGCTGGTTCTGTGTCTTCGGAGTTATCAGTTGTCTCGGGGGCAGAGGGCGAAGGCTCTAATGGTATTCCCTCTAGAGCGGGTTTTCTCGTTCCCAAATGGATAAGTAAATGTGTAACGGAACTCCATACCGCTCCTATTAAATGAATAGACCACCCGTATATAGAATGTAGGGCGTATCCGTGAATTATTGTATCAATAGCTAACTTTACTAGACGAATAATTAATAATAACCCGATTACTCCGGCGCTGGCAGTACCGAAGGTTAAGAAGGATCCCCAAATTCGTGTCCAAGCTCCTTCTGCAATTTTCTGGAGTGCCTCTTCGTCGAGCAAATTTATAAATCTAGTACCCTGGCGTTGGGACGATTGTCCCGTAATAGTGCGGGCTAGGGTGTTTAACACGGTTGGTCGCTCGGCCGGAAACATAATGATGGACCGTAAGTTTTTCAAATCTTCGTAACTATAAATTCCACTAGTGGCTAATGAACTCGAGTTAGTATACGCCCAAGTGGCAGTAGTTGCAGGTTTCAAGTTATCGGGAGGTGAAATGGCGGTTAACTTAGGAGTGAATGTGTACCAGGAGTCGGCTAATAGGTACATAGGTGGAATGATAGGGTTACAGTTTATTTGTGTACCGGAATTTAATAAAATGTGAGTGCGGGGGGTTAGAAATACACTAGAGTCATTATCTTTCGTGACGGGTAGTTGTTGGTAACATTCGTTGGTTGTCCGTACCCTTACATTTACTGGTACACACTTAATCAGATGTATGACTTCTCCAGCAACGACGGCCATATACCCTGGCCCTTTCATCAAATGATACGCGAATTCATCCGGGGTTTGGGTAGCGTGCATCAGGGAATTTTTTAATATTTGTATTTCTAAATCACATTTGTGTTTTAGAATGTCGCGGTAAAGGTAATCTATTTGGGTTCTGATGTGTCGCTCCACGTACACGAATTTTGAATTTACATATGCCATGAGATCGGCGTTCTTATTAAGGGGGGTCTTTTTCTTAGGGAATACCTGGTTGTCAGCGTATTCTATTACGAATAGTTGGGGGTGTTCAGTTCGTATGAGTTGGTATCCGCATAGCGTTTGGCGTCCCTTCCGTAAGAATGCGAAGGTTATGTCCCGACTAGTTACGGTATATACGACCTCCTTATTTTCTCTTTTGGTATTGCCTTCATCTATTATTTTTGAGGCAGGGCCGTCATACAGTACTTGATATCGCTCGTTAACGCAGCCGTCAGTGGGTAAGGGTGACCAAAATGTATTTCCTGCATCAATGTCGGAGCAACTTCCATCGGCTAAGGGACACACAACCCCAGATCTTAACAGCACTAAATTTTTTTCCAGATCCACCTGAGCATAATAGTCTCTTAACTCGATTGTCGCGTATCCCTGAACTACCACATCGTTCCATACTCCATAGGGGTCCGAATAAGTTACTCCATCACACGTTCCGTCAGTTTCAAGCCTTCCAGCTAACGTTATACTATGAGAAGACGAAGAGTTTGATTTAAGACCGACAACTTGGGTATCAACTCCGAGGTGTACGATTCCCGTATTATGAATACTATGACATTCATCCGCCCCTATTGATTGTAGGTAAGTATTTTCTGCACCCTTTACCATGGAAATATGACTATGAACTCCACAATAGGTAACGGTTCGTTTAATATTTATCTTACATTGAATAACCCTAGTTAGGGTATATTCACTTAACTGCAGTAATTGGATTCGTAATTGAGTGGTGTTTACCTTAGGTTCTGGAATGTTGCATTCACCCACGTTCAGTAAGGATAAAGTTGTGATGTTCAACCCTGGTGCTCCGCAGTCATATCCGATGAGCGCTCCTACGGGGCAAAATAACAAGGTGAGCCAAAGAGTGAACATGGTCTGCCATCCTCGAACACTAGTTGTACGGCGTAGTTTGTGTAGCATCTTCTTCTTTCCTACTGGTGTATTAGGAGTCGTTGCCACCTCTCGTGGGTCATGGAATGCTGATTCCCAAGTTGGGAAGTTTTCTGAACTCAGCAATGGGGTTGCCTCTTCCTTGGATCCCTCATTTTTATTTGGGGTCCCAGGAGAGCTTGGTAACAAGGGAAGGGGTGGGGGTCCCCCTTGGTATGCTGAAGCAGTGCAGGGCCCCATTGCCACGTAGGTATTATTTTCTACGAGTAAGGATCGAGGAACATCGTAATCATCGCTAGGGTTCCCTGACGGTTCCCTAGTCAACCAAATTTTTGCTCGGTGTACATTATTTAACGCGCAATGATATCTCCTACCCAGTTCCCGGCCATGAAAAAAGCAATAATCATCCGCGGTTGGTAACTGCCCCAGGGGAGGCATTTGTGGTGATAGATCTATTACTTGAACTCCGGTAGTATCTGTTAAGAATTTCGCTACTTCATTACTAAACGCGTAAACTTGAGCTGACATGCGTACTAAATGGTGTATACGCCGATAAGTCATTTCGATATCTATTCCCCTGGTTTCCCAAACCATTCCGTGCAACGCCGTTTTTACCACATTGGCCCGGCGAGTTTTATAGGCTAGGTGATACAATGAGCCCGGGTAGTCAACGATCCAATGGTCCTGGTTTGGACGTCCGATGTCCAAGACCGCGATTTCCTTGGGTACCAGCTGTCCGTGGTCATCTTCGAATCCTTGTACGTCGATCACGATGCACGTTTGATGGGGTTGATCCCACATTCCATTCCTTCGGTAGGAACCCAGTGATGCGTTATGATATCCAGCCATTTTCTTCTGTAAATAGATTAGGACCTCTCATGTAACGAACTGTCAAATGATACGATCACCCTAAGTTTTATGGTGGGAAATGGGTGTAAGGATGTTCCCTTCGCTTCCCTTTAATTATAATCTAGAGGAGAATAGTGTGATTTGGTGATTACTTAATATTCTTATTAACTATCGTGCTTATTATTACTATGTTTATTATTACACCATCCTATTATTACCATACGTTGTGTGGGGGGGGGGTTTGTTTTTAGGAAATTACGGCACGAGCCACTAATACTATAGATTCTCGGCACACTGCGCAACGAGTCAGACTGGGGGCACACTGGGTACAGGCTACTAAATGACCGCATGGTAGAAAAACTATCCCTAGATCTTCGTTGAAGCAGATCTTGCACCGGCCTTGGTCCCCCGTCTCCCATGCCACCTCTACAATGGTTGCCGCATCGCTTTCCCCTTCGGAATGTGAATCGGGTTCGAATTCGAACACCTGACTATCTTGCTCCAGAGGTTCGGAGCTATCCGAGGTGGGCGATGCCCCCATGTTTTCTTGGACCTTGTCAATAAATGCTTGTCCTTTTACAGACCATAACCAATAACATTTATTGTACCATCGCGCGTGTTCAATCCAAGGGTCGTCTTCCTTTACCCAGTACTTTAAACCCCCGCCACAGTGATAACACAGGGTTTGGTCGCTCTGATTTGTATAAAAGAAACCTGCCTTTGCTAATCGTTCCTTAGGTTGGGAGTGGGTGATGGGCCATTCGCGAAAGGTTTCCAACCTTCGGTCGTAACTGGAGCATTCAGGGTACATGGGACCCCGTGGTTTGGCCAGGTTCAAGTGTCCGAGTTTAAAGAACGGAGGGTTTTTTTGTTGGTTTGCTTCCTCGGATGGCGTAGGGGCAATGAGGTAGCTCTCATCCCGAAGGAAACTACCTCCTCTAGTTTGAGTGGTTGACGTTGACGTTGGTGCAGGGGTCGCAGTGAATGTAATATCAACTCTGGGTATGGTTTGAACAAACCGGCAATTGGATTGCCAACGTTGGTGGAGGGTAACTGGGTCGTCGTCCTCCTCCCATCGTTCGATACGTACTGCACATTCGTAGCAAGTTACTTGGTCTCTGATACCGAGATAGAAAAATCCGGCGGCAGCCAATTCTTGAGGTAACGTCGAGGGTCCCGTCCACCTGGCAAAGGTCTCAAGCCTACGCTGCTCCGAAGCGTATTGAATAAATCGCGGAAATTCGATGGGTGAAGTCGATCTACTTCCAACCGTCAAAGGGAGCGTCATTTGCCTAGGAGACGGCTCACTGCTCTGCGACATTGGTGCTGTAATGATCGTTATGGCCACCATTAGTCAATCTCATCCTTCCCGCTCTTACGTATTAAGGGAGAAGAAGGGACTGGGCGAAAAGGGGAAAGGAAGGAGAGAGAAAGGAGTAGGAAAGGAGGAAGAAAAAAAAACATGGAAGAGAGAGTGGGTAGGAAGGAGAGGGTTAAAAAAAAAATTTCGCTACGTTGAGTGCGGTCTCTCCCCCTTCTCTTTTTTTTTTACTCATCGGAACTACTATCACCTTCCTCATCGAGAGGCTGTATGTGAGAGTAGGCTAACCGATTTGGGTGAATAATTTTAAATTTGCGGTTTATTTTCAATCTCACGTTACCATCGGGCATGACTTCCACTACTTCGTAGGGGCCGTCATAAGGCAACTGCAACTTCCCCTTTTTGTGCCCTTTCAATAGGAACACGTGGTCACCCGGGTAGAACGTTATCGCGGATGCATTACGATCGTAGTATCTCTTTGACCTTTCCTTCGCTAAAATTAGATTTTCGCGGGCCAGGGTTTGGACGTCATGAATTCGAATCTTTAGTTCGGCGATGAAGTCCTCATACGTGGGCGCAGGGTCCTCTTCGACCTTACTGGAGGGTAATCGGGCGGATCGTCCATATACTAGTTGGAAAGGTTGATAGCGAGTTCCTTCATGGACGCTACTATTGTATGAAAAGGTGGCCAACTCTAACCACTCGTCCCATTCTTCCTCCTGATTCGCGTATTGTTTTAAATATTCGACTAATGAGTGGTGAGAACGTTCTAAGGATCCGTTGGATTGGGGGTGGAACGCCGTAGTACGGTATCTTTTTATTCGAAATATTCTTGCAAATTCACGCATTAGCTGGCTGATGAGATTGGCACCTTGGTCAGTGAGGATAGATTTGGGCGGCCCATATACGCAAATCACGCGTTTCGTAAAGGCTCTTGCGATTTCCTCCGAAGTCGTTTTCTTCAGGGGTATCGCAATTACTAATTTAGTTAGCAAATCTTGCGCGGTCAGGATATATAAATTGCCGTTTCTTGTTCTTGATAGTGGGCCAACGATATCTATTGCGACTTTGTCAAATGCACATTCAGGGGTGTCGGTTATTTGCATCGGTTGTCTGGTTTTTATGCGTTTTAATTTAGATAGTTGGCACGATAAACAATTATGAATAAAATTTTGTATGTCTAACTTCATATCTTCCCAGTAATAGCGTAATCGGACGCGATTATAGGTTTTCGTGATGCCCTTGTGGCCACCCACAGCGGAGGCATGGGCTTCTTCTAAAATTTCCCGGCGATCCTTACGGTCTACATATTCAACTATACCAAGACATATAACCAAAGTGGTTCCAGTGCTCACAAAACAATTACGCAATATAGTTAATACTTGATTCCAGGTTTTTCCGTTGACTATTCGCGATTTAGCTATGCTCACGGACCGTAATTTTAACCGTTTTAAGGTGCTCGTTATAGTTCTGCGTATCCATTCCCAGTCGGAAATCTCCTGCGAACCTAATACTATTACAAGATGGTGACGCTTCCCGACTCGTATCACGGTTGTACTACTAGCTTGCAATTTCTTAAAACGAGGTAACAAGGATCGTTCGTTCATTTTCTTTGATCCTTCATCACATGGTTCGCCCTTCTCGTTTATAAAATAAAGGTAATTATTCTTTTGCATACAGATATGGTCCCGAGTTTCCACTATTCGCCGTGGCATACCTGACCTATTTCTTTTCAGGTCTAAAGTCTCTTCACCTTCCTTCTCCAATTCTGATTCCTCGCAACTATCTTTTCCTGTCTCGTTTCCGTTATCATCGTCATCGTCTTCCCACCGGAACCGCGGGTTTCTCGGTATCCTTGGTATTATTACCTTAGGAATTTCTCGACGTTGGTTTGTTTCGTTTACGATTTGCGTGTTCTCTAATTCGGAAATCTTCTCCTTTTCAGTTGAGTGTTTACTAGGGTTTTTGTTCGAGCCCCGGGTTCGCGCAGCGACTGGGGTATCATAGGACGTAGAAGGTTGCAACAGATCTACAACCTCGACCTTGGCTTTGGCGGCTTGGGCTCGCGTTATTACTAATATTTGTGGTTCTTGGTTGTCCATCGCTTCTTCTTCATCCACCTCGTCGCCCTCGGTTGTGCCCTCCCTGGAGAAACCTGGAGGATTTCGTGATAACGCGTCCGCATTAACATTCGTTTTCCCGGCCTTATATATAATCTCAAACTGGTATTCTTGTAATTTTAATCTCCATCTGGTCAGTCGCGACGTGGGATCCTTCGCGGTTTGCATCCAAACTAATGGTTTATGGTCGGTCACCAATTTAAACGGGCGCCCATATAAGTAAGGTCGAAATTGTGATACTGAATGTAATATTGCTAATGCTTCCTTTTCATATGTACTATATTTTTGTTCGTTTTCATTTAAAACACGGGACGTGTACTCGACCGGTCTGTCTTTTCCCACTGGTCCTTGACTTAATATCCCAGCAATTGCGATACCTGACGCGTCGGTGGTTACAACAAAAGGTTGAGCCGGGTCAGGGTATTGGAGGACTGGTTCCTTACATAATTTGTCACGTAATGTTTCGAACGCCGCTTGCTGACTGTCACCCCATTCGAAAGCCATATTCTTTTTTAGCAAATTTGTAAGGGGTTTTGCGATTTGCGAAAACCGATGGATGAAACGCCGATAGTAACCTGCTAACCCTAAAAATTGTCGAATGTTTTTCTGAGTCTGTGGGCGCGGGAATTCCTTTACTGCCGTTATTTTGGATGGGTCGGGCCGTACCCCGTCAGCGGATATTATGTGACCTAGGTAAATAACTTCCCTACGCAAAAATTCACATTTATCCGGTTGGAGCTTTAGATTGGCTGCCTTGAGCCGCTTCATAACTCGTTCTAGTTTTAAAGCATGCTCTTCTAGTGAACCTGCGTATATGACGATATCGTCCAAATAAACGAATACTTCAACTCCTTGAAGTCCCGATAAAACTATATTCATTATACGCTGGAAGGTGGCAGGTGCTGTTTTAAGCCCAAAGGGCATTCGTGAGAATTCAAAATGGCCGAAGGCAGTTGAAAACGCGGTTTTGTGGCGATCTGCTGGGTCCACCTCAACTTGGTGATAACCGGACTTTAAGTCCAACGTGGAAAAGTAAATTGCGCCACCTAGCTGTTCTAGAATTTCGGTTATCAAGGGTAACGGCTGTGCATCACCCACAGTCTTCTCGTTCAATGGTCGAAAGTCGAGTACGAGTCGATATTTTTTATTACCTTGAGAGTCAGGTTTCTTGGGGACAATCCACACTGCGGTATTATACGGCGATACCGAAGGTACGATGATCCCCTGTTCTTCCAACTCCTTCGCTTGTCGATTAATTTCACCCCTTAAGGTTTGAGGGTATCGATACTGTCGCGTAAATACCGGTACATCGTCCGTTGTTTTAATTTTGTGCGTCAGTACGTTTGTGCAACTTAGTTTGTCTCCCGGAATGAAATAACTATGGTTATGTTCCCGAACATGTTCTAATATGCTGTCCCTTTCTTCCTCGTTCATGTGATCGTATCTCAATAATTTCATAATAGTTTCGACTCGTTGATTCTGATAAAACTGATCATTGATTTCCAAGGAATCTGAACACCCGGGGGTGTAAACTGGTATGTCTCCGAAGGTACCCTTATTACTATAAAAGTCCCGATAATTGATACTGACTTCGGTGAAACCTTCCCTGTTATTGACATTTCTAACGTCATCCCCGGTCTCCCTACCCTCAATATTAGTTACGGTTTCGAAATTGTCACCTACTTCTCCACGATCAGATTCTCTAAAGTGGTCACTGACATTTTTAAATTCATTATCATTTCTCCCGATTGTTTCTCCGACAGCACATTCGTCTATTTTAAAAATTTTAGATTTATCATTTATTCTGACGGAATTTTCTCCGCGATTTAATTCTTCAAAATTATCAATAACATTTTTACTTTTATTATCATTTCTCCCGACTATTTCTCCGACAGCACATTCGTCTATTTTAAAAATTTTAGATTTATCATTTATTCTGACGGAATTTTCTCCGCGATTTAATTCTTCAAAATTATCAATAACATTTTCACTTTTATTATCATTTCTCCTAACTATTTCTCCGACAGCACATTCGTCTATTTTAAAAATTTTAGATTTATCATTTATTCTGACGCGATTTAATTCTTCAAAATTATCAACAACATTTTTACTTCTATTATCATTTCTCCCGACTATTTCTCCGACAGCACATTCGTCTATTTTAAAAATTTTAGATTTATCGTTTATTCTGACGGAATTTTCTCCGTGATTTAATTCTTCAAAATTATCAATAACATTTTCACTTTTATTATCATTTCTCCTAACTATTTCTCCGACAGCACATTCGTCTATTTTAAAAATTTTAGATTTATCATTTATTCTGACGCGATTTAATTCTTCAAAATTATCAACAACATTTTTACTTCTATTATCATTTCTCCCGACTATTTCTCCGACAGCACATTCGTCTATTTTAAAAATTTTAGATTTATCGTTTATTCTGACGGAATTTTCTCCGTGATTTAATTCTTCAAAATTATCAATAACATTCTCACTTTTATTATCATTTCTCCTAACTATTTCTCCGACAGCACATTCGTCTATTTTAAAAATTTTAGATTTATCATTTATTCTGACGTGATTTAATTCTTCAAAATTATCCACAACATTTTTACTTCTATTATCATTTCTCCCGACTATTTCTCCGACATCACATTCGTCTATTTTAAAAATTTTAGATTTATCATTTATTCTGATGCGATTTAATTCTTCAAAATTATCAACAACATTTTTACTTCCTCCACCCGCGTAACTACTACTACCTTTTAATATATTTCCAGTACCCCTTTCGCACATCGGAACCGAACGGAACTTTTCATCCCTTCGAGACCCCATGACTTCAATCCCTTCAACGTACCCGGCATTTTTGCCGTTATTGTCACAAACACGAGTAGCATCCTCGCTGCTATTATAATTCGCCCAAGCATTTTCGTCTTTGATAAAAGCATCAAAGTAATTAATCTCCGTATATGGCTCCAATGTAACGACCGGCACCACTATTTCAATTTCGTTAGGCGTAGTATTAATTATAAACATGTGCGCTCTCCCATTTCTATTCGTCACGAGCGCGTCGCCTAAATAAATTCCTCTAATTATTTTAAGTCTCCGTACATATCCCGTTTCTACTTCCGGATTAGCAACACGGACGTAAAACCCAGCTTTTGTACGAGCTGGTATGACTACCGTTTCTTCGTGTTCAAACTCTACTTTACATCCGTGAATCTTTAGACATCCCTGGGAGTGAAGTACATCTATATCGTTATCCTTTAAAAATTTTGATCCCAAGATCCCATTTCTTTTTATGGGAAATTGGTTTGGGACTAAATGAAATATAATTGGAATTCCGAAAAATTCCGTACTTATCTTACCGAGAGTGAAAACAAATTCGGGGGTAATTCCCGTTAATTTCAATATTTCGCTACGATCTACCCAGGTATCCGGGGTAACCATACCGCATTTGATTAAATTTAACTCACATCCTGTATCGATCATTAAAATAGACGGGTCGACTATTTCCTTAGAAACTATTTTTATAGTAGGAGCTTCGCAATCGTGGCTAAGCTTCACTACTGCCACTGGAACGTCTCCAATGGCTCCTCTGTGTCCATCTCCTCCGCGATTACTTGCATGACCGGGCGTTCGGATCTCCCATTCTCCCGCGGTGCGCCCGATCGCAGGGGGGTTTGGTAGTTTCCCGACCTGTTCTCATTACCGGCACGTACTGGTTCATTAGTGGATGGGCCCGACGGTCCATCCATAAATGACCTGCGGTTATTATCTCTTCTTTTCGTGCAATCTACCATAAAATGCCCGGGTAGTTTACAATAGTAGCAGATCCTTTCGTCCCCTCTATTATTTGCACGTTCGTTGTTAAAATTTGGCGTATTTAATTCGCTTCTAGTGTTACTATTGTTGTTGGAATTCTGGTTAGAATTATTACGAATATATGGTTCATTGCTCCTATAGTTATTCCCATACGAACTTCCATACCGCCCTTGACCATTATTTTCAGTGTTTCTATTATTATGATTGTTTTGCGGATAGCTATTATTTCGAATCCCGTTATTGTCACGGTACCGATTGCTGATTCCGTGATATGGGTTCAAGCTATTATCGTTGCTATTATTTCGAGTATTGCTATAATTATTGGTTGGGTTTCTTGGGAATCGCCCACGGGTATCGTCGTTACGATTTGGGTCCCGCTGATAACACGTTAGAGCACTGTGACCGTTTTTGTTACAGATTTGGCACACGATTGGTTGCCCTTGTACCACCCCTACTCGCTTTCCATCGCGATTGTTAGGTAAATCGTAGTCGAAACTTCGGTTCGAGTAGTTAATATCTCTCCTTGCTGGAATTTTACCCCTTAATAATTCCTTAGCGCGTAAATCTTTTTCGATCTTTACAGCTTCGATAGCGGTGTCACGAAAAGGCCGGTTTCTTGAAATTTTCTGCTCTACTTCCGGTTTAAGTCCGCGTATTAAACAATCCCGAAATTCATTCTCATACCTTTGGGTTTCCGCTGCGGCCATAGGTGCGTTGCCCGGTACTTGTGATTTTACTACATCTAATATTTGATTGCCCAATTCGAACACCCGGTTAGTGTATGACAGTGCCGTTTCATCGTCGCGCTGGAAAATTCTTCCCAATTCTCCCTGTAACTGGTATAGCGATTTGGGAGGCTCGTAATATTCCTTTAGATGAGATAATAAATTATTTACTGTTGCGAATGTTTGCCCCTGAATAGTTCGTCGCGCTTCGCCCCGTAATTTATTTCGCAACATTAACACTAAATTTTGTTCATGTTCTGCCGGCACCATTGCGTGAGCCTCCTTACACCCTTCGAGGAAATGGGCCAGAGGTATGTTCTGGCCTGTGAAGTAAGGAACCGCTTCGACCGCATATTTAATGGAGTTGGGTAAAACGACTTGTATTTGATTCATGTCCGGTGCTTGTTCGTTCCTCTCGACCTGAACAAGTTGGGAGTTATCGAAGTCAATTGTTCGTCGAACCCTGTCGTTGTCGTCTAAACGCGCTCTCTCTAGGTCTCTAGCTTGTTGTTCTTCCCGTTCGCGCTCTTCTCGCAAGCGTTTTTCCTCTTCGATTTTTCGCGCTTTTTCCTCCGCACTTAATTCGCTTTCATGATTTCGCCCTTCCCGTTCTCGTTTCGTCCGTTCCGTTATTGGTAATTGAACCGGATTAGTTCTACCCGTACTTGAAGAGCCCGCAAGTGAAAACTGCTGGTTGAACAAAGCTCGTTGTTCCGGGGTTAAAAGGAGCGGATTTATATTCTGCCAATCGGTATTTTCTATCTGGCCTTCGAGCGGTTGTCGATTTTTGCTACGCGATCTTGTTATCGGGGGAGTATCTTTAGGCATGCTCGGACACCGTGGGCATTTCAAACGCGAATCCCACTTCTGACACCAAAATTTTTATTTATGTTACGTCCGGAATGACATAACATAGAATTCAGTCCCTTATTTTGAGTCAAGACACTGAAGTCTTCTACTCGGGTAACGGGGACCACGTTATTCGGTGTCGAGCATGGATAGGATACGGGAAATGTATATGTTTTAGAATTATAATAGTAATAAAAAGTCAGGACTTACTGTGTTTGCTGATTTATTGAAAATTATTGATAACTGTACTCTACAATCGATGTTCTGGTGGCTGGACAACTTGGACCTTCCCCGGGAACTAGTGCTACTGGTTGGCAGCGGATGGTGCGAAGGCGGTTACGTGGCTGGTAGTCTTCTTGTTTGATCACACTATCACTGAATTTATTCTTTTCGCGATATTCGAGCCTTAACGAGAGATTTCACGAACGGAGTACTGAGCGAATAATTTTAACTAATTCCCTTGAAGAGGGCAAAATGCTGATTTGTTACTGACCGATGATGTTCCAATAACTCAAGGTTAGTTGAAAATGGAAGTAATTGAAAAAGGAAAAAAAAAATATAAAAGATGAAAATAATTATCGGTAACTCCCGGTTAATCGATGAGCAAAGGAGACGAGTCAGTTGTCTGGTCCCAGAATTAAAATGTTACTTAAAATACCAAGGAGTTAACAAAGAAAAGATTCGGTGATTATTGATATACTCGTTACAGCGCGTACAGATAATAATGGGCAATAGACCAGCGCGCGGGCCCCTTTATATATGCTAGTGATTAGACAAAGAATAAAGAAAAAGGGGGGTACGCGTCTAATATTCTTATGGCGGACCTCTAATTTCCATAAAAAGATGGAAATCTTAATTCAGTTTCGGGGAATCTCCGAGCGTTATAATGGCTACCGGTGAGTAAAAGGCTCGGCCCCCCTGATAGCAGAGATAACGTTACCCAAGTCCTCCGGAGTAGGGCAAGGGGGTAGGCATAGGCAGGCATAAGCGCAATACTTCTGCTAAAGAGGCGGGTTATCGGCTTGCCTGAGAAGAAGTAGGGAGGAGGGACTGATAAGAGAAGTGAGTCCTGGTAGGGATGCTTGGTAACAAAGGAGAATAAATGATGTAGTGAACAATGACTTCTCAAGACGAGGGGTATTTAGGTCAGGGATGCAAGGGGCTGGATCTGGCAATGGAAGATGAAGAGGTATTACCACAGACCGGCAGGCTTTGAAGTTACGAAAGACTTTTTGAATTTTAATCCGGGCTATCATAAAATTCGGCGCCGGCATGGCTGCCTCTTTGTTGAGTAACCCGACTGATAAGAGATACGGAAGAGATATCGCGTTTACATAAATCTCCGTTGAAGCTGGTAATAATTTAAAATAAAACAAAGGAGTCATAAAGATTACTATTTGGTATCACGTGCAACTGGTATATTTCCGGATACGAATAAGCCTCATCAAATATCGGGTAGCGATCTATTTGATCATCATTAGTGAGGTGACAAGTCAGATGATTCTGTTATCATTTCATTTTATTTTAATAGCTCTCGGAGAACCAGCGGTTGCCTCATATCGTGGCATCATTTACACGACCTAATTTGATATTAAATTTTTATCAATCTCTCATTAGGGCTCTGGCGAGAGAGGTAACGGTATTTCCTCAAACGATATCAGTAAATTAAGAAAACCTGGTCCCCCTTTTTTTTTATTTAATCGAGTAAATATTACAAGACGTGTAAAATATTTGTCAACCGTTTACGACGTAACAATCAGCTATCTGAGGAGCTCACCACTGAATCCACTAATCTGAAAGAAGAGTTGCGCCGCATCAAAACGAGAGTTACGGCAATGGAGCAAACACGGCCTACGGAATCTGGTTTTTCCCGTAACAAGGAACTTAACCTGGTAAATACTGCCATTAATGAGATCGAGCGCAGAAGGCGGAAAATCAACATCATTATACGAGGACTTGCTAATTTACCACCGTCCACCTCGGCACTAGATTCTGCCTCTCGACTCCTGGAGCAGCGCTTCAAGAAAACAAACGTCATCATGCAGGCGGACTTCGTGGGCAAAAACAACAACATCATACAGTGCACTTTAAACTCTGCACTAACAAAAAAAGTGGCACGTGGCCCGATCGGGACGATAGCCAAAAAGGAAAAAAAAAAAAACAAAAAAAGAAATTATGCTCAACAAAAGGTCAGCTCTCCCGAATTCCGCGAAAGATCCATCCAGATTGACGGCATCTGGCATCAATGAGATGGCTACAAGTCTAAAAACCCCCCAACAAGCCCTGGAAAACCACCTGCTACGGAAACTAAGAATACTGGCAAGTCCTTGGTGACTCTGCCTCAAACTTGGCCTCTCGATCTGCACAGAAACGGCTCCAGTAGTTCAAGACCTAAAACTGTTGGCGACACTCCATCCACAGGAAGTTCTCGTATCTCACATAACAAAAAACCAAAGCAGTCTCATCCAAAAAACGGGGTAACGCCCAGGATGTTACGGCAACAACATTCTGGCACGCTCGAGGTCTCCCTGAATCTCAGCCTCAAAGAAGGGACTATAATCCATGTTTCAGAGACATGGTGCACTACAGGCAAAACCAACCTTCCTTCCTCACTAGACTTATACAACAAAGGTTGTATGGTGTGGTCTCCGGCAACCAAAAATAAAATTCTTGGAAGAACCAGCGGCGGTCTAGTCACGCTCATTGACAAAAATTTAAACTATCGGCTACTGTCCTCATCTCACCACTGGCTGTCAACGTTCGTCACGATCAACGATGTAAAAATCATCATGGTATCGCTATAGCTGAGTCCAAGTAGTAGCATTTCTACGATCTGAAATGACTTTAAACTAACTTTAGACGACTTGCTGCTGTCGACTGATTTTGACCTTTTTATAATAGGTGGAGATTTTAATGCTCGCCTGGGACTCTTAAACACAGTTCCACCTGAAGCCGCATACGGCTGTCACATCACGTTAAGGAAGAACTCTATGGAGACGAAGGTAACCCAGAGAGGCATTGCGCTCAACAACTTCATGGAGGAACATGGGTTTGTGTTTCTGAATGGAAGGTGCCACTCGGACACCTCAGGCAAGTTTACGTTTTTTGGTGCTCAAGGTCTAAGTGTAGTAGATTTGGTATGGGTAAACACTGCTAGTATTGACCTTATCCTAGCAAAAGGATCATAAATATCATACGCAGCATCTACGACAAGACTACGCTACGAGTTAGATCCAATGGTGATTTCTGCAATCCCGTGGAAGTAACAACTGGGGTACTCCAGGGTGAAACTTTGAACCCATTGCTATTTATATTATTTATTTCCGACATAGTCTCCTACTTCAGAGGCAAAGGTTTATCTGGTCTACAACTCAACAATCTCCGTGAACTCCTAATGCTTCTTTATGCTGACGATCTGGTCATGCTGGTCAGGAGACAAATAGATGTGCGCAAAGGCCTAAGTGCCCTTGAAGAATACTGCTCCAGGAACGGGCTTGAAGTGAACACTGGGAAAACCAAGGTCGTCCCTTTTTGCAGGAGTGGTTTTCGCAGGAAGTTTCCTAAAACCTTCTAGTACAAGGATTAACCGGTCGAAGTAGTTGACTCTTATGTCTACCTAGGAATAATATCTACGACAACTATGTCTGAACGTCGAGCTACTTTAGAAGCTGCAAAGAAAGCCAGTGCTGCCTTCAGTGCTTTCTTAGGAATACTGGAGCAGGCTACACGCAGACTCCTGGGTCGGCAAACTCAAAATCTTCGGTGCAATAGTTTGGTTGATCTTACTATATCTAGCTGGAATCTGGGGCCTTGACCATCTGGAAATTATCGAAAAAGCACAAGTCGGCTTTTTCAAGAGGTTACTCCAACTACCCCTCTGTACTCCAGGATATGCTGTCCGGCTAGAAACAGGAGTTCCTCCACTTGCTGGACAACGAAAATTCTGAAAATGGACAACGACCGGCTACCAAAAATCTGCTTTCTGGGACTGCTGGAACTGTCCAAAATGGGAGCACACCATGGCGTAGCAAAAAAAACCTCCCTGAATTGGGTCTCGCAGCTAGGGAGAGTTCTAAGTACTCTGGAACACGAACATCTCCTCAACAACTTCGTCCCAGAGAGATGGGAAGCAAAACGAAACGACCTGATATTCAGATACACCAGATACACCAGACTTCTTCACGAAGCAGATCTGACGCGTTGTAACAACTCCAGCAGCTGTCAACTTGTTATCCCTCGAGCACTTAGTTTTTCTCCAGCCAAATACCTCCAACGCTGCCCTTACTACGCCCTAAATATCAAAGCCCAACTCAGACTAGCGACTACTCACGTCTGCAATCTCACGTTCAATGGCATTATCTACAAACTCTCACCTCGGTGTCCGTGTCCAGTCTGCGATCTGAACGTACCAGAAACGACGGCTCATTTTGTCTCCAATTGCTCGAGATTCGCAACTCTTTAGACAAAATGGCACCGCTAAGCCCGAACCTGGACACACCGGAAATCCTCACATTAAACACCACCAGCAGCACCAAAGCTCTAGCTCACTATGCGATTGAATGCCTGAAACTCAGAGCCAAAATTCTTGCCTCCTCTGCTGAGAACTTCACTCAAATTTACTGAGATCTCCAGCCCAAGCCACTCGTACCGCACTCTACCTGCTTAATTTTTATATTTTAATGTTCCTACTTATTGCTTTTCTTTATCGTTTTTTGCTGTATATATTTTACACCTAAAGACAACTTTATTTTTTTTTTTAACATGTACTACTCACCACGCTTGTTAGCAAAAGTACTACAGGATTGATACCCCTGTACATTTTCCTCAACTTAGATAATAAATAAATAAATAAGTAAAATTTTCAATGTCATAAGTTATTTTATTTTAATTGATAAATTTCAGAGAACTAAGTTAATTTATTTAATTTTGAATCAATAAATCTTGGCTGAGAAGATTTAGTTTCTAACTTTAGGAAATAATCCGAGTTTATTAGAATTTTCATTTTGAGTTTTAACTTGTGATGAACAATAGAATGTTTCCCGGGAAAAAAAATTCATATCTGGGCATATATAATTAGATATAATCATATAAGATCATATATGAATCATATATAATCATATATGATTCATGTATGCTTATATATGAATCATACATCTTCATATAAGATCATATTTGGTCATGTATGATCATATATGATACAATCTAAAATATTTTTACTCGATATCCAGTCCATATAAGATCATATATGATTCATACATGTTTATATATGAGTCATACATGTTCATATATGAGTCATACATGTTCATATATGAGTCATACATGTTCATATATGACCATATATAAAGGCAAATAAATTCATTCTAATTTATACACAAATCGTATAAGATCATTTATGGTCATGTATGATCACATATGATATAACATAAAGTATTTTTACTCGATATCCAGTCCATATAAGATCATACATGAATATATATGGACTTATATGAACATATATGAAGATACATAAAAAGTTTTTTACCGATATACAATCCATATAAGATTCTTTATGGTCATATATGATCATATATGAACGAACATAAAAAAATTTTACATGATGTTCAATTCGTGTAAGATCAGATATGGTCAGGAATGAACATATATAATAATATATAAAATTTCTTACAAGTTGTTTAATTTTTGTAAAATCAGATACAGTCAGGTATGAAGAGACATAAAAATTTTTTACACGATGTTCAACTCATGTAAGATCAGATATGGTCAGATATGAACATATATGAAAAGACATACAAATTTTTTTACTTGTACGCGGAAATGAAATTCATGTGTGAATATATCATCATATAAGATCATATAAATGAAATTTAAATTTTTGTGCTCAATTCATCTAAGCATCATATATAAACATATCCTGAGTGATATTGCAACGCCGCTGTAAGTATAGTTAGCAATACAACGTATCTACAATAATAGAAAAACTGAGTCTAAATCGGTTGATCCATTCAAAAGTTATAGAATGTTTACATACGTACGTACATAGGTACATATATCCATCGTCCTGAAATTAGACAGAATAGTTTCCTAGGACCTCAAAACGTCGAAATATGTTGAAAGCTCGATTTTCGAAAATCGGTCCGAAACCGATAACTTTCTTTAATTTTGAAAATTTTCAGTTTTCTTAGCGGGAAGTAAAAAAATGAAACCTTAAGTTTAAATTTTATTTTTATTCCGCATTCGAAATTTCAAACTTTTCAAATACCATGTAAAATATCAATATACATGTAATGATTGTTGAGAATTCTAAGATCAATATATAAACCTATTGAATAGTCCCGACTATCAAGTCCATGGTTTGGCAGAGTAATACAATCTTCAACTGATACGCAGAAGGATCCAGGTTCGAATCCCAGAGAAATACCGAGTATTTTTTCATCGATAGAAAAATTAATAATGAGTGAACAATCGCTATTTATAAATAAATTTCAATAAATGTTAATGAACAATAAAATTAAAACATTATTTTCTTAGTTTAAATAATTGTTGGCAAACCTATATGCATATCATATATGATCATATCTAATCATACATGATCAGACATGGCCAATTTTCATATATGATCATACATAATTGCTCATATATGATCATATATGGTCAGACATGAAGTTTTTTTCCCGGGTTGTTGGAGCCAAAAGTTTAACGTTTTATTATAATCTTTCATATCAACGATCCTCCAAATTAGTTAGACGTGTTAAAATACAATATAATGCTTAGAAGTGGACGCACTCTGACGGAATTTTCTACTCTCTAGTATATATTTCATTTTATAATGCTTATTTTGGCTCAGTTTTATTTTAAAGTATTATTTAAGATATTCTGTACTAAAGGTAGACAATTTGGCGATGAGCCTACTGGTAATCATTTTCAAGGTCAACAGATACAGAATAATAAATTCAACGACTTGCTTAGTACGCAATAATACAAGAACATAGTTAATATTTTATAGGAACCTAAAGTCTTGATTACAATGAATTTAACGAATGAAATGTATGAACAATAAGTATGATGATGTGCAAAAGTTGCTGTATTTTGTCAATTTTGAATTATAAGATTGTTTCAAATTAAATTATTTAGATTTTGAATTCTTAATAGCCATAAGTAAATTTTCTGAAATTTTATCTTTAACATTTCAGTTTCATTGTAAGCTGCTTCAGTTATTCTCGATTGCTGGTAGCACGTGGAGGATATACCTTTTTGAAAAATGTTTCCCAGCAATCCATTGGAATTCTTGGAGTCCTGGAGGGTAATATTCTTACCGAGTTGATTGCACGCCAGAACTTCGTGGAGTTCCTTATATTTGCGAATTTCAATGATATTGCTTTATTGTGCTCAGCTTTTTTGTTTCTGATTTGTGAGAAGTAATATTTTTTCAGTTGCAAGTATTCTTGCCATAACTCAGAGCTACCAGAAGTTATGCACTGTTTTGAAAAATTTTTGGGAAGATTTTTTTAAAGTCTAACTATTGTATTTGTCTTCATGGTCAACTTTTAAGAAATTTTGTCACAACCTATCATAATTAGTTGAGTAGGGTTTAAAAATACCATTCGTTAAAAAATTTATGCATGCATGTATATACATATACTAGACTGTGTCAAAATAAATTTTTTTTTTTCGATTAAACGTATCTTAAAAGTTTCTTCAGTATGAAAAAAAAATTCTCCTAAAGTTTGAGCTCAATATTTCAAAAATTGAGCTGGCGAAAAGGGGGGTCTCTTTTCCCATTTAAATAACATTGTAAAATTTTTTGTTATTTTTAAAATAACTACACAAAGAGTTTTTTTTTTTTTTAATTCTGCTCTTGACTTTCTCAAAGGAAATTTAATTCTCTACAAAATTGTCTGTGTCCATTTTTTTTCTAAACTCAACAGAAACGATGTTACAGAGGGTCGAATAGGAGGAAAAAAATAATCAATAAATTAATAACAGAAAAAAATTTATTATTTTAACTTATCAATTAATTAACTCAATTCACTTCATTATTCATCAAAAATTTTCGAATTCAACATTGTTTCGAATTAATAACAAAACACAATTTTCAATAAAACAGAAATTAATTATAATTGAAATTGTTTTTATGCATGGCGCGTATGTACGCTATCTTTAAGCAGGTGGTTGTAGTCATCACGGTGAGATAGGAGTGTGCACGTAGTGGTGAAAATTCAAAATATAAAATTAAATTAAACTACATAATTAATAGAAAAATGATTTAATAATTTATATCAATCTGCTACGTGAAAAATGTTTTCTTAATGACTTATGCTCGATAAAGTTACAAATGCATGAAGGAAAATTGTAGTGGAAAAATCATATATTTTTTTAATAGTTTTATGTACTGATAATTACTACCGATAGTTTTACATAATTTTATATAATCAAAGTACAAAAATCAATTATTAACAGAAACTAGATGAATTGACTGAATCTTCTAACTATGAACTATCAATTTTATTTGCTGATCATAGAAATATACTGAAAGGCTATGCAAACATCAAAATAGAAATTAATTCTGTAGCTTTTGCTAAATTCGATAATTAAACATGATGATTCTTACATCAATCTTTATAATTGATCAATAATAGCGAACTTATTTTTTTTTATTTGTGATATTGATGAAGGCATTGGTTTGATTGATGAACTTTGAAGCTTAAAAGATGAGTTATAACGGGGTAGTTCAGAAATGACGGATGTCCGTCGCCCTTTTCGTTCATATTTATGAAAAGTTTCAAAAAATGTTCCTAGTCCAAATCCACATGTTTTAACGTAAATAAACGTGGGTCGTTTGATTAAAGAATCCAATTCTGACTCATGAATTTCGTTTACGGTAATAATATTTTCACATCGCTCTTTCAGAAATGGCTTATATAGTGTCAAGCGTTCAGCCCAACTTTTTTCTTCTAAATTCTCTCCAGGTAGTTCCAAAACATCAAATATAAATACGCACATTCCCCTTACAAAAACTATCAGTGAAGCACTATCTCCCTTCTTCGACATTAGTTGAACAGCGTCTTCAGATTCATAATAATAAATGTTCTTGGTGTTTCTTTTATATATATGATACTTAAGGATATGCAACGACTTTAAATTATTATTTAAATTAAATGGTAGAGGATACTTTCTGTAAATTACCCGTTCGATATCAATTTTCAGAATGTCAAAAAGTTGCATATAATCTTTATCGGTGATCATTTGTCGTAATCGCATTTCATAAACTAATTGTTCATGTCGCAAGCGACTAAATTTAGTTATGTAAGGTATCAAATAGTCTCGTAATATCGAACAACATGATTTTGCATACTCATCATTTTGTATATACATGAATAATACAGAAACTAATGCACATGGAGAAATTTCGAAAATAAGTTTAAACAAAAAATTCATGGCTACTGTAGAATGACTCATGACTGAACGCATCTCTTTCGAAACTCTTTTTCTACGATTAATGAAAAAAAATTTATTACCAAATGCATGGTATAAATTAAACAACTGATTAATCAAAGGAACAGATATCTTATTCAGCAATAAGTAATCAATATTACCATTTTTCATGATGGTTTCAGAATCTTCGTAAGCCACATTTGGTGATCGATAAATGTAACTGACAAGTCTTAATGTACCAATAATTAGTTGCTTATAAGTGATCGTATTAGCCATAAGAAGTGAAGTATCATTACTGTTTTCATCTGTGACAATATCTCTATCATATATATCCGCAACATTGAAATTCGATGGAGCTTTAGCACTGCCATCGTCTTTCTTGTCAATTTCGAGAAAAAAATTATTATTTTCAGAGTTGATGAAACTATCAAAATTAGTTTCAAATGTATTCTCTGTAGTTGTATTCTTCGGAATCATTTTTTTAAGCTCATTTGTACCAGAACTAACTATTTTTTCGGAATTATTTTTTCGCTTTCTTTTTCCTTTTTTCAATCGCTGAGCTACAATTTTAAGCTTTATTGCCAATGTATCTATTGATTTATGAATAGTTGGTAGTATATGTGAATTAAAACGCTCTTGATCGAAAAATTCATCCATGTTCACTTAACAGTAAAACATTTACAGCAACAGTCACTACTTCGAATGATAGTCTGCAAAAATATCAACGATTTCGGAATTAGTAAATGAAAGAAGTACAATTCAATAAAAAAAAAAAAAAAAACTGGAAAGCAGTTAGTCCTGAAGGTCAGACCTCAAAGTTTTTACTGTTATTATTATTATTTTTTTTTATGCTTAGAGGAGTTTATCCCCAAATATTTTGTTGTTGTTGAATTTTTTTTTATTGAAAGATTGAAATATATAACTATATATTTAAAATAATTTATGGATAAATCAAAATATAAGATTTAATTTTCTCAAATTTGAAAAATTTGCAATACCAATCTTCTGGAATAACCGGTTTAGCTTATTTTCAAACTTGACCAAATCATTGAACAAAAAAATTTGCGTGTCAAATTTCATTCAGATCCGTTCAGAATTGTTAGCACTATTGCAAGCACAAGGCGTAATGATGTATCGTCTTCAGGAAGTTTAATATGAAAATTAATAACTTTTCTTAGTCCAATGTTTTTTTTTTCAGTTATTTTCGAAAATTTGAATATAATTGATGAAATTTTACATTCTGGGGTCTCTGATGAAGAAAATTGATTTTAAATGATTTAAAACAATTTGACTCGACTAATGTATAAATATACACTTAGCATGGATTAAATCATTTTTCTTAATTAAAGCTATTACCCCAGATTGATGAAATCCCACCAAAAACAGATTCTCTGTTATAAGGTCGCGCCAAGTACACGTTCAACATTTATCCCTTACTGCATAAAACATAATTTTTTTTACAAAAAATACTGAAATCGAAAAAAAAAAAAAATACCAAGTAACTGGGATATCGTAAAGATAAAAAAATTTATTATTTTGAAAATATACGAATAAAAAAAAAGTTATTTGAATGTACTTGGTGTGCGCTAACGCAAAAAATATATATTCTCTAGTGACGTCATACCTTTTACTTATTTTATATTTAGATCGTATTTTGAATTGAATTTGGTTAAATAAACTTTAATAGTACATAACAATTTCATTTAAATAACTTCTTTTTATCTGTATATTTTCAAAATAATGTATAATATAACTACGTTATACCTTCGAAATGTTTTATATTTAGATAATATTTTGAATTGATTGTCCTCGATAGCGCACACCAAGTACACGGAGAAAAAAATATAGTAAAAATTACAATCTTATAGTAAAATTTACTAACAGATATGAAAAAATACATTCTGTATTGTAATTATTACTAAACATTTAGTAAAATTTACTAGTTAGTAATAATTACATAATAAGATATTAAAAATTACTATGCGTGTTGTATTTTTTACTAACACAATTGTATTTTTTACTATCTGTATAGTAAATTTTACTATAAGTATTTTTAATAAATACAAATTTAAGAAAGTAAATTTTCTAATACAATATAGGATTTGTTACTATACAAAATATTAAAAATTACTATACGCAATGTATTTTTTGCTAATACGATTATGTTTTTTTACTATATGTATAGTAAATTCTACTATGTATAGATAAAATTAAAATTTGGTGGGAATAGCATATACAAATATGTATTACAAGTTCTGAAACATTTGTCCAAATGAGACATCGAGCTATCAGACATAGGAAAGGACTCGCGCGCGGGAGATCAGGGTTCGAATCTCGGTTGTAACCAGTGATTTTTTAAAAAACAAAAATCGACACCAACACCAATACAGATGACATAAATAACAATAATAATTAAAATGATAGTAATAATAATAAAAAAAGTTAAAAGCTAATAAAAATTTAATTTAATTTTTTTCCATTCTAATATAGTAAAATTTACTAAACGGGATAGTAAAATTTACTAAACGGGATAGTAAAGTTTACTAAACGGAATAGTAAAATTTACTAAACGGGATAGTAAAATTTACTAAACGGGATAGTAAAGTTTACTAAACGGAATAGTAAAATTTACTAAACGGGATAGTAAAATTTACTTATCTGTTTATGAATTTTTCCTATAAATCTTAAGCGTTTCAAGATTACTATCTAAATTTAGTAATTATTCCTATATTTTTTAGTAAATTTTACTATATTTTTTTCTCCGTGTACATTCAAATAACTTTTTTTTTATTTGTATATTTTCAAAATAATAAATTTTTTTATCTTTACGATATCCCAGTTACTTGGTATTTTTTTTTTTTTTTCGATTTCAGTATTTTTTGTAAAAAAAATTATGTTTTATGCAGTAAGGGATAAATGTTGAACGTGTACTTGGCGCGACCTTATAACAGAGAATCTGTTTTTGGTGGGATTTGATATTGTTTTTGTAGGATTAAAAATCGTTTTATATTTTTTCTAAAAAAAGAACATAAGCATTTTTGCATTAGAAGGCCGCCGTACTGATTGAACACGTAAATCGTCTATTTCTATCCATGCTGAACTTTTTTTTATTATGGTAATAAAATGACTAGATTTTTCATCTCTTTGAGAATGAAAAATTTAAGGTTGAAATTACCTAAAATTTGCTGCTTGAATTTGTCGACAATTTGACAGCAAAAGTTGGAAAGACAAATTTACGGTTAATTTTTCCTAAATTTGAAGGTAACTTTTTACTAGAAAAAGATTCGGTAAGGTTTATTCTTACCATTACAGAAGGTAAGCAAATTGATACATAAAATTGTCTACAATTTGATGGTAAAAAAAATAATTTACAATTTTGTAAGTCTAATCAACAATAAATTGATAAGAAAATTTTCCAGAAAATTGACGACAACTTTTTTCTAGTCAACTTTTGAAGTGAATTTGCATTCTAATCCGGACAGTAAATTTACGTCAAATTGTATAGCAAGTTGCATACAAATTGTTTTCAAAAATGAAAAAGTCCGAAGTTGCCGGACACTTGTCGAAAAATTCACGGAAACTTTTGTAAAGTAAACTTTTGCTATAGCAAACTGTGCTATTAGGGTATTGATGGTGAAGAATTCGAAAAAAAATTTCCCTGATAGCCAAGTTGGCAGCAACTTGGCGACAATTTACTGCCGCAACCCGTCGCCAAGTTGGCCGCAAAAGTTGGCATTTCCATAAGTTGATGGCAACTTTCTGAGAAAGTTGGTAATAACAGTTGTCATTATATTAGAGGACAGAAAGTTGCTACAAGTTTTTCAAAAAGTTGTTGTTGCGGCAATAAATTAGCTCCAAATTTATAGGAAACTTGTAGTCAACAGTTACAAAAGCTGAAATTCGTCGACAACTTGTGGTCAAGTTGGTCAGAACTCATATACACCAACTATCTGATCAGAAACTCTGGCTATCAGGGTTAAAACAAAACTAATTATAAGTTTATTGTAGGTTAGTATTTTTTTTGTTTTCACGCAAGTGAATGATAAATAATCAAATGACAATTCACGATGCCGTATATTGCATGCTTGACATTCCTTATATTATAAATAGATCAAAATAAATAAGAAAAAGTTTGCCGAGCAGATGTTTCTTTTAATTTAACTGCAAATATACGTCAACTTCTGCTGTTCAGGTCTGTGATTATAATTTAAGGGCAACATACTGTACAAATTAACGGGAAGCTGCCCGCAAAAGTTGCTTGTTCAACTTTTGCTAGTAATTTGCTGTCCGATCCTGGTAGTAAATTTCAACTTACCCCAATAGTATCGCTTCCTTAGCAGAGGTTTACTTTACAAAATTTTTCATCAAATATCTGTAAACTTTAGACTTTTCTGTCTTTGACGACAATTTGTATACAACTTGCTATACGATTTGAGGTAAATTTACTGCCCGAATTAGAATGCAAATTTACTCCAAAAGGTGACTAGAAGAGAGTTGTCAATTTTCAGGGAAATTTTTATATTAATTTATTGTTAATTAGACTTGACAAATTGTGAAGTATATTTTTACGTCAAATTGTAGAAACTTTTATTTATTAATTTGTTTACTTTTTGTAATGGTAAGAATGAATATTTCCAACTTTATTTTCTAGTAAAACAAGTAGCCTCTAAATTGAGGAAAAATTAACCGCAAATTATTCTTTCCACTTTTGCTATTAAGTTACCGACAAATTTTGGCTGCAAATCACAGGTAATTTAAACTGTCAAATTACTGTTAATTTCACGCTGAAGTGGTCATTAGGGAAGTTAAATTTTTTGGAAGACGTTCATTGGACAGGTTCCAATTGGAAAAGTAACCGATAAGACATATCCCAATAACCCAGATCCCTATTACCTGAATGACCAATTACTAATAATCCCGATGACTCAAATTTCCAATCAGCTAAAATCCCGATCACCAGTAATTTCAATTACCAATACTACCAATTACCCAAATTTCCAATAATCCAAAAGTTCGATAGCTTAATTTTTCGTTAACCAGAAACATTTGTAACAAGACATTCCGATTGGACAGGTTTCGTAAGCTCAAAGTCAATTTCTTTGTTATATAACAAAGCTCAAAATGGATTTCTTTGCTATGTAACAAAGAAATCGACTTTGAGCTTACGAAACCTGTCCAATCGGAATGTCTTGTAATCAATGTTTCTGGTTGACGAAAAATTAAGCTATCGAACTTTTGGTTTATTAGAAATTTGGGTAATTGGTAGCATTGGTAATTGAAATTACTGGTGATCGGGATTTTAGGAGATTGAAAATTTGAGTCATTGGGATTATTAGTAATTGGTAATTCAGGTAATAGGGATCTGGGTTATTGGGATATGTCCTACCGGTTACTTTTCCAATTGGAACCTGTCCAATGGACGTCTTCCCAAATTTTCAAGTTGAAAAAAAAAAATGGCTATCAGGGTTAGTTCAATCAAAGTAACCCATTATGTATATTATATTTTCAAGTTACTAATGATCCAACCTAGTAATTGCTTGAAAAAATATACAAAATAACTTTGAATATGCTGTAGCATGTATACTACTATAATATAATACTCGATATCTCGTATACTATATGAGAGCAGTGCTACCACTATGACAAATGTCGAAATGTAGACAATTATGTAAAAAAATTCGTAGGATCACAAAACGTGGGCGAGCATATTTCAATAGAGTATATTATTATTTATTAATAACTAATTGTTAGAAAAAGAACTAATTTAGTAAAAAATGAATAAAATATATAATAATTTATACTTTCGAAAGTTATTTATGGCTTAAATAAATATTTTATGGCAATTGAAAATTTGGAGCTGTCAAAACGAGGTCTGTCTACAGAATAGAGACACGGCAGGCTCGCGCTACACACTCACACACATACGTGTGTTTGAACGTGTATTTGGCGCGAGACACTGCCGTGTCTCTGGATATATTAATAAATTCTAATTATTAAATTTAATATTCAGGTTTGACATTCTTAGGGTGTCTATAAATCCCAAGCGTGTCCGTCATCGATTATGAGTGATTAAGAATTTCTTAGTATTTGATTAGGGTTATATAATAAATGGTACACCAAATTTAATAAATTTAGGTATGTTTCAAATTATAAAATTACGGATTAAGTAAGTCAGTCACCGGACCAAGGTCCGGTGACTTAGATGTTCGTCGGCTTACTGCCGTCCCCTGACTCTGGATTTCTCATGCAGTACGACTTAAAAATATAAAGAAAAAGTATAAAATTAAATCCTACAACGTTGCATCTCAGGTTCCATATGAGAACGTCGAGGCAGTCCAACTCCCATACACGTAGACAATTATCATTTCTACACGTATGAGCTGCATCGACGTTCTTAAAATGCTTATCAGCAATATCTTCGTTGCAAACGGATCGAAATTTGATTTGCTTGAATAATAATTAAATGAGTTTTATTTATTTAATTAATAACTATTACAGGAACGTCACAAAAGATAACTTTGAATAATTGTTATCTATTTTTTTTCAAAAGCATATTTAAAAACAAAAATTTTGAAAAGAAAAGTCTGGATAGGTAAATTTTTAAAAGTCATAGTTTTTTTCAAAAAAAAAAAAAAAAAACCTTCTTAACTTCTCACTAAGAAAATTGAAAATTTTCAAAAATTCGGAAGATTAATGATTTGGGTCCAATTTTCGAAAACCAAGTTTTCATCAGATATCGACATTTTGAGGTCCTAGAAAATACCGCATGAAAAAAGTGTATAGGTGAAAAGTATACCTCAAATTATAATTGTATCATATAAAATTATACTTCGATATTTAATCCTCAATATGTTACAACGAGTAGTCTGCCGGTATGATTGTCTCTATTGAAACGAATTTTTACTATGAGAGATAGTTGGTGTGCCGAAAAAGGCCGATTTAGGCTTTAAAAAGAGTTTTGCGTTAGAGAGTTTTCGATGAAGCCGTGAGATGGCAAGTAGCCTTACGTTAGACCCGGTGGTCTGGTTGACAACTGTAGCCCTGACAAGAGCTAGTTGGTAAGTGAGACCTTTCTTACGAGACCCGAAGGTCTAGTTTACTAGCCCTGAAAAGAGCTAAGACAACTTGAAGGTTAGTTCTGAAAAGAACTATTGTTGTTGAGAAGTAGCTGGAGAATATTCAAGCCTTGCTCGCTTGAATATTTACAAGTTAGTTAGCGCTGATAGGCTTGCTCGATATCTGCATAGTATTCTTTACAGTTGGACTAATCAAGAATGAATGCGCTGCCGCTCTCAGATTTTCTCCTTTTATACCCGAAAGTCAGGTTCTAGGAAGTTCAGCGCGGAGTGGGAAAACTCGGTACCTGCGTTCCAATGAGATGACTGGATGGAGAGTAGAGGGGGTTAAGTTAAGACTTGGCCAATGAGAATTCTAGATTGAGGCAAAAAAAAAGTTTTGAGATTTTAATAACAAAAAAAATCTAGGCGTCGGTTGCCCCTGCAGGCCAGCCCCAAAACCTCCCGCTGTTTTCGAACTCAAGGAGCTCAAAAACATTAGTGCGGATGTATTTTCGAGCTCTTCGAGCTCGAAAATGCTATAACATGCGGTTGATGTTTAATGATCTTTTCATGCTCTAACAAGTTACGTTTTATGCTGAAGTTTGAGAATTTAAGAATCGAAAATCATTAATAAAGAAGCGGTTTTTAAAATTTAATTTCCGATTATGTTCAATTTAATCAGTGTATTAAGGCAGAAATCAATGAGGGATCAAAATCAAGATTTTAATAAGTTTTGACTTATGTCAGAAACAACGAAATATGAAATATCCGAGAAAAATATTAAAAACTGCGTTTTTTCAATTTTTTTTGTTGATCATATGATTTAAACTAAACAACAAGTTAGATGACATTATGATGATCGAAAAAAACCATAAAGAGTTGGTATGATTTTACACAATGACATATTTTAGTACATTATACTATGATTTACCCGAAAAAAATACCATAAAACGTTATTCTTTTAATTTTTCAACGCTGATACCTTTTGAACTAATTAACCGATTCTGACGTTTGAGCTAGCAATCGGCGCGTTTCGTTGAATTCTAGAGCTGATTAAAATTTGAAATCGATCGGTTTAGCTGTTTCGAAGATATTTGGAAAAACCCATATTTTACCATTTCTTTCTCCAACGATATCTCGCAAACGAATGAACCGATTTTGATGGTTAAGGCAGAAAATCGACGTATTTTATTGATTTTTTGAGCTGATCAGATTTTGACATTGTTTGGTTGAATAATTTCAAAGATATTCGCAAATAACTGTTTTTTTACCATTTCTTTCTCCCGCGATATCTCTCGAACAAACCAACCCATTGAGATAGCTAAGGCGACAATCGACGCGTTTCATTAAATTCTAGAACTGATTAGATTTTGAAGTCGATCGTTCAAGTCGTTTCTGAGAAATCACTAAAAAACTAAAAAAAAATTTTTTTTTTTTGCAATTCGCAAATATTTTCGAGTCTACTTGATCAAATGATCTGAAATTATTAGGAAAGTTGATGGCCATGTTACGTTCTGGCTCTAATTAAATTTAAATAAAAATTTTGGAAATTTTTTTTTTTTAAGTCTCGATTTATTTATTCGCCACGGTGGGCTAATAAACGGTTCGACACTTCTCAGAATTATAAATAAATAATAAATTAATAAATCGTTACTTTGTTGGCGATATTATTTATTCATCACCAACAATGTAACGGAAATCTCTTGCGATAAGAGAATCGCCGTGACTCGCGGATAGTCTAAACAGATGACGACGCATGAGACCCGGGCCACGACGATTCTCTCATAGGAAACCTGAGATGCAACGTTAACACTTTTGATAATGTATAATATCAAGGAGCGACAGAATCAAGTCAGTCGATCACAAGATCTAGTAGAGCTAAGAACTCTACACAAACCTGCTGGCTTGATCCTGTCACTCGGACTTTAAGGCAAAAATATATATCCGTACTTTACCAAATACGCACTCCTTATTTTAAACTTTGGGCGCTGTTACCGGCAGCCTAATAATCTCATACCTCATATTGGGCGCTGCTACCGGCAGCCTAATACTCTCACCTGTTTTTGGGCGCTGATACCGGCAGCCTAAGCACTTCCCTTCCGCATCCCAAAAATTCATGCCGAGAAGCCGAAGGTCAGGCAAAAAAGCCCAGTTCCGCCGGATCATTCGAACGATCCACGAGGATCTCGGTCGTTCAGTTCACCAACGTTCCCGCCTAGAGATCTTTGCCGAGGAAGTCCTCCTCGATCCGGTAACGTTGGTCGTTCCAAAACCGGTTAACGAGTTACCAAGTTCTGGTATCGCGTCAAGTGAAGTTCGTGACCCGTCGGGCTCTGGTAGTATTATTCAGCAGCTGGAGTCACTCGCCCTTAAGGAGGAACCGGGCCTTCCAGGCTCGTCTTGTCCAGAGGAAGCATCAAGGGAGAACACAGTCTTCTGGACTGGTATCAGTGAGGGTTGGCAGTTGATTCCAGTGGACGTTCCATCCGTCCATCCGCCTAGTGAGAGCATCCCTTTTCACGACCCTCGTTACGGGTATTATTCTGAGGCCTATTTCAAGGCCACCGGCAGGGACGAGTACGCACCGGCGGAGGAGAAGAAACTACGCAAGAAAGGGATTATTTGGGCCGACTTATGGGGCCCATAATCTCCACTATGGTAAGTCATTAAACTTTTTGAATAAAATATAAGAAGGTCAACAGCTGACGCATCTGGGGTCTATCGACACCCTAACGACGTCAACCTGGTCAATTTAAAATTATTCTGTCTAATTAATAGATAAGCCAGAATGTAACAGCTAGCAAGCTCTTTCGATTGCCGCTTCAAACATTTAAATTGATTCATTAGTTAAAAAGTTACAAAGAATTTACACACACACTCGGATATCATTCTGAAAATAGTCAGAATAGTTTCCTAGAACCTCAAAACGTCGACATCTGATAAAAACTCGATTTTCGAAAATCAGGGTGGAAACAATAACTTCCCGAAATTTTTGAAAATCGTCGATTTTCTTAGCGGGAAGTTAAAAATAACAAATAAATGGTAATCATTGAAAAATTTTTGAATATTCGAAAGAAAAGCAAGAGAACTCATATAACAATCTGTTACAATGTTTGAGCAAGTCTGCTCTCAAGATTGATAGGTGCTAGTGTTTTTTTCTACGAATGTGTCTTGCTGCAGATACTTAAGACCAGATTTAAATTATAAGCCTAGTGCAAGCCTTACACAAAAAATTTGTGCTGGATTATGAAGAAGCTTATAGTTGAAGATAGTTGCGCGTGTCTTGCGTACGATACCATGAGCAAGACATACACAAATCTTGACATTGGTTTCTTGATACACGATCTTGCGAAAGACACATACGTACAAAAAGACACTAGAAGCTAGGTATCTTGCTCAAGATACTTACTCCAGAATTTTGCTCAAACACGTGTTACTAGGGGAAAATAACTTTGAACAATTTTTTTCTAATTTTTTTTTTTTTCATAAAGTAAATTCGAAAACGGAAAATTTTGAAATAAAAAACCGTCCTGATAAGTCAATTTTTGAAAAAGTTGAAGCTTATTAAAAAAAACCCTTTTCTTAAATTCATAATTTTTTTGTTGTGTAAAAAAAAAATTGAAAAAATTCGGAGAAATGGTTTTGATAAGGAATAAAACGAGGAAAATTTTGACTTTAATCAAAGGGGGTCGGGTTCTAAAGTGTTTGATTTGGCGTGGAGTACCCCATATGTATACATATTAGAGTGCCCGTTATTTCCCAAAATATATTTTTTTACTTAGCAATGATATTAATTTTTCCATTGTGATAAAAAAATATCAGAAAAAAAGTTAAAGTTCGTTTCAGTGTCGTTTATCCCTGCCTAAGTAATGATACTTTCCCATTATCGTACAATGAGAATAAATTTATTACTCGCTTAAAAATGAGCTTACAGCTATAAATAATGTATTTATATTGTAGTAAATTTACCGCTCTTCAAGAAAGCTCTCTTACAATTTTTTCGTAAATCTAACCATTAAAGAGATATTAAAACGCAAAGTTTGATTTATGAGAGAAAATTGGTATTTTTTCTCGAAACTTGATAACTCTCTAGCACATAGACGTACAGTTAAACACTGTGAATTTTTTTGTAGAAATTGTGTCACTCTTCAAAAAAGGTTTCTTACGCGTTTATCGCGAATCCAATCATTTAGGGAATATCTGTGGCGGACTCATAGCTTCACTCACGCCTCTACTGCTGAGTAAATCAACGAAAGCTGTCCGAACACCACTTCACCGTTCGGAGGAACTAAAAATACACTTATCTAAACAAACTAGCACCAAACTGTACACATACACATACACCAACACACATACAGGGTCGTAAAAACTTTAGCATCAAGTAGACGATAAATGCAATTAAGTCAATCTAGTGATATACATGATTTAGTAATATATTGTAAGTTGATAAATAAAGATAATATATGTTTTGATAATCCTTAAGTTCATTACTAGTGTGTCTAACCCCCATAAATACCACAATTGGTGACCATAACGTAATCTCAAGTGATTATCGATGACTCATTCGATCTCAGAAAAAAAACTGATACCAGCAGCCATTTTTATACCACAACACACAAATGCCAATTCTGCTCAACGAATGTTTAGAACTCCCACACGAGGAAAATCAAATAAAAATAACATGGGAAACAACGAAAAAGATTCTTTTGATCTCAACAACCTGCTAGATATAACGCTACTGGGTGACAACTCCACTAAGGACAACCAAACAGACTATCCTGGGCGGAAAAACTACACAGTCACACCCCTCGAAATTTCTGAACAACATGAGGCTACCTCTTCAGCTATCATTTACACTTCTTATGCAAAATCAAGCACCACAAGATCATTTTTACGCAGTCAATCTCAACCTACCTCAGTTTGCATTCGACGCGCCAGAAATTTGGTTTGCCATTAATAAAGCAGTCTTCACCACCAATCGCAACACCAGTGACAACCAGAAATACAGCGAAACTCTTAAGGTACTTTTACTCAGCATCTCCAAGCAGCTGTGGGACATCATTGGAAACTCACCACAACAAGATAATTACCCAGCTTTGAAAGACACTATCCTTGAACGCTTCTCTGAGTCGAGATAAAACCAGTTACAGAAACTGCTAAAAGAACTGACACTTGGCGATAAGAAACCCTCGCAGCTTCTTCGAGAGATTCGTGACCTTGCGAAAACAGCAATGACAGACAAATTAATGTATCAGTTGTGGAAAAAACGTCTTCCAGCATGGGTACGTCCATGCCTAGCTCTCTTGAGCAACATTCAGGATCTCAACAGTCTTGCAGAAATGGCAGACCATATTGTGCTTTACGTTAGCAGCACTCACATCATGGCTATCCATTCACACAAAAATCACCATCGAGTACGAGATTAATCTTACTCTTAAAACCTGTTAGCAAATATAAACTCTATGGAAGTTAACCAGCAGAAAATTCAAGCCCAGTTACATCAGTCACAACTACAGCAACAACAACAACAAAAAATTTATATCGGTTTTCAACAATAAGCCCAGCAACATCAACAATACGGATAGTACTTCTATGGACATCGTCCAAGATTCAGGTAAGTAATGCCAAATAGCAATGGCTACTATTATTATCACGCTAAATGGCGAAATAATGCTCGTTAATGCACACAGCCGTGCAAGTTCCCATCCTCAACACCAGGTAACCAGGGAAATCACATCCACTGTCACTGATTGGAGCAGTTGGTGACAGCGGCTGCAAACTATCACCCAAAGAACTCCACCTGCACATTCATGACTTTACCACTTACCAAAAGTTTTTGGTAGATTCCCAGTCCGTGGTGTCTGTAATCCTGGTAAAATATTTCAACAAACAACTGACAAAGGACTCGCCCATACTGTATGCAGCAAACGCATCTACGATTCAAGCTTACGGCTGCAAAACTCTCCAGATCGATCTCAGCCTACGCAGGTGTTTCTATTGGTCATTTATTATCGTGGATGTACAAACTGCGATAATCGGGGCATAGTTTTTTAAGCTACTCCTCGACCTGAAAAATTAACGGCCGATAGTTACTCTTACCTTACTCGTGACAAAACCAAAAACTTTGGCTACGTACACCTACAACATATCAACCATTGACTCAACTTTACCTCTGGCGTACGCAGAATTACTTAACCAATTTATTGAAATCATACAACCGAATTCCAGGCCAAACCTTACTATTTCACAATACGCTCACCCCATCATAACAAAAGGTCCACCAGTCTCTGCACGCTCTTGCAAACTCAATGGTGAAAATGTGACAGCAACAAAGGCTTAGATTAAAGAGATATTAGAAAAAGGTATCATACGACCTTCCAGCAGTCCATACGCTAGGCCAATCCACATAACAAAGATGAAAAATAACGACTGGAGACTTTGTGGTGACAACAGACACCTCAAGACCAACACAGAGGCAGACATGAGCACATCACCACTGGTTCAAGATCTTTTTCTACGTCTGACCAATACTTGCATTTGTACTAAGCTGGACATGGACAGAGCTTACTATCAAATACTTATGCATCCTGTTAACATCAAAAAACTGTACTCACCTCTCCCTGAGGATTGTTTAACTCAACTACAAAGAACCTGAGACGATAAAACTCAGACACTTCCTCAGTTATAAATTACTACGGACACTGCATACCATAAGCAGCACACACTCAACTACCTCTCAATAACTACCTCCAACGTTCCATAAAAACAAAAAATAAGTGAAAATTCATTCAGCCTGAAGACGCTGAAAAGCATCCAACGACTGCAAACAAAAACTTGCTGATGTCACTCTTTTGGCATGCCAATCTTCCACAGCACCTCTGACTTTAATAACTGCCGCGTCATCGACGGCAATTGCCCTAACAGCACAGCTTGCTTGAGCAAAAGTTTACTGTACAAAAGTTTCGTTCAATTTTCCTTCAAATTTCCGTCAACTTAGGACTTTTCAATTCTTAACGACAAGTTGTATGCAATTTGCTATTGAATTTGAAGTAAATTTAATGCCCGAATTACAATGCAAATTAACTTCAAAAGTTGACTAGAAAAAAGTTGTCTTTAATTTTCGCGCAAATTTAATGTCAATTTATCGTTAATTTGACTTGAAAAATTGTTAAGTATATTTTTACACTCAAATTGTAGACAATTTTATGCATAAATTTGCTTACCTTCTGAAATGGTAAAAATGAACATTACCGACCGTTTTTTTTCGTACAAGTTTACCTTCAAATTGAAGGAAAATTAACCGTGAATTTTTATTTTCAACTTTTGCTGTGAAATTGTCCGAAAATTCGGGCAGTAGATATCAGGTAATTTCAACATTAAATTATCGTCAATTTCAACGCAAAGTGGCTATTAGGGTGGAGCAATACTGGAACAACTTATCGACAACACCTAGCAAACGCTGGGATTCTTCTCACGTAAACTCAGTTCGGGAGAACAACGCTACAGTGCTTATGACAGTGAGTTACTAGCCATTTTCGCTTCAATAATATTCTACTGTTATGTCCAGAATGACGATCACAAGTTATTCAGTCCCTTAATTTTGAGTTAAAGCACTTAAGCCATTTACTCGGATAGTGGGGACCTCGCTATTTAGTGTCGAGTATGTCAATATACGAAAACATGATGTACGAGGTGAATGGATGTGTCTTATCAGTAGATTAATGAACAATAATAATGAACAAAAATAATTGAACTTAGAGTTGGTTTATTCAATAGAATAATTTGTCAGGATACAAGATTTGGCTGATTTGGAGACCAGATTGTTGTTGGTTGAAATTCTATTTGAAATAAATTGTTGTCAAGTGGCTTGATAGTTATCTACGATTCTTGAATGTTGAGAATTGTTGATGTAAATGAGCAAAGGGGTTTCTTATACTGGATAATTGACAATCTGTCTGAATATACTTCTTAATATGACGAAAATTATTTAAATGTGAATAATAAAATTTAAAACAGCAATAATTTTCAATGGAAATAATTTAATCATTTAAATTATTTGTTATATTGAATAAAAGAATCAAAAATCGAAATGATTTTTATTTAATATAATTCTATATAAATTGTATAAATTCTGAATTTAATTTTCAAGGACTCAAACAAGGAATTTAAGATTTTAATACTTAAAATAATAAGATTATACGTAATCAAGAGCTTGATAATTAATGGGCATAGAGGGCCGATTTGAGGCGGTTTTTATAGGCACCACTATAGGTGAGTGATAGCTTGCGTGACCTAGATTTGATTTTGCTCGCTACCAGAAAAGAGGGTAGTAAATGAAGTCTTTAGCAATTAGAACGAAAAGAAAGTGATGTTACTAAGCAAAGTTGAACAGCCGAGCTACTTGTGGAGTGTGGTGTAAGAAAAAGCGTACGTGACGATCTCGAGTAGAAACTTCTAGAACAATGACAAAGACTCGAATAAAAGACGATGGTAGTCCCTACGGGTGGAAGAAGGAGATCCAACCCCATGTTATTAGATAGGAAATATTTTAGTCTGTTAATTACGGGTTATTAATTAGATTTATGGTATAGATGGTTATTGATTATTGATCCTTTTGTCATTATCTTTCGATTGATTATAGTCATTTCTTCTATCACCAAGGGTTTCAATGTTATACTTATTTTTAATTACAATATTCAATCAATTGCAATTATAATTAGATTCATAGATAAAAGTGCATTAGAGAATTATTGTGATAATTTTAGTTTTTCGTTATTTTAATTATTTGACGAGTTATTCAAAGTAGAATTTAGCGATAAAGTCGTATGTCTTAGAGAGAGAAGATAATCGCGATGAGTCATGCGGTACGCTTTAGAAAGAAGCTTCTAGATCCAGCTCAATGTTATTAGATGAGCCTTATTTTAGATTGTTAATTACGGATTATTAATTATGGTTAAGGTATAGGTGTTTATTGATTATTCATCCTTTCGTTATTATCTTTCGATTGATTGTAAGTATTTCCTTCTACCATTATTGGTTTGAATGTTATACCTATTTTTAATTGTTATAGGATAATTATTGAGTAATCTGGAATTATTATCGATTTGATTAGATATGGTATGCTATCGGATTATAATGATACTTTTAGTTTGCCATTATTTCGATTATTTATCAAGTTATTCGAAGTAGAATTTAGCGGTATAGTCGTATGTGTAAGAGAGAGAAATGATGGGTACGTCACCAGAAGAAATGCGGCAAGACAGGGAATAGTAAATTCTATTAGTGGAAGAAGGAGATGCAATCCTATGCTATTCGATGAGTTTATTTTAAATGGTTAATTACAAGTCATGAATTAGGTTTAAAGTATGTGTTCATTAATTTTTAATCTATTTTTCCTTATCTATCGATGGGTTATGGTTATTTATCCCTATCGTGAGTGGTTTAGAAGTTATGCCTGTTTTTGATTTTAAATATTAAATAATTTACAGTTATTTTTAATCTCATCTGTAAAGGGGCACCAGTGAATTATTAAGGTAGTATTGGTTAATCATGATTTAATTTATTTTTGAGTTATCGGAGGTAGAAGTTATGCGCTTACGTAGGTTTTAGAGAGAGGCAATGGGTAAGTGAAATAGTTAGATTCCTTGGTTGACCTCTGATGGTTAGTTAGTTAAAATATGAGTTTTTATCTAATCTCAACTTCTATTTTTCTTTATCCACTGATCGATTATAATTTTACTTTTATTGTTATAGGTAGGTTATAGGTGGCTATGAATTTAATTATTTTCTGTAAGATGTTAAGAAATTATATTTATAGTTATCTACTCCGTCATGGTAGGTTATGGTTGTCTCATGTAACGTAGCTAGTTAATTGTTATCTTATTTATCTTTTTATCAATACATTGGGATATTGCTTCTCAAGTTGTTAATATTTATTTTACTGATAATCTGCTTGGGTTATGGTGCAATAGTTACTCTTACGTATTAAGCGTTATTTATGATTTTATTTACTGTCAACCCGGGGAAAAAAATTATATATAATTAGATATTATCATATATCACTATATAAAATTCTATATAATTTTATATAATTTTGCATAATTATATATAATTATATCTAATTATTTTAAAAAATTTTATATTTCACTATATATATTTATATATAATTATATGTAAATATATATAATTATATAAATCTTTCTAATTTAATTATATGAAAATATACATAATCATATATTTATATATATAATTTTATATAAATAAATATGTTCAGTCACGAGCTCAATCATTTGGGAAAGCTTCGTGTACTTTCGCTACGTTCGGGAATTGCCGAACTTGCAACTGACTCCAAGGTCAGAATAGTGCCAGTCATTCGCTATTTGGGCCCGGTACATACAATTTCTAGCTCATGGCCGTGTCAAGTCGGCATGAGAGCCCCACTACCAGCCTACCAATCAGGAAAATTGGCGGCTAACTACATCCTGTTGGCGCGCTTTTAAGCCAATGGGAAAATTCGCTGGGACAGCCATGCTGTCCACGTCACCACCGAGCGGCAACGAAGGAAGAAGCCGCCGTTTCATTATCTCAATCAACATGGTGGATTCAACAGTATGAATACAACTATCCGTCTAACCGCTTCGCTCAATATAAATTATTCTTGTGTGATAATTCCACTTAACGCTAAAATATCCTCAATAATTAGCCAGTATATCAAGGCTAATAATTATTAAGTATGTATATAAAAATTGTTGCTCGCGTCTAATTAGTTATAAATTAATTACAACGCATTCTGATCCGCTACCGACTACGTGTCGAGTTTTTATAAGTGAATTTAATATTGTTTGGATTCGCTATCGCGTATACATCTAGTTGCATTCGCTATCAAGTATTTTACTCACAGTTTTTCAATGTACATATTGTTAAATAAAGAGCTAATTTATCATCTGTAATTTTGGAGTTAATTTTTAATTACTGAATTAATCACACCAGAATCCTTTTGTGCATTCTCTCAATTTTACAATATATAATTATATTTTATTTATAACCATACATATTTATACATTTGGTCGAAAATTTTTTATATAATTTTATATAATTCTACAAAATTGTACATGATTACGTTCTAAGAAATTCTATCTAATGGCAACTTCCAAGTGAATATTAAGCTGTGCGGGTATCTGAATAGTTTGGAAATAGACAAGCAAGGCTAAAAGCGAAATGATAGCTGGAAAATTTGGAAGTTTCAACAATGAATTGTTATAAAAAACTTAAATATAAAATTTAAAAAAATTTAGTTGAGTTTCAAAAATTACAACTCATTTTTTGTAATTTACCAAAAAAAGTCATTATCGCCCTGCTAGTATTGGGTATACCGCTATTGGTCTTTTTACCCTATAAACAATAATATAATTTAATACGATGCAAATAACAGGATCAATCATTTATTGATGTCTTTAATTTTCTTAAGTTCATTTGTATTCAAATAAATTCAATTAATTTCGTCTATCAAGTGTGTGATCCAGCAAAGTGGATAACAGGTCAGACTTCAAATCAGAAGGTTGCGGGTTTGAGTCCGTGACTTGGCGGGATTATGTATTTTTATATAACAGTTATTATATATATAACTTTATGAAGTTATATATAATTATATAAAATTATATATAACTATATAAAATTAGATCAAACAAAAACTCACATTTAATTTTATCTTAGCATTTGTATAAAATTTTATATAATTATATATAAATTTTTTTCCCGGGAACTGTGTCAATCACAGATTTTATTATCTTGTATTTGTTAATAATTATCGGTTTGCTTTGTAGTTTATTTAAAATTTTGAATGAATTTCGATGTTATTTGGGCTAGAAGATACTAGAGAGGAATGTGGAGGGTCCAAGTAAATTGATAGTTTGTTTGGTACTGTTTGGGTTGTAAGCATTAGAGAGCTTACCATGATTTAATTGATTGCTCAATTTATTAGTTTATTATTTCTTTATGAGCAATAAAAAGGGAAATTTATAATATTCTTTGCTTATATCAACAAGTTCTGACCACTCATCTGACCTTTAATATGGTTAGTTTTTAGTTTAGAAAAACTTCTTTTTATTTATTTAATTATAGGTAATTTCCGTATTTTTGCATGTTACGCCGTAACACTACCATCATCTGTTATATTGCAGAAACTTCATCATCAAGACTGACCACAAACCTCTGATTCACGCCTTCAAACAGAAACTCAAAAAAGCTTCATAACTTCAGCTCAAACAACTGGAATACATCTCTCAATTTCACAGGAACATAGTCTGCGTGAAAGGCGAGGATAATGTAGTCGCAGGTACTGCTAATACGCATGAATACCATAAACATGCCAACCGTCCTCAGCCTAGTAACCATAAACATAAGGTCTAAAACTTCATAAGCTACGTCGAATGCCACTACAATCATCAAAATCGGTTCATTCGTTCACGAGAACCCGTTAACGAAAGAATTAAAAAAAAAATTCTTTTTAGTTTTTTTGAAATTTCCCAAAAACAACTACATAAATCAATTTTAAAATCTGATCAGCTCTAGAATCACTAAAACGCGTCGATTACCACCTTAATCGTCTCAATTAGTCAATTCGTTTGAGAGATATCGTTGGAGAGAAAATGGTAAAAAACGTTTTTTTTAAACAACGGCATACAAAAGTATTTCCAAGCTCAAGGAGCTCGAAAACAGTGGGAAGTTTTGAGGCTGGCCCGCAGGGTCAACCGATAGACCGATTTTTTTTTTTTCAAAAATTATACGGAAAATATTGTTTGAGACGTTGAAAAAAAACACTGTCAAAGCTTGAGCTCTTAATATTAATATTAACAACTGCCTCGCTGCAATTTTTGATTTCTCATGTAAAGAACATAAGAAATTTCTTTTTAAAGTTTGGATTTTAATCACTCATCAGCGAATCAATATTTCGGAAAAATTAATAGAAATTTTTGTTAGAATTTAAACTCTCTACAAAAAAGGTTTCTTATCACTTCTCGATAAATATAATTTTTCAAAAGCTATTCATGGTCAAAGTTGGATTCATAGTAAATTTTGGTATAATTGAACTTTCCCGGGAAAACTATTAGACTTCTCGTAAAATATTATAGGTCCTTTTTTGCAGATCACTGTATTTCCTACAAATTATCTTCATCAAAGTTCCCGACACTTCTGAAAGTTCGGAAATTTTTAAATGTATTGTTGTTTATTTTCTTGTATTGTAACTAAAATTTGTTTCAAATCTCAATATTAAAGGTCTTAGAGACGAATTTCAAAAATTCCTAATTTAATCCCCCAGAAACCTATATAAGATTCGTTTTATAAAAAAAAATACATTAACACTATTTATTATGATTATTTCACCGATGTTGATTTAATAAAAAAAAAAAAAAAGGAAATTCACATCATCGATTTTCTCAGTTTTTCAGTAATTTTTATTTTGCTATGACAACGATTCCTATGGCAATGGTTACTACGTCATCTGGTAGTAGCCAATCAGAGAAGCGCATTTGGTAGTTAGCTTATTAGAAGAGAGCGTTCGGTAAATCACTTAAAAGTTCATTTTAAATAAGAGTTTCATAAAGTCCGTTCCTAGTGAGCTTCTAGGTTGAAAAAGGCATATGTATGCCAAATTTCAAGCCAATAGGACACAGTTTCGGAGATCTCGTGATGAGTGAGTCCGTGAGTGAGTGAGTGAGTGAGTGAGTGTGCACGTGTGTGTGTGTGTGTGTATGTTGAGTCAGTCATAAAATGAAATCTTATGATAAAAAGTGATACAAATTTTTTCGCTATTAATATAACCCCTAAACTAATATTGCGGTACAACACTTATATGAAGCGAATTTCTTTATTTGAATGATAATGAAATTTAAAAAAACTTATTGATTTTCTATACCTTTTAATTACAGAAATCGAACCGTTATTCAAAAAACGTCATATTTTCAGAACTTGAGTTATATACACATGTTTTAGAAAAAGTACTGACTATTGCACTTTGGGCTTATTCACCACATAGAAATATGAATATTTATTATAATTGGCAATTTCTGTGAATCTATGCACAAAAAACCACGTGCAAACGATTGATTACCGATGCAATATTAAATTATAGTTGTCTGTGCAATATGATATCTATTACAAGATAACGTACGTCTTTTCTTTCATTGTTAATATAATGTCAAACCGATAATATGACAATTAGCAGTGCTGAAATAATTATATACTACATATGATAAGACAATAGATAAAGTACCTATGTTCTCTAGGATTATTTATGAATATATTTGATTAGTAATATTACTAAGTTAATTTGCTTGATTCATGAGAGTATTAACAAAATTTTTATTTTAATCAGTGCATTTCAACTACAACTTATGGCTATTATCAATTTTTGCAACTAAATTAAATCAAGTAAGTAAAATAATTTATTGAATTTTAGTTTTTTGAAAAGTTCCTATAATTGTCAGCAACGTACAATAACCACGCAACTGCCAAAACTCCGATTTTCCCCAAATAATTGTTGAATTTTAATTTTTATCAAAGGATGTGATTATTTATGGTTAATATCATATGTTAATAAACTAACACCAACTCAAAGTCAGTATTTCTACGGCAAAAAGTCGGTACATTTTATCACACCTACTACTAGAGTACTCAATTGATGATAACATATATTTTACAATTAAAAGATAAAGAATCACTAATCAAATTACAGTAAAGTCACAGAATTATACCGCGAATGAGTACTGAAATACTTGTAAAGAGTCTGTAGTATCCAAGTGAATTAATTATGCAAAAAAAGTACGTTCACCAAGAATCTACTAAATGACACGAAATCAAAATTTTCAAGTAAATGCTGTCGTTTCATCGCAAAAGCCTAATCAATCAATCGTAAATTTGAGGAGCTCAAAAATATTATTGTCAATACATGTTCGAACGCTTTGAGCTCGACAATACCCTTAACTGTATTGGTATTTTCGAGCTCTTTGAACTCAAAAAAAGTCACGCTTCGTAGTCATTTCCGAGAATTCAAAAAATTAAAACTCATCAATAAGCATCGCTTCTTAGAGTTGTTCTCATGATTATCCTTGATAAGTTCAATGTTTTTAGAGAGAAATAAATAAAAATGACCAAGATGAAGAGTTACAAGAACTTGAAATAGAACCAGCGAGTTAATATAAATACACTGATCAGAGAAATTGAAGGATATTAAAAAAATTTTGAAGTTCTAAGTGATTTTCGACATACTGTAACTCGAAGGGAAATGGCCATACAGCAAAAACAACAAAAAGCAAATAGTAGCTTCAGGTTTCTAGTTTTCAGATCTGGACTTCAAAATTTTTTATCATGCAGGGTTCCGGAGTAATCCTAAAAGAACCACCACAAAAAAAATTTTCCGAATTTTTGCTTGTCTTAAAAAAAGTCTACAGGCTTTAAGGGGGTATTCTGGTCTAGAAGCCTAAATTTTAGGCATTTGTCAAACTAGGATAAAAAAAAATGAAGAACATTTTTGCCATCCATTTTTTTATATGATTTTAATTGATATTTGAGGAGTATAAAAAAAAATTTGAAAAATTAAAAAATTAAAAAATCCTCGAATTACAGGCCGGTGAAGTGGGGGCCCCAAAAAAAATAGTGCTCCCTGCTTGATATGATTCCAACCTTTGTAGTGATCTAAAACAAACAAATTTAGAAAATTTTTCATTAGTAAAGATGTCGCTATCGTATGGACCTCTGCCAAGAGAAAAAAATTTTTTTTCACAAAATGGCGTCTACCTAAAAAAAAATTTTTTTTTTTACCCCCTATTTTTGACCTTTTCGAATTTTTTAAAAATATTTTAAATCCAAATTTTTCAAAATCCAAGGCAGGTGCGATAGAGAGATATATAAAAAAGATTTTCACCAAATTTCAAAGGAATCGGTACGGTAGAACTTGAGATATCATGTCAACCACCTCAAAAAAGTAGTTTTGAGAAAAACACGTTCGAAGTTTGAGAAATAATTTCAGTAAAATAACTCAGATAATAATATTTAATGCTCACTTTGGATTAATCGACGATCCTAGATCCATATATTGGGCCTTCTTCTTGAAAAGAACGAGTCCTCAAGTCGTCCGGCAACATCTGCCGTTTATTGTGTGATTTGCTCCACTTGGCCGGCTTAGATGCCGCGTCACAAAATCCTATGTATCTCCGAAAATAATTTGAATTTTGAAAAATCCGTTTAAGGGCGTACTTTTGAGGGTCTAAACTTTGAAAATATGCAAAAAAAAATCGATTTTTTCAAATTTCTAGACCAGAATACCCCCTTAATAAATTTTTTTTTATAGTCTTACCTTGTGACTCTTTTAGGCAATTTTATGCCCTTTAATTTGCCGCCCTTAAAAAGTCTTGAAGATAATTTGGCGCGGAGTTATCATCGATCAAAGGAAAAAAGTCCATGATGACTTTGACAATCAATAACTTGGGACATATTGGTCGTACAAGGAATAGAAGTAGGTTTTTGAAATTTTCAAAACATCCTCTAGAAGACAAATAGTGGCTTTTGATGAAAAAAAATGTTTTCGAAGCAACAATGTTGATTAAAAAAATTGTAAAAATTCGAATATTCAGGGATATTTGTAAATCTTGGTATAACTTTGGATACAACGAATGAACGAAGGATGCCGTTGGTTTTTTTTTCAACCTCAAAGAGTTCCGAAAAAGACCCTAAAACTTTCAAAACACTGCGATTTTGCTTTCTTAGTGTTCTGAAGCCTTGAACTTATTGTTTTCGCCAAAAATCACATTATGAGCGATTTTTCTTTTTTTCAGCGACAAACCTTATTTCTTTAATCAAAAACATTAATATTGGAAAAAATTTAAAAAAAATCGAATTTTTCGAAAAAATTTCTTTTGATATTTTCCTTCCTTATCATCTTCGCAATTGATTTTCTTAACACCAAGAGCATTGCGAAGATGATAAGGAAGAAAAATTTCAAAAACAAAAATTTCGAAAAAATCGATTTTTTTTTCAATTATTTCCAATAATTAATGCTTTTCATTGGAGAAATAAGGTTTGTCGCTAAAAAAAAATTTTTGAAATTGACGAAATAAGTGGAAACCGAAGAAACGCTCATTATGTGATTTTTGGCCAAAAAGATGAATTCAGGGCTTCGGAACACTAAGAAAGAAAAATCGCAGCGCTTTGAAATTTTCATTGTTTTTTCGGGATTATTTTGAAGTTGGAAAAAAACCGACGGTATCCTTTGTTCATTCATTATATGTAAAGTTATACCAAGATTTCCAAATATCCCTAAACATGCAAATTTTCACCTTTTTTTTAATCAACATTGTCGCTTTGGAAAATTTTTTTTTATCGAAAGCCACTATTTGTGTCTTTCAGGAGATCGTATGAACTTTTTGAAACCTTACTTCTATTTCCTGTACGACCAATACACCCCGAGTAATTGAATTGAATGTCAAAGTCAAAATAGACTTTGTTGCTTTGAACGATGATAACCCCGCGCCTAATCGTCGTAAAGACTTATTAAGGGCGTCGAATTGAAGGGAATAAAATTGCCTTAAAGATTTACTAGGCAAGATTATCAAAAAAAATTTTTCGAAGCCCATAGACCTTTTTTAAGACGAGCAAAAATTTGGAAAATTTTTTTTGCGGTGGTTTTCTTAGGATTACTCAGGAACCGTGCATGATAAAAAAATTTTGAAGTCTAGACCTGAAACCTAGAAACATGAAGCAACAATTTGCCTTTTCTATTTTTGTAGTACGACCATTTCCCTCCGAGTTACAGCATGTTGAAAATCGCTTACATATTTATGATTTTTTTCTATCCTTTAATTTCTGTAACCAGTGTATAATATACGGAACAAAATGTCAAAGTTAGTGATTTTTCAAAATTTTCGATAATAATATTATTTAAACTTATGAACCCATTGCAATAATTTATGTAGCAATTATCAAACACAATTAAGGCAATAGGCCAGTATAAATTTTGGGACATATGATAAATAACATTATACCCCATCCGGAAAAAATGAAGTAAATTGTTATTCTTTTAATTTTTTATTGCCAATATCTTACGAACTTATCAATCGGTTTTTAAATTTGAGGCGGAATTTGACTTAGTTTTCAGTCTCTCACGCCAAAAAATATTTGAAAGCTATCAATTTAATCATTTTAAAGATATTCGAAAAAAAGCCTTTTTTACCATTTCTTTCGCCAACAATCTCTCCAACAAATAATCCGAATACGATGGTTTTTGCGGCAATCGACGCACTTCTTTAAGCTCTAAAATTGATTTAATTTTGACATTGATCGATACAATGGTTTTAGAAATATTTGAAAAAAAAAAAAAAAAAACGATTTTTACCATTTTTCTATCTAATGACATCTCTTGAACAAATTAACCGATAGAGAGTTTTTACAGTGATTGACGATTTTTTTTTAATTCTAGCAGTTTTGTACTTTTGGAATTGATCGACTCAGTATTTTCGAAGATATTTGAAAGAAACCATTGAGACAAATCGTTTTTTCTCTTTGCGATTTTCACCAGCAGCCACCAGAATTCGCGGGTTGAACCCTGGCTACTTCACTTTTTAGTGTTCTGATTTCACATTGACTACTGCATTAGCTGGTCTGACAGTGAATCAATTTCTACTATCTAAACGCACACAATATAATTGTAATTTAAAAAAGAATATACAATCTTAAACAGTTTTAGATTCATATGAGTTTTGACATAGACATTTTAGAAGTGTTCATTGTCATCTACCTATCCACTTATGTTACTATTACACTCAAAAGCTTTGAAATAGAATACAGTTAATTATTTTACTAAGAACAATAATTCATACATTGTAACTGGATTTTGGGCCACCTATAGTCGGTAGTAGACCGAATACGGGGCAAAAATAATATTTGATGTCTAAATTGGGCACTAGGTATTTTAAGAAACACTAATAAACAAATCCCGTAATTTACAACCTAGGGTGGTGGATCAGGGAAAGGTTAGGCACTAGCAAGATTACAATCAAAATGATAAATGAAAAAAAATCTGATTAACGGTTGACACTGTGGGCCAACCCCAAAACTTTTTGCTGTTTTAAATCTCAGAGAGCTCGAAAACGTAAATTATTAGTAAACTTTCGAGCTCAAAAAACGGTTGGACCTAAAATATGTACATTTCACTGAAAGATAAAAAAAAAATTTTGTCTGACGATATTTTTGAAACGAACCAACCGATTCGGACATGCTTTACAGCAATCGAAAAAACTTGATAAGACTTACATTCGTTCGAACCTAGGAACAAATCAGTCTAGCGGATTATGAGTTATGCAGCAAAAACTTAAAAACATTTTTCTTTTATTATTCGTATAAGTTGTAAAGTACTCGGCCGATCGACTCCAAATTCTCATCAGTTCGTAGTCTTGGTGAGCCCATTTGATTGCAGCCAAGAACGTTCAAATTGGTTGATTCGTTTCAAAGATATCGATGGCCAAAATAAGTTTACATACCCTCACACACGCGGACTTTTCTCCGGAAATAGTCGGAATAGCTTTGTTGTGCCTCTAAGTGTCAAGATCTGATGAAAAGTCGATTTTCGAAAATTGGACCAAAACTAATAACTTCAATTTTGTTGAAAATTTTTAACTTTCACGGTAGAGGTTAAAAAAATGAATTATCGTATATTGAAAAAAAAAAAAAAAAAAAAAACATTGAGTCAGAATTTCTCGATATCACAATAATGAAATAGGCTTATTAAAAAAAAAAAAAATGCTTGCTAAAACTTGGTTTATGAGTTATATAAACGAAAGTAAGCTCACAAAAAAAAAAAAATGCCGCCTGACAAGCAGAATGAAAGTAGATTTTTCAAAAATTTTCAGCCCCTCCCTGATTTTTTGGTAGCTCACGCTTAGTTTAAAACGAAGGCGGCCCTTATTCATTATAAGTAAGGTTGAGGCCAATTTTTGAGTCAGTTTTTTAATCCAAGATTCTTAATCTGCGATTTAAATATATCTGGATCTCGTTATATCTGTTTATATCCAAATACATCCAAATATTTGATCTTGCTAGATATAAGCATATATAATTATATCTGCTCAGATCTAATCATATATAAGCAGATATAGAGATGTATTAAGATTGATATCTAAATAGATATACGCATATCCAAGCATATATAAATATATCTGCTCAGATCCAACTATATATAAGCATATATAAAAATTGATATCCATGCAAATATGCTTATATCCAAGCATATGCAAGTATATACAATTATATCTGCTCAGATCCAACTATATATAAGCAGATATAAAGATTTATATCCAAGCAGGTATACTTATATCCAAGCATATACAAGTACATATAGTTATATCTGCGTAGACCCAACTGTATGTATGTGGGTATATAGATGCAAAAATAATTCATATCCAAGCAGATATACGTATATCCAAGAATTTATGACTATATCCAAAAATGGATGCATATATGTAGTCATATTTGAACAGATCCAATAATATTTAAATGCAGGTAAGGCTCCTGAATCGTTGAACTGTCAGAGTTCTACTGCGAATAAGACATTAAATACAGAGTTTTTTTATCTAATTATACACGGATATCTGAGTAATGTACGAAAATTAAAAACTTTTATCCAAGCAGATATAAATATTTCCGAAAATAAACTCCCTTATTGAACAAAAGGATTCAAAAGTATTAAAAAGGATTTGATTTTTAATCATTTTGAATACTTTTTAATCCTTCAAATCCTTTTTAATAATATCTCTTATGGGCGTTTAACATTTGAAATGATTTTTAATACTTTGATTTAATAAGGGCTATTACACATTGGTAATATTAGACCTGTTTACATTTAACTATACAGATTAAGGTGAATAAAATATATTTAGTCCCATGTAATAGATAGAAGCTTACGAAAATATCCATAATTTTTTTGATTATATGTAATTAAATGTAAACGTAAATAATTGAATATAAAAGTATCAATGTTTCTAAAGTATTCATCTATTTTTTTTACTTAAATATCAATTGACTTTTGATACATATGTTGTACATTAGGTTCATTAAAAGCATTAAGAGGTAATAGCAATAAGATCCATGATGTGAGTAGATATTGTATTTAGAATGGTCTAAAGTATTATGTATTTATACATGCATTCATTAGAATGTAGTGGAACTTCTTTTGATATATGTGCTTAAATCTATATAGATTTTTTTAAAGATCGACATTTACGCAGATCTGCTTTGATACACTTATATATTCGTGGATATAGTGAGATCTGTTTGGATCTCTTTTGATATTTTAAGATCTGGATATATTTAGATATAGTGAGATCTCTTTGGATATTGTCAGATCTGTTTGGATCCGCTTGGATCGCGCTAAAATTTGGATCCAAGCATATCTGACCTTTTGGATCCAATCATATATGCTTGGATCTAAACATTTTTTATTGGGGCAATAATTGTATACGCTATGCGATAAATTTTTGCGCTACAACTTCGTTCTCTGCCCTTAGCCTCCAGTCTCAATACAAATAGGGCGCCAAGTAATTTTTATCACTGGAATCACCAAACCAGTAAATCTTAAGAAATAGATAAATTTTTGATCTGTGGAATTATCTCAAAACCACGCATACATAAGACTAAAGCTAAAACTTAACAAAATGCTCAGAACTTATAAGTAAAAACAAAACAGAGACTGGAAACTAAAAACAGAGTTACGGTATGCCATGGTGTCGCTCAGTGTGTAGGTTTATGGAGAGAGGGAGTGGTCCGGGTTACATCATTCCAAATTCATGTAGATTATCAGTGGATTTGCAATTTTTATTTAACAAAAATAATCTCAAAATCTCTATTTAACAATAGACAAAATACTGTAGCATCATACAAATAATTCTTCTTTATAACAAAATACTGAATCTAATATTAATAGTAAACAGAAGTAAATTGCCATCTAAATGAGGCGTATCAAGACCTTACAAACAAATAAATTAATTAATTAATTAAGTAACTGGAGCCAGCCAATACTCGATTAGTATTCGGTGAACTAGACCAATAATGATAGATCCGATACTCTAGAACATTTTCTTTAGCAAAATCGTAAAACCAACATACATGGGTCTCATATTGACGTTAACTAGGCGTCAATTCGATCAATAACTAAACATATTTCTTATAATTATTTTTACAAAATAATATCAACAATAAATCGTATTCTTGACTCTAGACTGTAACAATATTCTCATAATTCTCAGATCTTACAACTTTTCTTTAATTAAAACGGTAGCATAATACCTCAAGACTTGGACTCAAACTCGATTAATTATCAATAATTATAATAATTAGTTCATATCTGATTACTGATGAATAAAATATCAAGCAACGTCTGCACTGTTTTAAATAATACTTCTGTAACAATAATCTGAATCGGTAACTTTCCGCAATGCCATGAACTGTAGCGCCATTTCTGGACACGTCTGTTTGCTTCGAGCGACCAGAGTCGAATGCTCGAGTCCCTACTCCCCAAACTAAAAACATTGTCGCCATTGTTACCAACTCTATACTTTACTCCATAACTCCAACTCAATATCAAATACTCAACAGGCAATAACTAAGGCGCACACTGTTGAGCATGGATATCTCAAAGTGGTTGCTCTCCTGGACTTGGCTTTGGTTGAGATCGCAGACCAAATTCCAAAATTTAAGTGACCGGCGGTTACCCTCAGCAGCGCACTGGTCAAAACTGTCCACTGAGGCCTACCAACTAAACCTAAAACTCCAAAAATGACCAGAAATAGCGGCTTCCACAGCGATAATGGTCACAAAATTATCGCTGAGTCCTGCCAATCATAATAACAAAAGACTGATCTCATGTACCTAATCCATAGTCCGTATTTTGGAGCGCTAGCATTTCAGCTAGACCTATACAATCCACGTAGAAGTCTCATAGGGTCAGACAAGCATCCTGACATCAGATACAACCGGGTGGCAATTACTTAAGCCCTATTCCACGGTTGTTCTGACTTGTCCACATACTCAATACACCCAAAACTGTAAATCCAAAATTCCAACCCCATCTTTTATCAATCTCAAGCCATATCCCATAATAATTTTCCATAAATCTGATTCTAATTCTTTAATCTAATTTTTCTTATCAACAGCTGTAACGGTAGCCAGACGTTACTCTATATTTCATTCTTAAACTATAATTTAAATCAAAAATCTATATCAAAATCGTTAATACCTGTACGCTAAATTCTAAGTCTTGAGTTACTATGCTCGTAAATACAACAAAATCAGTTGGTGCTTGTGACGTTCACTTCGATCCAAGCCTCGTACAAAAAAAATAACGTCACAATTTATATATAAATGTACGAGTAATACTAATTTCATCGCATAGTACTAAAATTTCGAATTGACAAACTAGATTTGAGTAAACGGGTTTAGAAACGAAAATATACATACATATCGAAATATGTATTCATGAAAACTTATACAATTTATCAAAAATTCGAGATTTATAAATTCTACCTAATTCGAAAAAACTTGCCTAAAAATACTCAGTTCATAATACTATGCATATTTCATTTATCGTACAAATGGATCATACACATCCGTAACAATCGGTTCCTCGCAACTTTCGGTCGTTATTTAATAAGAATATACGAAAAAGTAATAATTGTGATTTGTCTCATTAAATAGATCAAATGCACATCTTCGATACAATAGTTCGTCATGAATTCAAATAAAATATTAATTTCTTTTCATACGAACACACACAAAACAGTAAATCTCAACTAAATATTTGACGAACACGTCAGAGTGCAATACACGGCAAGGCTCCACTACCTTAGTGAGAGAGATACGAATAATCTATGATTCTCTGAATTTCATCGAATGAAATTCAAAAAATAACGATACAATACTTTCATTCGGTACCGGTTTAAATTTATGTTAATATTCAAGTTTATGTTAATATTTAAGTTAATGTTCATTTATCATATTTAATTAAGTAATGTTTTAGTTATCAATAAAGCACATTAATGCACTTCGCTTGTTCAACACATACAAAAAAACCACAGTACTTTATGTATACCACTCCAAGGAACATTGATTGTTGAGAAACCCTGAATCTCTTCACACAAACATACTCACACACTTGGGTCCCTGGACTTTATTAACCTAACTCCACGCGGTCACCCGGATCCTCTATGTGGCTCAAAATTAATATCTTATTTACGCAGTAGCTCGGACCCTGTACGCAATCAAAACTTGTTATCTACTATTTGGCCCTGGTTTCATCACTAAACTTTCTAGTTACATTTTTAATAGCACACACACTTTGACACATTTTTCTTAATTTTAATTTTACAACATTCTCTCCAAAATTTAATTAATTTTCCGATTTTTTGTTATCAAATTAATTTCTCCAATTGATAATTAACAATTACATTTTATTTATTCCGTTTTGTTTATTATTTAATTAATCCAAGATTAAGTTTTATTTTAACTCAGACTAGGCATGACGATCACTTAACGGACATGATGTATAATTCAGTATAATTATTAATTTTGAATTCTGGCCTAGGCCTAGAACCAAAATTGATAAATACCTTAGATTTTATTTACAGTGATGAAACTCTCCGTCGCTCAAGTTTGTCTAGTAATTTTTCTATATGCGTTGTCTCAGTCCTTGTCTTTTTTCGTTTCTCTCGAGCTTACTCTCAGAACTCTGTCGCACGGCTCTGTCCGTCTAGACAGTTACCCGGTTGTTCTTGTTTTCCCTGTCTCGGCTTTTGTCTTACGTTTATCTAAAATTAGTCTCGATTATTTCCGGCCATATTCGGAAAATTTCACCCCTTCGTAATTATCTTTGGGACTGACCTGCTAGCCTCTTCAATTAGCGCATCCAGCGACAAGTAAAAAAACTCATTTGAATGCTCATTGGGGGTTACGACTTGGGTAAGTGACCAGCCATGAAAAATACGATGTCGATCGATAATGTAACCAACTTTACCCCACTACAAATTTTCGAATAAATTTGAGGTGTGTCGCTCAATCTATCTGGTGGATATTAAATTTTTACACATTTAAATTGAGTTAAATAAATTGGTTAGTTTAAAAAAGTTGTACAATTTGCAAAAAACAAAAAATTTGACAACATCTTGAACGGCACTTTTTAACTTTCCGCTAAAAATCGATTTTCCAAAAATTTGGAAAGTTATTGTTTTCAACCCGATTTTCGAAAATCGAAATTTCATCAGATTTTGACGATTTGAAGTCCAAGAAAGCTCTACTCTGACTATTTTCAGAATGTATACGAGTGTCTATATGTATGTGTATGCACACGCGCGTGTATGTGTGTGTGCGTGTGTGTGTAAGCGTGTGTTAAGCTTTTCATAACTTTTTAATGAATGAACCAATTTCAACAGTTATTACGTCAATCAAAGTAGCTTGTCAACCGTCAACTTTCTTGAGAATGTCAGATCATTCGATGGAATACTCTAAAATAGAAAATACGAAAAAAAAATTTTTTTTTCAATTTTCTTCAAATTTCTTAAAATCGACTCGATGAATCAATTCTAGAATCTGATCAGCTCTAAAGCAATAAAATGAGACGATTACTGCAAGAATAATTAAAATTGATTCATTTGTTCAAAAGTTATCGCTGGAGAAAAAAATAGTAAGCAACAGGTTTTTGGAAATCTTTCAGATACAACTTGATGGATCGATTCTAAAATTTAATCAGCTCTGGAACCTTAACATAATGCGTCACTTACCGAAAAAACTATCTTAATTGGTTCATTCGTTCGAGATAGATCATTTACGGAAGAGTTTTAATAATAAAAGTTCTCTTTATATTTCGTGGATAGCAAATAATCTAATTGACCAATTATTTTAACAATAACAATAAATTTCTGTCTTCAAAAGTTTCTTGTAATCACCGCATAATTAATCAGTATCAGTTAAATGGTTTAGGAAAAATTGTCTACAAAACGATAAAATCATTGTCGTTTTCTGAATTTTCCTTGGATATTTTATATTTCGACGTGATGATTCAACTCAAAACTTCTTTTACTCTCTATTTTAATGACTTTAATTCATGTCCGCCAGAACCTATGCGTCCCATCTACAGTAATTGTAAACGAAAATTGAAGAGTTGCTTGTTTTTTTTAATTTTTTTTATTTTATGAATTTTCATAGTGCGTGGAAAGGCATGCATTTTTTTGACTTTAAATAGCTCGAAAAACCCGATGCATTAAGAGATCTTTTTTACCTCTTATATATATATATAGCTCAGAAGTGTATTTACAATAATGTTTTAGCTCCTCGAACTTGAAAACAGTGGGAAGTTTTCACGTTTTGGGGCTGTTCTGCTGTGCCAACCATTTTCCAGATTTTTCAACTTCCCGCTAAGAAAATTGAAAATTTTCAAAAATTCGGGAAGTTATTGGTTTCGGTCCGATTTTCAAAAATCGAATTTCTAAGAGATCTTGACGTTTTAAGGTTCGTGGAAGCTATTCTGACTAATTTCAAGTTGATGTCCAAGTGTGTGTATGTATGTATGTAAATATCTGTAACTTTTGAACGGATGAACCGATTTGGATCGTCAAAGTGTCATTCGACGCGGCTTGTCAATATCCAAAAGCTAAAAAAATTTAGTAACTTTATGTGCTCGATGGATTGATTCCAAAATTAACTAGGCTCTTAAGCTTCATAAGCCGCATCGAATGCCACCTCAACCGTCTCAATCGATTGATTCGTTCGAAAGATATCGTTGGAGAAAAAATGGTAAAAAACGTTTTTTTTTCGAAAAAAAAGTCATCTAAAAGTATTTTCGAGCTCGAAGAGCTTAAAAATGTATTGACAACGATTTTTCCGAGCTCAAAAGGCTCGAAAACAGCGGGAAGTTTTGGGGCTGGCCCGCAGGGTCAACTGACAGACCGATTTTTTTTTTACAGTTTTGACTTTTTTTTAGAACTAACTTTAGAAGATACAAAACTTTATACCCGATTAGGGACTACTACCTTATCACGATGTATTTGTATATCTGTATTTATAACATAGATATACAAATACATAGAGAGATTAGGCACTAGGTGCCAATTGGTAATTATGTCTTTAACGTTAATGATTATTCTTTTTGTTTAGAAACAATCATCTATGGATACTTCAACTTATGATCAGAACCCTGTTGAACTAATGCCGGGGAAGAAAAAAAAGTTACTACAAATTGATGATTTTTGGCTGATATCTACATTACATTCGTACAATTATCTTAATAATCGTTTTATAATTTTTAACTGTCAATGTTATCATAGACATTATGATCCAATCGATTTCTACGAGAATATTTTCATCAAAAAACAATCATATTTTGCTTGTATTATTTCTAATGATGACAGCCGCATACGTCACATGTGCTTTCCAATCATGCTTGGTTCTATGATTGATTTACACTTACGTCCTCAACATGAATTAGATCCTGATGTATTTGGGTGTTTCATTATCAATGGTTCATTAAAAATTTTGCCGAACTTTCAAACGAATAACTTAAACTCTTTACATATTTATAGCTATAAAGATGAACGGTGTGTCAGGTGGGTCGTAAAAACTAACAGTAATACATGCCGCCTATATTATTCTAAAGTGAAATCGGAACAAGTTCTGTGTGAATTCACCGAAAATTCGAATTCGGCAAATACTTCAACTGATGATGATTGTTTCTTTTCATTCCTAGAGTTTGATAAAAATGATCACAGTGATACTAATCGTAAAAAAAATTTGAATGGATTACAAAAAGACAATGATAATTGGATTGACTTTATCAATCGTGTAAATCCATATAAGTGTAATGATATAACTGTAGATAAGTACATTGATGTATTTCAGTTATTATTGCAAGATTATCCACAAATCGATGATTTAGCAAACAAAACTATTATTACTGCACCTATGATTCTTTATCGCGTAGTGACTATGACCAAACATACAAAATTAAAACAAATTTTTGAGAGTGGCAATCTTTTTTACGTTTTGTCAAAAAAAAAACATATGACATTAATTAAAGATTTTGCTAATATGTATTTAAATATCGAGGGACAAAAACATGATAAAATTCGATACATGTTAGATCTGACAAAACGTTCGATCAACCGGCAGACAAGAAATAGCAAAGCTTTGTTATATCCACGTGATGCTGACTATTTCATATGCTACTTAACATGTAAAGAAATGAAAGATGCAGGTGAGACAATTAGTTTTGCACACTATGTCACTATCACCCTTCCAATTAATGATAGGTTGATTCAACAAGAAATATTCCAGTCGCATGACTATGATACTCCACATGGTCTCCGTATAATTATTAACGGTTTTTTAACTAACTGTTATGTTTATAATTCTCTAGATTCTCTAATTAACTTCAAACGTCGACTTCCAATGATTACATTTTTTCGCTTAGGTAATCGATATCTATTTACATATACAAAAGGATATGTTTTAGTCAAATACAGCAGTAAATATAATATATTTGTAACACCATATGAAGCACAAAATTTATTTCCGGATTGCTTCGATAATTATTCTCAGTTCAGCCGTTTTGGTTGTTTTGCTCGGCAATTGTCATCATCTATACTAAAGACACCACCACCAAAATGTACAGTTACTATCAATAATATAAGAGGTGCATGTAATGTTCTAAATAGTCGATTTAAAGCTCAAGCTTTCCTTACGTCGATTGGTTATAATAGCGCTATAATCTATCAACGTCATGGTGAGAATGAATTACTCTCATCACATAAGAAATACTCAAGAATATCATTATGTAAAAAGGATGATACTGGTGGTGGAGATAAATTACTACCGATTGCTCGAGAAACTCATATCGCCTTTGCATGGTTGAAATACGCTGAAAGATTCGACGTAAAACCAAAAAATCAATCGGTAATTGACAGTTATTTTGAAGAGTTAGATGCAACAATTTTGAAGTCAAAGCAGTCAGCTATACCCCGCGATGGTAGTGAATTTTATGGTGTCATTACTGACATGATAGATCCGAACGCTGATGTCAGTAATGAGTTTTACTTGCAATTTTTGAAAAATGTCTTGCCAATTAAATACATATTTATTGACAATCGTTTTTCTCTCATTATGAATAATGATGAAAATGAAGTTAATTTGTTACATCGAGCAACAGTAAAAACTATTACTAATATACCTGAATACAAGCAATATCTTTGGACTTTAATAAGTAACGATAACATGGTAATACCTCTGTATAATTATACACCAATGACATTGATTAGTAATGATAACGTTCTCAGTAATTCACCAGAAATACCATCAGTTTCACAAAAGGAACCACCACAAAAACGAAAATATAATCGTAATAGTTACACTATAACAGCACCTCAAAAACCATGCAGTAAATCTTCAAAAACAAAAAGGATTCAAAATTCTTCGATGTTCAAATCAATGGAAATTATGACGGATTGCAAAGATTATTATAATTTATACACCACTAAATTATTCAATATATTATGTTGCAATGATTATACAGATCGTAATACGAACCAACTGGTGTTGTACTGTGCTTTTGGTGATGTTGGTGGTGGCTGTATTGAAGATGGTATTATATTAGATGAAACTTTTGTTTCTAATGCTCCCAATAAATTAATTTCAGTAACATTAGCAGTAAAATTTATGACTCATGATAGTGGTTATAATGGTAATGATAACAAGTCCAATAATTTTCCCAAAAATCCATCAGAGAAACCAAATCCATCAGAAGAAAATGAAATCAATTTAAATATGCCTCAAAAAATAGAAGAACTTCGAGTAAATCATCACAATCTCTCAGTATAAAGTATTCACCTATAAATCGTGAAATAGATAAATGCCTTATTTTTGGAGTGATATCAAGCAATCAAAGATTACTCACCTTCAAAAGCAAAAATGTCAACATTGTAGAAACTAATTTGAAAACACATAACTTTTACGTCATTTACTGTGTTGAATTCACTCACTATAAAAAAACTATAGAATCATACTACAATGAAAGTACTAACACCTTAATAATTCATTATCGATATATGAGACCTATTGGAATCGATATGAAATTTTGCAATAAACATGGTCAGAAAGCAATTGTTTCATGTGTTCGTGATTTGAGTTATTATCGTGCCTGGACAAAGAGTGGTAAATGTATACATCCACAAGTATTATACAGCATGCAAAGTGTCATCGGACGGATGGCTGCTGGTCAAGTACATGAAATGTTATCTAACGAAGAATGCGGATTTAGCGAAAATGGTGAAGTAGTAGCACCTATGTCATTTGTTATTCATTCTGTGGAATCTTCAGTTAAAAGTAAAATAACAGCAGCATTAAGAATAGATTTAATGACTCAACAAAATGGTTTTGATGCAAATATGTGTACTGGGTTAGCATTACTAGCAACCACACAACATGCTGGGAATTTTACAGACAGCTATGCAAGATTGCATTATCTTAAAGAATTATTCAAATTAAATGGTATTAATTTTGAATTTTTGTAACAATTATGCATTGAAATGAGTTCTGCAAATCGAATTCCTGATAAAATCAATTTTTTCTAAATGCAAAAATAAATTTAAATGATTAAAAATTTAATCATCATTAATCGTCTTTAATCATCATAATTGTCATGGTTTTTCACATTTAATCGTCTCTAATCGTCAAAAGTTGATTTATTATTTTATGACTAAAACCAATTAAGGACGATTAAAATTTTAAATCGTCATAAATCGTTTCGACTCTTCATGCGGGACCAGAAATTGCAATATTATTTTACGGTTAAAAACGATTGATGACAATTAAAAATTCCAAATCGTCATGAATCGTCTTTAATCGTAAAATAATATCACAATTTCTGGTTCCACATGAAGATTAAAAACGATTTATGACGATTCAAAACGATTAAAAATTTAATCGTATTTAATCCCTTTTAATTATCAGCCGACGATTTAAAACGATTAAAAATTTAATCGTTTTTAATAATCTTAAATCATCAATTGACGATTGAAGACGATAAAAAATTTAATCGTTTTTAATCATCATTAATCAGCAAATGACGATTCTTGAAGATTGAAAACGATTATAACATTTTTAATCGTCATTAGTCGTATTTTCTAATCAGGGGAGTTATTATCTGAAATTTTTGACTTTGAAAAACCTTTGAAATACTTTCGAGACGAAGATTTTTGAACTTCTAGACTTACATTTGTATGTACTCCTTAATGAGTATTATTACTAAATGAGGAACCAATTAATAAATATTAATCAAGAATAAAATAATATTTCCGACCAATGACATTATTCAAGCATGTTAAAGACTGTAATATTAATTAAAGTTGTAATATTTGTAAATATCAGTTTTAATGTTTTATTTTTTTCAATCTTATGCATTGTTATTACTTTGAAACCTCAACCTTTTTTCAGATTTTCCTTTAATTGTTATTTTTTATTTACCAATCGTTCAAGTACCTATATTTTAGTAGATTTTATAGAAATCCAGTTTTTGAAATTGTTCATACTTGGTTGATTTTCCACAAAGTTTTGACATCATATGATATAATTCGTCGGATGGGTTCCAAAAATACTATTCCTCTAAAACTTTATGTGTATACTAAAATGATGAAACTTACTCCCTACGGAGGAATGATGCAGAACAAAATACGCCTTCAAAACTTATTGAATTACTGACATCTCTACACCATCAATTTACTTAGAATTACTATTTATTTAACAATAACTTAGCTATTTGATTCTTGACTAACTTACATCTAAAGTAGCCTCAATTGAGGGTTACTGAGTACCCAATGATTAAGTCTAGCGTTGACATTTATATCACAGCAATAATACTTACTGAATAATGAAAATATTTTATAATAATAAGTTATTATTAGCATATCGATAAGGAATTTTATTATTTTAACTGTTAGAAATTTTGGTTATTATTTTAATTATTCTGTAAAAACTATAATTTTTCAATATTTGTTATTTATACGTAGGGGAGACCGGGGCATAGCGGCCCACTTAAGCGAGTTATTATTTCTAGCTACTATTGATCATCTAAAAAATTTTCTTGTGTCTTATCTTGAGGGAATATATGATAATTTGGTCAAAACCCACAAAAAAAAATTTTTTTTTTCTGGGGCACAACGGCCTACTTCTGGAGAATAACTAAAAAAAAAAATATTACCAAAAATTTTTTTCTTTTTTAATATTATTCATTTATTCTAATTTAAAAAAAAAAAAAAAAAACATTTTTAAATGATAGTTATTATTTTTTAACTTCCCCCACCCCTTTTCACTTTCTTTGTTTAGAAAAAATTAAATTACAAAGATTTTCTATTTGAAACTCACAAAAAATTTTCATTCCGTACGATGTAAATTTAAAAGTACCGCCAAACGATTGGTTGATAACATTCTTTGTTATAATTATTCTTAAAATCATTAATTGTATTTTTTTATTTAATTGTTTGAATATTTTTAGGAAGCTAAGTATTTAAAGATTTATTAATTATAAAAATTGTTATTTGTTATAATTATTCTCAAAATAATTAATTGAATTTTTTTATTTAATTGTTTAAATATTTTTAGGAAGCTAAGTGTTTAACGATTTATCAATTATAAAAATTGTTATTTGTTATAATTATTCTTAATTAATTTAAAATTTGTTGATTAATACAAAATATTCTTATTTTTTAAGTTGCTGAATATTTTTTAATCCCAAAAGTTTTTGTTATATTTTAGATTAGAAATTACTTGATTGTGGTTTGACGAATTTTAATTTTTTTTTAAAAAATTCTTATCAAATCATTTTTATCATAAAATTTAAAAAAAAAAAAAAAAAAATTTTATCAATATATTTTTGAAAAAAAAGTTTTTATCAACAAAGTTTTATGGGAAAATTTTTTGATGGTCCATTTTGTCCCGGATTTCGCTACTTAACTAAAAAAACCCGTGAAAAATGAATCATACATGGCCATGCATGGCCATATATGGTTCATGCATGGAGCATACATGGCCATGCATGGAGCATACATGGAGCATACATGGTCATACATGAATCATGCAAGGCCATGTATGGCCATGCATGGACATGTATGACTATATATGGCAGTGATTAATTGAACATACATGGCCATGCATGGCCGTATATGGTTCATGCATGGAGCATACATGGTCATACATGAATCATACAAGGCCATGTATGGACATGTATGACTATATATGTCAGTGATTAATTGAACATACATGGCCATGCATGGCCGTATATGATTCATGCATGGAGCATACATGGCCATGCATGGAGCATACATGGTCATACATGAATCATACAAGGCCATGTATGGCCATGCATGGACATGTATGACTATATATGTCAGTGATTAATTGAACATATATGGCCATGCATGGCCGTATATGGTTCATACATGGCCGTACATGGAGCATGTATGGCCATACATGGGCATACGAACTTTTTGAATACAGTCATGCATGGCCATATATGAATCATACAAGGCCATGCATGATCATACATAGTCATGAAGGACTATATATTAGACTGCTTTTTTTAGCGACTATTTTTTTTTCGCTCCCATCCCGAAATTTTGTTGGAAATACCCTCCAAAAAATTCCCTGAGAGTTTAAGGCCTTGATATTAATATAAAGTACTTTCCCAGAGCAGGCGAAGATTTCCCATTCAAAATACACGTAAACTTGGGTTTTTATGTTTTAAACTTCTGTAACTCCGCGGCATTTTATGACATCATCTCGCCCAAAGTCGGGATTTTCTCAGAATTGAATGCTCTTCAAAAGTACCCATTATCGCGAAGTCGTAACTCATACGAGTGGGGTAGTACGGACCGCTAAACTAAATTTTTTCATAGAATTCTTGTTTCTTCTCTCATTATCTCATAAACAACAAGACCTACAGAAAAAATATGAATAACAATTCTATAGAAAATTCAATTTTCTACAAAAAAGGTCCTTAGCACTAAATCACTACGATCGATATTTTCTGAGATATTAATTATTGAAGTTTACGTAGCATTGAATTCCCATAAAATGTCGAATCAAATCTTAGAAAATACTGATGTTTTATTTGACTAATATCTCAGAAAATATCGATTTGAGTGATTCGGTGCTAGGGACCTTTTTTGTAGGAAATTAAATTTCCTATAAAATTGTCATTTACATTTTTTTGTAGGTCTTGTTGTTTATGAGATAATGAAAGAAAAAAAATTAAAAAAGTTCGTATGCCTATGTATGGCCATATATGCTCCATGTATGGCCATATATGCTCCATGTATGACCATGTATGAACCATATACGGCCATGCATGGCCATATATGTCCAACTAATCACTGACATATATAGCCATACATGACCATGCATGACCATACATGGCCTTGTATGATTCATATATGGCCATGCATGGCCATGTATGATTCATTTTTCACGGATATAAAAAATTTGAGCTGACTATTACAATTACTTATAAACAGGATGTTGTAGTGAAAAAAAATAGAAAATTTTTTTGATATCACTAACAGCATATTGATGATTATATTTTGCTTTTTCGAAAGTGATTATATCCTGTCAATCTTACGTAGCACAAGTAAACTTCGTTGTAACTGTCGGTCGCATAGCTTAGTCGACAAAGCGTCGGTCTCTCGTACGGAAGGTCCCGGGTTCGAATCCTACTAAAGCGGGTGGTGTTATTAATAAGTCTAGCGTTTTTTCTCTGAATTAAAAATTTCCAATTCGATTAGGAATTCAATTATTCGCATACCTGATAATCTCTGCGTCGCCAAAATAATTAAAAAAAAAAAAAAATAAAATAAAAATTTTTTTTTTATTTAGTTAAAATTTCTATACCTAGTCATATCAAGTCATGTATGGCCGTATCAAGCTATGTATAGTCATACATGGCCATGCATGGTCATACATGGCCATGCATGGTCATACATGGTCATATATGGCCATACATGGCCATGTCTGGCCAATTTACATACATGGCCATGCATGGAGCATTCATGCATGGCCATGTATGATTCATTTTTCACGGGAAATTAAATTTATTTTTTGACGAAATTTTTGGAGTGGGCCGCTGTGCCCCGGGTGGGCCGCCGTGCCCCGGCCTCCCCTATTAACGCGTTTGTTTGAGATCAATAATTATTTTTATTGCTTGGGAGTCATCAGAGATATTATTTAGTAAATCAAACCAACAAAATTTTAGTTAGCGTCGTAAAAACATTGTAGAAATCCTTGCTTTAATCGTTAGCTATCAATTTTAGCAAAATTATTTTGGCTTATAATTTTTTCATAAATAAATTTTTTGTTTGAAAAAAAAAAATCAGTAAATTCAGATTAGTTATATTTACTTATCGCGACAGTAAAAAAAAGAAACGAAAATTTTCGCAAAAAATGAAATGAAATGAAAGAAAGTTGTCGATTGAATTTATATAGAATACTACCCAATTGTGTTTTTTTTGTTCTTTAGTATTAAAAAAGAATCGGTTTATCGGTTGACCCTGCAGGTCAGCCCCAAAACTTCCCGCTCATTTCAAACTCCTTGAGCTCGAAAATATTGTCAGGAATACAGTTTCGAGCTGTTCGAGCTCGAAAGTACTTTTGTATGCCGTTGTTTTCGAAAAAAACATTTTTACCATTTCTTTCTCCCACGATATTTCATTGACAAATGATTTGATTTTCATGTTTGAAGTAGCAACTCTGTTTAGAAAATCTCATAGAATCCAATAAATTCTCATCCGTTCCTGTAGAAATTTTATAAGAGTTAATGAGTTCTATGTGAAATGCTATAGTTAAGTATAGGGTCTTATACATACAGCTATGAGAATCTATCGGATTTTTTAAGCAGGGAATCGACCCGTTTTGACAAAGTTTAAAGCTGATCAGATTTTGAAATCGTTTGGTTTAGTTATTTTAAAGATATTTGCAAAAAACCGGTTTTTACCATTTCTTTTTTCTACGATACTTCTTAGAAAAATAACCCGGTTTTGATGGTTGAGGTAGCAATCGACGCTTTTTACTAAATTCTGAAGCTAATCAGATTTTGGAATTGTTTAGTTCAGTTGTTTCAAATATATTCGCAAAAAACCACTTTTTACCATTTCTATTTCCCATGATAACTCTAGAACGAATTATCCGATTGAGATGGCTAAGGGCGAAATCGACGCGCCTTATCAAGCCCGAGAGCTGATTAAATTTTGAAGTCGATTGTTAGACTCGTTTGTGAGAAATCGATAAAAAATTAAAAAAAAAAAAATTTTTTTTTTTGTAATTCGCCAATATCTTCGAGTCTCATCGATCAAATGATCTGAAATTTTCAGAAAAGTTGATGGCCAACAAGCTCTTTCGATTGCCGCCTCAACCATCCAAATCGGTTCATTAGTTAAAAAGTTATAGACCGGTCACACACACACACATACACACACACACACACACACGCGCGCGCGCGCGCGCGCAAACACATACATACATACAGACACTCGGGCATCATTCTAAAAACAGTCAGAATAGCTTCCTAAGACCTCAAAACGTCGACATCTGATGGTATTTCGATTTTCGCAAATCGGGGTGAAAACAATAACTTCCCGAAATTTTTGAAAATCATCGATTTTCTTAGCGGGAAGTTAAAAATTACAAAACATTCTAACAAATCGCAATAAAATATAAAATAATTGATTATTTCTATGCATTCATAGTTTTATTGTCGCATTAACGATTCCAATTATAATAAAAGTGAAAAGACCGACGTCGTGATAGAGAAAAATAATAATTTTTTTTTTTCGTTTTAGGAATTCGAACAGAATAATTAATAATACACGAATAAAATCAAAGTATTTGTTTCGGTTTTATCAAAATTTATTTTGCGCTAATAAAAGCAAAAGATGTTAATTTTTGTTTTGAACATCCTCCTAAAAAAATCGAAAATTAAAAATAAAGGTGGTATTAGTTTCAGTTTGATTTTCGAATACCGAGTTTTGGATAGATTTCGACGTTTTTAGGTCTGAGGACATTATACAGAATATTTTTAATATGATGTACGTGTGTTTGTGCATAGGTACGTGCGTACGTACGTTTAAATGTAAATGCTCTCTAATATGTAATAGATTGACCATTTCGGATCATTGAAGCGGTATTCAAAGCAATTTAGTTATTTTTAGACTCTGTGAGCAATTGAGCTTGATTGGTAAAAAGTAATTCCAAGTACAAAACTTTTGGAAAAATGATTTATTTTTTCGGATAACGTTTATCATACTTTTTGGAATGATTTCCAAATCTAATCAGCTCTCAGACTCTAAGATCCCCATCGGATGCCGCCTTAACTAACAAAAGAGGACCATTTGTTCGACAGATATCATTAACGAAAAATTTTCAAAAACGGGTTGTTTTTGAATAACTTTAAAATTGTTAAAATGATTGAGTCTATAATTTCATAAATGTTAGAGGTTGGAAATCGCATTGAATGCAGTATGAGACATCATAATCGATCGATTAGTTCTCACGATATCAATGACGAAAAATCTAGAAAATAACAATTCACTCAACTTTTCGGATTTTTTTTTTTTAGTTCTTTGAATTTCCGTGAATCAAAGCACAACATAATTTTGTAGAGCTCGTTTTTATTCACGATACTTTTCGAGCTTAAGGAGCTCAAAAACAGCGAAAAGTTTTACAGCTGGCCTGCTGGGAACCGTGTTTAAGATTTTTATAACTTCCCGCTAAGAAAATCGATGATTTTCAAAAATTTTGGGAAGTTGTTGTTTTTACCCCGATTAGCGAAAATCGAAATTCCAACAGATGTCGACGTTTTGAGGTTCTAGGAAGCTATTCTGACTAAATTCAAGATGATATCCGAGTGTATGTATGAATGTACGTACGTACGTACGTATGTAAATATTCTGTAACTTTTGAACGGATGAACCGACTTTGATCGTCGGGGCGTCATTCGACGCGGCTTGATAAATACTATAAGCACTGAAAATTTGAGCTTAATCGGTACGGTACGTTCGAAGATATTTCGAAAATAAAATTTTTCTAAAAATGTTATTTTGAATAACTTTTAATTCGCTCGCTGGGTTGATTCCAAAATCTAATCCTAGGTAGTAATAATTAAATAGTTAGTCATACATAATCGAATTAAAGTAAGCTTTATTAATAACCAATCAACTGGCGTGTGTCCCTTGGGCTCTTGAAACGTTTGCTCTACTTTCTTACACAAATCTATACTGATAATTAATTTCCTCCATCACCTAATTTCTGAATGATAATTAATCTATAGAATTAAATAATTGGTGTGAAAGTCACCTGGACCCTCGACGTTTATCATATGACTTTGTAGCTGACTCGTTAATTATATTCCTAATTTAAACCAACATGTCATTAATTTAGCAAGTAAATAACACATAGCTTAGTTATTGACTAAAACTCAAGTACGGAATTCATATGGCAAATTTGCCGAAATTTACGGCTATTTACAATGAGATACGTTAATATACGGTATTGTACGGTGGATTGCGATCAAATACGGCAGTTTACCGTAATTTGTAGCTTTTTTCCGTAGGCACCGTATGATTTTTTTTTTATTTTTACAGTTTTTATAGTGCAATACGTCATTTTACGGTAAAATACCGCAGGCTTGCCGCAATTTCACGGTAGGTTTCCGTTTTTCACTACAATTTTATGGTAAAAATACCGCGTCTTTGTTGTGAAATACCATAATTTTGCCATATAATACTGTACTTTTGCTGTATAATACCGTAATTCTTTCGAATACCATAAATTACGGTAGTTACCGTAATTTACCATAATCTGGATCCTCCGGGGTTATTACTAATCCTAATACGGCATAGAATAAGTCTGGCGTACTTGCCTTCACTTCAGCTAGTTTAACTCCTGACTTAGATGGTCCTCCCGACAACGCTTTGAAAGAGTATCTTTATTTATTATTTTTAGTATACAGATTTTTGTGTTGGAAGTTTTAGATTTTGTTCCCGTTTTACACAAAAAACTTAACAACTATGTTTGTATAAAATGTTATGTTTATCGTTTATCGTTGCCCAAATAAATTATTGGTTGCTTATCGAGTTGCTTAATCGAGTTTGTTTTTTTTCAACGCACACTTCACATATTTAAGTATTATGAATGATTTCTATTATTTGCCTTAAGTCTACAATCATAATATGATTCTTTGATTTAACAAATTTATGCTTACTTATATCGCTTAGTCTTCCATGCTAAGTATCATAATTTATTTTATTATTTCTGAGGACTTGAGCGACATAATTAAGTTCATATATTTAAACTGTGAAGTCTATCTGAATAAAATTATTAGAGGGCTTATTTTCCATGATAGGTATACCATCTTTATTAATTTTTACCTCTTTCTTATCTGAAATAACCACCATGCCTGACTTCTACAGCTTTGCCACCGCTGTACAGGACTGTATAGGACCCCTTCTTTTACTCCTAGAATGCCCACGTTTGTTGTCATCTGGATGAAACCTCTTTTATTTCTAAAATCAATTATCTGCCTTGTGCTTACTCAGGAAAAACAAATTATATATGACCATAAGTTGCAAGTTTACATACATGGCCATATATAACCATATATAATGCTGTATTTTCAAAAAAAAATGATAAAATTATTTAAAAAAAACTCATGACAATCAGATGTTTCATGTATGCCAATGGTTCTGTCAACATATCCGTGGGCATTATATCCGCGACAATATTTCCGCGACATCATATCCGAGCTAAATTATATCCACGACATTATATCCGAGTGTCAATATATCCGCGGCACGAATTCTGCAACATTAATTCCGCAAATATTATTCATTAGCATTGATAACAATGAAATACATGTGCATATGAAGTCAAGTATATTAATCCTCTTATTATAATTTAATATTATCATATTCTTATCATTTAATGAATAATAACAAAATAGCAGTAACAACCAAGCGACACAAATATAACTACATTTATCAATTATTATTATCATATTCTTATCATTGAATAAATAATATTTATTACAAAATAATAGTAACATCCCTGTATACACGAAATATATTGATATATGACATAATATTCATAAAATATCGATAGCTGACATAATAATTTTTACAATTTTCTAAAATTCTGTCAAAAATATCAAATTAATCAGCACTAAAATTAACAAAAATACAACACGCGAGCAACATTTGTTAAGTATTGAAGTTTATTATCTTTGGAATAATCCGAAGCGATTGCTTTCAATCGAGCTATTTTCTTCCGATACTCACGCCACTGCTTTATAGCAATATTGGCGCCAGTATTTATTTGCGCCATAGCTACTTCCGTTAAATTTTCTTGCATTTGTTATACATTAATAAAGGGACCAATACATGCGTAACTGGTACCAACGCTCTCATGAAACCCATGATGCCAACCTTTTATGTTGTTATTTGTTCATGTACGATCCTCCAATATTGATACGTAACAATTCCACATTGCTATAGGAAACTTCGGTGTACTACGGCGACGTCCGCTTTTATATACCTTCCCAATCCAGGTTTCTTCCAAATACTCCACAATAGGCGATATTTCCTGCTCATGACTGTCATAATAATCAGACTTGATTAACGCATTATAAGCATCGACAACATCCTCTTCAGGAACGAAAGCTAAAGCCATCAACTCACGTACATTCAGGAAAAATTCGACATCAGTATTATATCGTACCTGCATGTGACAACTTTGAATATATCGCCATAGACACTGACCGAAATGAAATAAACAACCGGAAATATTCATTTTCGGAAAATTTAACTTGAATGCATTGGCATATGCAATCTCAAAATCAACCATCAGCCACTTTGGCTTGAAAGACTTTTCTAACTTTTTCAGCTCCTTCAAAAATATACTATAAGTTTTTTCAGTTTCATTAGGTGCTAACATGTATACAAGTGGCAGCGACTTATGATTTTTATACCCACGCACAATGTATAATTGTGAAAATATTGATGGCACAGAACGGAATGTGCCATCAGATAACCATTGCTCACAAAACGCCAAGTAACGTAGACATTCAGCAGTGGAAAAAATATGGATATGGTATCCGTAAAAAACTGCTATACTCTTTTATAAACAACATTTTCAGTGTAGATGACTCCTTAGAGACGATGGCTATACTCCTCAACACCTCTAACGGTAAGATTTCAATTGCTGACATTTACAAACATCCTACTTTTCAACTTACAGAACTGCACATTAAAGAAATGGTAAATAAAGCAAAAGAACACGATAGTTCCATACTAATAGGAGTGTTACGTTCAGAATAACAAACACAAGTTACTCAGTCCCTTAATTTTGAGTCAAAGCACTTAAGCCATTTACTGGGGTAGCGGGGACCTCGCTATTTACTGTCGAGTATGTCAATATACAGAAATATATATATTACTAGATGGATGGGTGTGTCTTATTTATTTATTTATTAATAATTTTTCGACCCTGGAATCGAGATTCCCTAAGGGCCGCAATATACAAAAGTATTACAAAATATAGTATAATAATAATATTTATATATAAATATGTAATAAGTAAAAAATTTAGTAAATTAATGAATTTAATTAATTAAGCTAATAATATAGATAGTTAGGTAGGTAAGTCGGTAGACTCCAATTATATAATAATAGTATATAGATACATATTTAATCAATAACACTATAATGATCAATAATCATATATTCATAAAGTAGACCTAATTTATATCTTTCTGTGGAAAATAATTATAACACTCTGATCTGAATTCTTTATAAGTTGTAATTGATACAATAGATGAGGGCAGATCATTCCATACGCGAATAGTAGACAATAAAAATGAATGTTCATAAGTATATGTACGACAGGTTGGTTGATACAGGACATCAATTTGACGATGTGCACGTGCACGGACAGTACTCAAGATATAGAAGTTCTTCCGCAGTATTTTAACACAATTTAATCGTAAGATTTTATATATAATGCATGCTAAAAAGAACTCACGCCTACTGTACAGTTTCAACCAACCTAGTCTTATTCTATATGGACTAATATGCTTAGGTAGATGACCAAATCATCCGCATAAAATAGATAATTACACGTAATGAGTTGACCTAAGTCTGAAACAAATAATGCATATAATAACGGCCCTAACACACTTCCCTGAGATACACCACTAGACACTTTCCTTCATGCTGACTGAACACCTTCAGAGCTAACTGACTGACTTCTACCTGTTAGGTATGAGTGAAACCATTATAGCACTTCTGTTGAAAAGTTCATACCATTGAGCTTCTTCGTTAGCAACAGGTGATTTATTGAATCAAAGGCTTTTGAATAATCGAAGAATATAGCAACCGTCACCATATGTTCTTCAATACCAAGCCGAATGTCATCGCATAAACGCAAGATAGCAGTTTGAGTTCCTGCACCTTCCTGGAAATCAGTTTGAAATCTGTCCATTAATTCATGTTCCGACACAAATTTTACAATTTGCTCATGAACACAAAGTTCAAAGGCTTTAGATAATAAACACAAAATGGCAATCGGTCTATAATTACTATATTCTTGCGGCGATTTAATCTTCGGCAAAGCCTTGATGTAAGACTTCTTCCATTGTATAGAAAATATCCTCGATGTCAAAGATGAATTAAACAAATTAGTGATTTCCACTAGATAATATTTCAGTAAGGCCTTGTAATATCTTATTGATATACCATCAGGCACAATAGCACCGGAAGTTATTCTGATAATGTTTTTTTTTACAGTTTCAGCCGAGATGTTTTGAAAGCAGAATTGATTAGGTATTCCACAATTATTTATACATGCTAGCTTCAACTCATCATCGTCAGAGATTTCATTACAAACTGAGACAAAATATTCATTGAGTCCGTCAATATCAAGATCGTGAGAGCAGGCATTTAAATTTACCTTTAATAAACCAAGTCGTCGAAAATCATTCCAAATAACTCTTGAGTTTCGAACTCTCTCAAATCTATCTTGAAAAAAATTCTTCTTTGCTATAGTAATACGATGTTTAACTAGACGACGGACATTGCAGTACTCAATATAAGCGAAGCCAGTTCTTCTGAAAATACGATATAAGCGATTACGTCTCCACTGTAGTTCTCGTATATCATAATTGATCCATGGAGCAGGAGGCCTAGAAACTTTTATAGTTTTTTCTGGTGCTATAGCATTAATAGTGTCAAGAAAAATTTGGAAAATCCAAAAGTGCACGACTCATAATCCTCATTTATTATGAAATAATAAAATTAAAACATGAAAAATAATAATAATGAAATCGCGGGAGGCACGAGTAAATTTAAAAAATATATACAATTTTCTTTCAATAAAATTTCTCGTTGTTTTTTTTTTTTTTAATTAATTAATTATATTAGTATTTTTATTATAATTATAAGAAAACTTATTTAAAAAATATCTCGATTAATAACAAAAAAAATATATGTAAATACAAAAAAAGAATTGAATTGAAAAAAAAAATTCAGGCTTACCAATTAGCAATAATACAAAAAAAAAACAGCTGTACTAAGACGGTTATCCGCGAGCGCCTCTGGTGGAATAAATGTACGTATAACGTATAGATATATCACCATCCATGTTAATTTTACATAGATATATATAGATATAGTTATACAGCCTTTTTTATTCTTTTATTAATTGTATTTAAACGATACTGAGTTACCTAGCCATTTTCAATAGGGGTTCTACAAATCGTTCAAAGAATTTTTAAAATTTGATTTAATTACTGGATTTTTTCGCAAGTTATCGTGTCTACAGGTTTCATACTTGACGGACAGGAAATTTTTTTTTAATATTTTGATGTTTTTTCCGTTTTTATTGAACTAAATAAATTTTTGAAAAGTATGGAACTAATCTCCATTAAATTATCTTCAAAATAGTATGCAACATATGTTAATTCCGTAAATCAACGAAGGTATAATAATTCAAATACTTTCCGGCGTGAGGCGAAAAAAATTTTTCGATCGTAAAGCACTCTCTGATGCTTCGCATCATGAGTCGTGCAATATTATTATTTAAAATATGAAGAAATTCGTTTGGTTCGAGATCTTCATTTATGTTATGATTACCATACAAACGAGTTCTTGATTCAATAGCTTCATCCGAGATCTTATTCTAATCGCGATATTTAATTGTTCTTGCAGGTTGCCTATCTACTTTAAAGTCTAACGTCACATTAATAAGGTCATGTCCAGAGAGAAATGGCACGATGGATTGACTATAAGCCTTTAAATTAAGAAAACTATTAATAATGAAATGATCAAGCCAAGTATGTGATGTAGCAGTGTGATGTGTAGCATTAAATTGCACTATATGCAAGTCATGACGTACAAAAGTCTTGGAGATATATATTGATTCTCGAATATTGCTCATTAAATTAATATTTAAATCGCCAGTTATAACTATATTACTATATAATGGCAACAAATCAATGAAATCCTCTTCAAATTGATTTAACAACGCTGAATTCGGTGGTCTGTATATGACCAAAAAGAAGATCTTATCTTTATTTGATAACAAAATTTCTACCATTAAGTATTCCGGACGTCCTTCACTGTAGTTTGAGCATGATAACACTCGTGATGATAAAGTATCTTTAACATAAATTGCAACACCTCCTCCGTGACGACATGAGCGATTATTTCTGTAAACGTGAAAGCCGGGCAAGTGAAATTGAGCATCAACAACATTAAATGTCAGCCATGTTTCTGAGACAGCAATGATATCAAAGACAGTAACTCTAAAATATTCAAGAAATTCATCAATATGAAATAGTAGCGATTGAGCATTGAGATGACAAATTTGAATAACTTTGGAAGAGATTGGCCTTAAAACTTGAATGAAGTCTACCTGTAAATATTAGTCAGACAAACCAGGAATACTATCCAAATTCGTTGAGGGTAGTATTTTAATGGGCTCTGAGTCATCTTGAAATCTAATATAAACTGCACCTCCTGAGATCCAAGTTCTCCTTTTAAGTCGTGGATAATTCTTGGTTAATTTCTGCTTTAACTTCTATAACGCAGGCGGATATCTTCTGTTGGCATAAATCGGTGCTATAGGCACCGAATTTATGGGCATATTTGCTGTTAGATTTTGTTTTCGTTTTTTTCCGTTAGTAAAATTATTAACAGTCTGCGAAGTTTTGCATTTGACAAAAATATCTCGACGTATACGCTCATTTCTTTTCTTTCCAATACGTTCAGCAGAGATAAGTCCCTCTTATTACTAGATGAATGAACAAATAATTGAACTTACAGTTGATTTATTCAAACATAATAGTTATCAGGATACAAGATCTTTGGCTGAGCTTGAGACCAGGTTATTGGTTAATAATTTGCTTAAAATGAATTTTAGTCAGATGGCTTGATTGCTGACTATGATTCTTGAGTTTTGATAATTGTGGATTTAAAATGAGCTAGGGTGTAACAGTAAGTTTCGACTTGAAAATCGAGCGCCAGTCTAGTTGACCTTACGGTCATCTATTAGGACAATTTTATGCTAATTAACACTTATCAGTCACTCGGGGCCCCTAGATCGAATTCTGTTGAGACAGTAGTCGGGTAGTTTCACGCCCTCAGAATTTTCGTTTAAAAGGGCCAGCAAGCAGTTGCTCGAGGAATTAGGCCCTGGCTACCACCCAGAGTGGACCAGTAGGGTAGTAGACTGATGACGCTTAGCGAGGTTCCTACTCGACAACCAGAGCTCATGATAATTTACTTGAACTGGCCTAACGATAAGTCTAGTCACATTTAGTCATTGAGTCCAGTGTTCAGTTTTATTTAATTTATTTTATATCTTTGAGTTTGTTTGTCCGTTATTAATAGCCGCAGTAATTATTTTATAAATTATTTATTTGAAGAACGTTTCAATTGACCACATTTCGAGTCAAATTTCTACACGCGGTCAATTAGTAAAGTTAAAATAAAAATTGAATTGTGCTGATAAAATTTGCGAGTGTCACCGCATCATTGCTGTTCATCTCCTGGGGTTTTCTACCATCGAGGATTGGGCCTACACCGTTGCTGCCACGTTTGCTGCCTACGCTTATTGAGGGTCATCTTCCATCTACAACTACAGGAATAGAGCATGCAGTAAGGTACAGCGTAAGTGGGATTGTGTCTTTCCCAAATTAAAATTATACTTGGTCTCCTCCCGCGTAAATTGAAATATCAAAACTTATATACTAAATTTTATTCTAATTAATTCTATTGGAGAAATTTTCATATTGTAAATGAGTATTTGGTTAAATAAATATAATATTTTCTCTTTGATAATGCGAAACCAAATCTTTCACTGAATAAACCACCAGACATTCCTTTTCGTTAATAATTAATAAACGCAAATTTCACGGAACGAGGCGAGCCCCCCCCCCCCAGCTCATAAGATTAAATTAATTAAGTTAATTACAAATAACCGGGGTCTGGACAAGAGCTAGCCAAACCAGGCCCACCTAGGAATTTTTACTTATACTGGGTAATTGACAATCTGTCTAAGTATACTTCTCGAAAATTCTTTTAGTACGAGTAATTAAGTTAGAATTTAATTATTTTAACCCGAACTAATTTAGTTGTTGATTTATTGTAATAGTAAATGAAAGAAGAAAGAAAACCGGAATTATGTGTTTAAAATTTCGTTTCTTCTGACGATTCGAACAAAGGCTTAAATATTTTTAAAGAACAAGAATGTGCCGGTTTAAGAGCTTGATAATAATGGGCACAGGAGACGGATTTGCGCTGATTCTTATATGCTTGCATTATAGACGAAGGGAGACTTGTGTGACCTAAATTGCAACTTTGCCGGGGACTCTAAATTTATGTAGTAATGCAGCCTCTAGCAGAGAGAAAAAATAAGAAGATAGAAATTCTAAGAAGGCTCATACAGGGGGGGGGGGGCACTAACGGGGAGCTGCGTAAAACAAGAAACTGCACGCGTCGATGGTAGAAGCTTCTGAAATAATGATTAAGGCAAAAAAAAAGGTAAAGCACATAAAAAAAAAAAAAACATTATGAGCGAGGATTTATTTATTTATCTATTTCCTTATGAATTTTTAATAGCTTACATTTATCTATTTAATAATAGTTCGCACAAGAATTTTTATGGGTTACTTGTAGATTTATTTACTGGGTGTGTTACAGTACGTACTGAGTCACAATCCTTTTAAGATAGAAAGAGAGTTAATCGTTGGAACGTGGTAGTGCAAGAGAAAAGGAAATGAGCTTCTTTAGTTAATTTTGGGTTGTTTACTAATGGCAGGGTGAAATTAATGGCATGTTATCATTGAAATTTTATTGTTTATTAATAGGTTATGACTGATCCTTGCTGTCATTATTAGCTTGATTGTTATTTTCCTTCATATGACAGTTGTTATTCATGAGAAAGAGAAAAAGAGTGACTAGCCGAAACATGGTAGTATAAGAGATAACTTATTTAGTCAGTAGTTATAGTTAGAGTTCTTAAAAAAGAGAAAAAGAAGTAGATAGTGCAAGTGTGGTGGTATAGGAAAGAAAGTAATTTAACTTGGTTTATTAATTATGAGTTGCTGATTAAGATTAAAATTATTATTTTTTATTGTTATTTAACTATTATTCCTTGCGACAAATTGTTTTTATTATTTGTTGAAAGATTTTTCGAATAATGATGGGTCAGTGTAATATGAATGAACACCAGTAGTTATTTTTAGCTGAGTTATTTGTCTCGAAAATATTTAGTATGAAATAAAGAGAGGAATAACTAATTCAAGCGCAAGCCTCTTGCTTATTATGTATATAGCCTTACGGAGATAGATATATTTTTTTTTTGGTTGCCTTTATTACTTTTTTTATCTTACTCCTGATTAAACATTATGAGCATCAGATTCTTTTATGAGTGTTTAGGTATTTTTACTATTGTTTTTAACTAATTATTGTCTAGCGGTTGCGTCTTTATTTTCGGTTAGTTTTTAGTTATTATTCATTCTTGATTGTTGAGCTTGAAGAAATTGTCATGACCATAAATTTTTTCAGTCATTCCTTAAAGAGTTATAGAAAGAAATTTCTTATCTAAGTATAGTTAGTATGCCATTTTTATGCGATCGGAATAGGGAATCGCGGGGAGCATTTATGATTCGTACAACCTAACATACAAAGGCTGCTGCCCGAACCGTCGTAATCCAAGAAGTAGGAATATCACACGGCATCATATGAGGTCAGTGCTACAAGACCACAGAGTGTCTATTACCTTCCTGAATGGTAGCCCTGCTTAATTACTGATTTACTTTATTTCATTAGAGTCATAATAATTAAAAATATTTCTCTTTCATATCAACAATTCCAACAACTTACTCGACCTTTAAGTCATAATGTTAAAAATTTTATTATTATTTAATGATACGTCTTTTTTTTTATTTTGGGATGTTACGCTGAAACAGGAGGTAGTTTCAACTCTCACCATACATCTTAGGGCTGCTGGAAAACTTATCGAAGTGGATTCAACCTTTTTGAAGCAGCCTTTGAAATGATCCAATAATCTTGAATGATGGCTTTTCTATACACATCAATAATCCAGACTATCAAAACTCAGCAATCGACTTAACTCTAATATCTGCTAATCTTGCTATCATTTACACATGGAGTATCTTGCCAGATGCTTTAAACAGTGACCACTACCCAATTTTAATTAAAATCGGAACCTCAGGGGAAGAGTATAAACGGCAAGATAATAACTCTATTCTTTACGTCTTTATTCATAAATATCTTTATACTAAATATGTCTATTCCATAATAAATCTATACGTAAATAACACTACTCCTAAAAAACTCTCTTCTTAAATATTTATATTCCTAAAAAATATGTTTTCTTAATTTTTCCAATTCTTACATATCTTTATTCTTAAATAACTTTATTCGTCAATTTCACCATTCTTAAAATTTCTCGATCTTTGAATATCTCTATTCCTCAATATCTCTATTTTTAAATATCTCTATTCTTAAATATCTCTATTCCTCAATATCTTTCTTACGCGGAAAAAAAAAAATAGAAGCTGCAATAGGACGCATTCCTGTGGGAGTGACAGGACAAAATCCTGTTGCAGCAACAGAATTTTCATGTTACAGCAACAGGACAAATCCTGTGGGGGCAACAGGACAAAATTCTGTTGCAGCAACAGGATAAAGTCCTGTTGGTATTGGGGTTCACTGCCCCCAACTTAATCTCGAAGTATCATTCACCATCTCCAATCACTCGTCAATTTTCACCGAAGAAGGAACAGGTATCATAAAAGCTATCGACCTCATATTTACATACAATATTGAAAAAGCAGTTATCTTCACTGACTCACTCAGTGTACTGCAGGCAATAAACAACCCGGATCTGGGCAAAGCAAAAACCTATATAGCACCAATAATCTCATAACAACTAAAAAAAGCCGAAGAAGAAAATCGCAAAATAAAACGAGTGTGGATGCCGAGTCACTCAAACATTGAAGGAAATGAAACTGCCGATCATCTAGCCAAGAACAACATCAACTCAAGCTCTGCCATAAGCATCAAACTACTTTACTCTGATCTCATCAACAATCCACATCAAAAATCCACTCACAAATTCCTGCACTTGAAAGGCCGACTAAACGGAAAACTATTCTTTGACAACCCTGGCGGATTCGTGATCACTGTTAAATGATCGTAAAACGACGGTCGAAAGACCGTAAATGTACGGTACCGACAAATGACCGTATATCGACCGTAAAAGAAGCGTCATTTGATGGTGAAAGACAAGTGCCGTTGTGAAAATTCTCGACAGTAACTGTACAGTTGATGTTTTGTATGTGCACTGTATTTCAGCTGTCTAGCGCCCGTAAATCGACGGGTAGTGGACCGTCTTTCTATGGTCATTGGTAAGTATAGGGATCGTCAAAAACCGAAATCTTGGCTCGAAATTACTGTTGCATTTTCAAGCTTGGTCTAATAACTACATGGGTCTAAGCTTACAGATTGTATCTAACTAAAAAGCAAGAGGAAGAAAACTATTGGTTTAGTGGGAGTAATGAGCAAGAGGAGTAGGATAGATAAGGGTGGTATGGACACCTAGCCGTGAGTGGAGGAAAACGAGAAGTCTGCCGAGGGTTGGAAACCTGGGCTGAGACTAAAAGACCGTAGGTAGGAAAATTCCGGGAACATTTGGCAATTGAACTACAAAAGGGATCATAAATTAAGACCTAGACGAGAGACATTTTGAAGAGGCATAAGGATCCCTCGTTAAGAATTCCGATTAAAATCCGATTTGGATCCGATGGAGTTTAATTGGAATGAATCGGTTTCAAGACATAATTGTACCTCAGGATGGGTCTTAAGTTATAGAAGTAAAATACATTTCTAAAATAAGATTACGGGAAAACCCCATGATTTAAACTAGTAATATGAATAAAAAATAAAGAATAAGGTGTACCAAACAATATATATTTAAGCACAAGTTATAAGCAATTATTTTTAAGCTGTTTAAGAAAGTAACAAAAAACTTGTAGCCAATTGAATGTTGCTAATATAGTTTCCAAAATTCCATCAAATCGTATATTTAATTTAAACAATACCCTCAAAAAAATAGTTCCAATTTCTAGGATAATGATAATTGCATGAATAAGTAACCATTGCATGTGTAACATTGGGGCTTCCTAGTTTACAAAAATGTAATACATTTATTTTTTTGAAAATAATTTTTATCTATTCAATAAAATCGTACCACTATAGTTCCTAGTACGAGTAAAACATAATGTTCAATCCCGAGAATCGATATCATCAGTTTGAGGTCTCGTGCAAACATTGAAGAAACTAGAAATACACAGAAAAAATGCAGTATGATACAGAATAGAGAATACTGACTACTCCTCATTTTGGCAATATTCAAAATAAATATTAGACGATAATAAAAAGTAAATAGTAAGAATTTTTTAGTTCTTACCTATACAATTGTTGTGTTGATCTGATGAGTCGTTGTCAATTCTTTTACGGTTCATCATACGAAAAACATCCACTGTAGTAATCATCTAATCAATCAGACAAAATATAGACAATTTATTATTAGCAAAATTAATGTTATACGATAATGAAGGTAAGAGAACCTGGTGCAAAATGAGCTCCCTAAAATTTAGTATTAACTTAAATTCAAAAAGAAAAAAAAAGTACCCTAAAACCATTTTGTCAAGAAACTGAAATCTTGCTGCCAAAACAAATTGATTTCTAATTGAGAGTAGTCATTCTGAATAGTCAGTGTTCTTGAATGACCCGTTCTTTCATTCACCCAAATGACCATTTTCCTATGTCTTCCTTGTTACTATTTTACCATCGATTATTTATCTATAAGAAAAATAGTCATTTGTACAGCTGCATATTTGAAGAAAAATCACTAAAGGCATCAGAATTTACTCGTGATCAATAAAATGGTAACGCGCGTTTTTAACCTCGGACAAAATATGCCCAAGACAAAATGTCCTTACGATAAAATATATTCATAATACACTTATCCAATAAATTAAAGGAACAAAAATATTTTATTCAACGCATGCCTGATTATCGCGACTTATCATATCTGCAAAGCAAACCCTAAATGACCATTTACCGATCGGTGGTTGATAATTCGTCAAAAAGCAAATGGCGTCCCATGTTCCTCAACAGCGTGTGTTTATAGGGTCATAAACATCCGGATTTGAATCCATAAACACGTTCCTCAAAAGTCATTATCGACCGTTCTCAAAAACAAACTCTACTATTATCACTAAAGCAAATAATCTCGACACTAAATATATTCAGAATGAGTAGTACAATCAATCTAACAACTTTGGTGTCAGTGTCTACGTATAAATACGTTGGTTATTTTTTATTAATTAAAATAAATAAAAGATATGAGTGGTGAGAGAAATCAAGAACTAGTATCATATAGAACCCCTCCTGATTTAGGGTTAACTTTGCTGATATGATAATTCGCAAGAATCAGACAATTGTTGAATAAAGTATAGTGCATAGCATGTGGGTTAAGTCTTTATCCGTCAAACACAATGTTCTTAGCACTCGTCTCCGGTGCACACTAAGCACTCGCTGGCGCTCGTGCGTGTGCACCTACGACTCGTGTTAAAAACATTGTGCTTCTCGTATAAAGACTCATCTAACCCACTCGCTATGCAATGTACTATTATAAATTCTTTACGATTTTTGTAAGGCTATATTTTCGTATCGAAAAAATGAAAAAAGAAATTTGAAGCTTAAAATCTCTAGTTTAATGATCTCTGAGCGAAAAAATTTTTTGAGCCATGATTATTGCGTAATTATAAAAAATAGCTCAAGAAAAAAATTTTCTGAACTTATTGGTTTTGTTTTTTGGACCTACGGGGGTGGGACAATTTTTTTCAAAAAACCAATTCATGGCTCATCTAGTAAATTTATTCAGCTACAAATCAACTTTTTTTTTGCACGACAATTTGTTGCTGACATATCAGCTTTCACATGAAAAAGGGTCCTTTTGTCTTTGATTATCGATATCTCAGTAACTTATGGCTCACAGTAACTTTAAGGGCAACTTTAAAAACTTGGATAAAACCTCCACAATCCTGCTTTCCGATTTATAGAAAAAAAAAAAAAAAAAAGAAAAACAATTGTTTTTATCCTTAATATCGATTCGAAAAACGTACAAAAAATTGACTTTTTATGGTTTTTAAATTTAATCAACCATTACTTAATAAATATTAATAAAAAGGTTAATGTTGCCAGGAGCTTCTACAGCTTAATGCAGCCCCATAAACTCTGCAAATTTTAGAATCGACCCATTGAACCGTTTGTCCAGACCGATTGCTCAAAGTTTTACAAGACAATTAAAGGAACAAGTTTTGTTTCTTTAATGGTGTAATCATCATGAAATTGAAAAAATTCATTTTTGTCAGGTTTTCTTATATTTTTGCATTAATTACCCAGTAAATGTAAGGTAAAAACAAAAAAAAAAAAAATTCCGACAAATAAAAATAAAAATTTTTTGTAACGGGGTATTTTGGAAATTTAAACTACGCGCTCGAGGAGTTGGAGACTGGTGTCACTTGTGCGAGTTTATCTCCGGATGGTTGAAGAGAAAATTAATTCTGGGCTCTACGGTCGGTTGGAGAGTTGTTCCAGGCGCAGGCGCAGAAAACAGAGGTAAGAATATATGAGTCCCAGCTACGGGCTGCTCACTCTCTTTCGTCGTCGTACACTCAACAGTCACAGTTCGACTAGTTTGGTATACTAAGTCATTTTGGCCGTAAGGTTTTGGTCATACGTGAGCTACGTGGGGGACAATATTATTTCTCATTAACTTGGACGACGGAAGCTGCTGGAAAATTATTATTGCGTTACTACACCTGGACCCAGACAAATTGAGGCTTCGAGAAATCATCAGGACGATCGACAGGCTGGAGCTTCCTGGGTATGGAGGACTACGCCAAGAACACCCGAGACATAGGTGTTGAACATTTATTTAAAATTTGAAAGACATTTGTACTGTTTAGCATTAAAATTTCATCATACGTTTGTAACGAGTGGTACTCAACAAAACTTGTGTGTTTATGAGTTCAACGCTAAGAGATTTTCTAATTAGTTAAATTTGTTATTGTGTTTTTACAAATAGAATAAAATCAACTTAAATTAATTTATCTTGTTCAGCGAAGAAAACGTGGTTGTGCCACGTCAGCGTCCGCCATCTTGGGCGACGTCTGTACCTAACAGCTACTAGAATTAATTAATATTTCGCAAAGTAATTTATTAAACTTTTAGTATTATATAGAGTCACAATAAAATTATATTATTAATGTTCTATGACTGTAAAGTCGTCTCGTTGCTTGTCGGGTGAATAAATAAAATTTTGTTAAAATTTTTTCTTACAACTCAATTAATTGCAACGGTTGTTTTCTGAGTACCTTACTCTCAATCACTAAGACTCTCCTTGTGACCAGAAAGCGGGTTAACCCAGCCTGAGACCTGAGCTAGTAAAATCTTACTTAGTACCAGGAGGCCAAGTAACCAAGATCTATACTTTAAATCTCTTGGTGGCGCCTGTAAATATATTTTTGCAGCCGTCAATTGTGACTTGTGGCTTGGACGTGTAGGTCACATTTACACGGAAAAGTTACAGTTATATTTTTTGACTTTTCTTTTCTGAATTTATTCGAAATTAATTTTTTTTCCATTTTTCGGAAATTTCTTTTTTTTTTCTCTTGACCTTACATTCACAGAGTAACTAACGTAAAAATGGACAAAAACTCGACAAAAAATTAATTTTATTTATTTTGATGATGATTGCACAATTAAAGGAACAAAACTTGTTCCTTGAATTGTTCTGTAAGACTTTGAGCAGTTGCTCCAGATAAACGGTTCAATAGATTTTGTGATAGAATTTGATAATAAGCCAATACATCTACCTATTTTAGTGATAACAACGAATGAGAAAGAGGCATAGTCTTTCTTTTGTTTTATTCTGCTGAAGAAAAATTTTTAATTTTCTGCAAAGAGTATAATGTTGATGAATAAATCGGACATTTTAAGTCGGAGAGATACTTGTCGAAGGATATTTAGTCCAGGGATCGAAAGTCACGGAATCAATAAAATCGGAAAAAAAATTTTTTGTACTCGCCGCTACGAAAGATTTTTGAACGTGATGTAGCGATAGTAAAATGGTAATGCAATAAATTTGTGAATTAGAAATCAACTCAACAAACAACCTTATTCTCAGGAAACGTTTCATTACTGTATTTTGAGTATTTTTCGAAATCTATGAAAATTTAAATTTCATGGTCTATATATTCGATGTTTCAGTCTACATTCATTACTAACAATTGTGTCAATATTGACAAAAATACGAAATTGATTGATTTCTCTATAAAGAAAAAAAAAAAAAAAAAAAGCAAACGGTTATAATCTCAAAAAAAAAAAAAAAAAGTAAAAACGCATGATCAAGTACAAAAGTTTTTCAATGAAAGACGATTTGAAGATTTGAATTTTTAGTATTGTTATTATTTGTTTATGATATATACTCAGAGGGAAGTAGATGTCTATCGCCCACGATCCAATAGGAATGTTGTCGATTGTACAGATCCCAATCACCCAGAATCCCTAAAGCCTAGAGTACCAACTATCCGGAATCCCCATTGTCCGAAATTACCACCAGCCAGAAGCCCCACCATCCAGAATTGCTATAGCCTAGAATCCCCACTGTTCGGAATATAATTTTTGTCTGCCCCTTGAATAAGTAGTGCATTTGGCGCCATTCTTAGTTCGTACATTCCACTATGAATGTCTCCAATGGCGACTTCAACTTGTGGATGAAAAAGTCTTATTATGCCGTGTTGTACTGAAACATTATATCCATTCTTGTCTAGCGTGCTGATAGAAATTAGACAGCTGTCAAAATCCGGAACAAACAGAACAATATCTAGCTCTGAATATGTTGTTAAGCCTTTGCTATCTAAACATTTTAATTTTCCGGAACCTATGCCGTAAACTACTAGTTTTTTTCTTAGCTACTCGTACATTCGACCTATAGTCTGTGTTTAGTATGCGATAAAAATTGACATCATTTGTCATATGTTTACTAGCACCAGAATCAAAATACCAGGTGTTTTATCGTTTGCTATTATGAGCAACGTATGCATTATCCAAAAATAACGTCAGCTCACAATCATCTAAGTCGTCAGTATCAGTCTGTACTGCGTGGGCCTTTAATTTAATTACGTTATTTTTCCATTTCAGATACCTTAAACAATTGGCTTTGATATGTCTTTTCCTATGACAAAAGTAACATTCTGTTTCATTATTATTAATTCTTGTTTCTATTTACCCTTAAAGCCAGATTACCACTTTCGTTTGCTTTCACTTGTCTTTGACGCCTCTTATACTCGCTAAAAATAGCGTTCTTAACTAAGCTGCATGTTAGCTCAATGATGGATTTTGCACCCAAAGCTGTGATTAATGTTGAATAAGACTCGGATAAGCTGCAAAACATAAATGCTATTTTATTTCGTTCTGACCAATGGGAACCCAATGCTGATATTTATTCCAGACAATTATCTATTTCACTCAAATGGCTTTCCATACACTGCCCTTTTAAAAAAATTTTCTGAAACAATTATTTCAATAATATGACTTCACCGGTAAGTGTGACCTTCTCGTGGTACTGTTTTAGCGCCTCCCATGCTTCCTTTGCAAACTTGGCCTTATGTATTAAACTTACTCGACTATCCTCTACATCCTCGACAGAGATCCCAATGATTGCCAACGTCTTACAATCTTTTTTCTTCCAAGCTAGTATGTCCTTTTTCAGGGTCGGTGCTGGATCCACGATTGTTTGCCACACATCCTCTTTCATTAGTAGTCTGTGATGGTGGGCCAGTTAGTACGGACCAGTTTTTGTTGCTGTGATTTATTTTTTTTCTGTTTATTTACTTACTACTAGTGTGTTTTACTTAAGACTATTGCTTATAAACTAATATCTTTTGAACTAGTACTACTTTTATTTACTATGACTTATTACTACGCGTGATATATTACTATGTATACTACTATTACTATTCTTGTACTTGAATTACTACTTACTACTATTTTGACTTATAACTAGGAATATTATTTATATCTATGACTAAACCTAAAACTATGGTGCTATTTGTGTTTAAAACCCATGTTTATATTACTTAAATACTTATGATCTACTTACAACTATTGTAATTATAACTATTTTCCTTAATTACTATCTATTTCTAATGGAATATACTAAAAACTATCACTATAACTATTTGATTTATTATTTACTATGGCTGTGTATTATTATTAATAATTTTTGTGTGATATTATGATTATACGAGTGTATGGTATGAAAGTAAAATACGCGCCGAAGTGAAAATTGTTCTAAGTCCCGAGCCGACGGAAGTCGAAAGGAAAGAAATAAAACGTGAAAAATAATTCTATGCAATTCGTTTAAAATAATTCAAGAGATTGAAAGAAATACAAAATAAGGCAGAATATGTAAAAATAATGTGAGAGAGTTTAAAAGAACTTAGTTTTTTAATCGCGTATTCTTTCATTCTCTTTCCATTCGCTCGCGAGTGTGTAAGCCGCACGGCTAATTTCGCCGTATTAGATGTTTACTCAAAGACTTAAACACATTCTTTTTCTTTCCAAATCATTCTTATATTTCGTTCAAATTATATTTTTCAAGTTCTCTTTGATATTGCTGCACAAAAACTTAGAAGAAATTCAATCTCTTGAGATATTATTTTGTAATTTTAGTTTCCCATTGATTTATTCGGTTTGGACTTAGAATAATTTCTCGATCACCGTATTTTCACGAGCGACACTAGAGGGCGACGTAAAGTATCCCTTTTCGTATGTGTGACGGATGGCTCAGGTAATAAGAGCGCTCGGGAGGGCCCGTATTGGCAACTTAGTCTCCCGAGACGTTCTCTAGAGAAGACCATTCCCTGGACAACATCTGGAACTTCGACTATCCCGAGTCCGACCGGACCAAGGTAAGCGAAATTTTGATTCTCGGGGAGATTTAAGGGTCCCCACTCTGAGGCCTTCAGCCAAGGGGTGGTAGGTGAAACTAGCCGTTTAGGTGGGGGCTAGACGGAGACCATCCGTTTACCCTCGGGGAAGGGGAACTCGTACAGGGCCGACGGGGAAGTCGACCAGACACCCCTGAAGCACCCGGGAGAGGGTAGAACCGCGTTGTAGACCGCGAACTTTGAGTATGTGTGTGCTTATATATTACGTGTAAACCGTGTAAACCGTGTAAACCGTGCAACCCGTGTAAACCGTGTAAACCGTGTAAGCCGTGTAGACCGTGAAATAAATTGCTTGAATAGCATTAAACCGTATAAATTGTTAAATAAACAATAGGCCGTGATAAGTTGTCTAAGTAACAACAAACCGTGATTATCACTATCAATTATTGTAAAAAGGTAGTAGAACAAGGGCATGAAGCCAATGTAAAATTGTGATTTGAATAAAATTTAAAGTGTTATAATTAATACTATCTGTTTTGTTTGAAAACCCCTTTTTCAACCCTGGACTCCGGCGAGCTAAACCGAGCAAAAAGGGGTAGTTTTGTGTATTTCTAATTTTGTTTTCCTAGGATATTTTGTGTTGTTTTAACGTATTATTGTTTAATTATTAAATTCATTGCATTTAAATTCTTGATCTATTTACTTGTTCATCTTTTCTGGTTCTGTTGGTTTATTTTCAACTTGTCAACAAATTATTACCCATTTTAAATTGAACTTTAAAATAAACCCCAGTTTTACCCGTTACAAGTCTTTCATATGGATCTTGAATTTCCAATTTAAATAATTGTCATCATTCAAATTTGTAATTGAAGTACCTTCTGCCATTTTTACTACACGAAATTCTTTAATGCAATAAAAAAAATTCTTAATACCACCGTAACCTCACCATCCACCTGGGCCCATAACCTGTTCACCGATAAATATGGAAGATGATGCGTGAAAAATAAATGTGTACAACTGAGCTACGACTTTACTTTACACTTTATTCAGAGGAACTGAAACTAATATGACAGAGTATAACAATATATATTTCCAGGGCCGGATTTAAACTTAATGCCGCCTCTGAGCACTGGAAAAAAATTCACCCCAGTACTTGAATTTTACTTAAGCTTATAGTTTATATACTTTATTTTTTAAAATTAAAATAACTCATTTATTGCAGTAACTTTATTATAAGTCATACATTCCAAAAATGAATGAATATTTGTTTTTTTTTTCTAACAATTAAAAATTTGGCACTAAGGGAAACTCATAATTTTAGTGCATCAATTTTTTTACAGGCAAACACGTCTGACTTTTTGAATAACGCATTGGTCGATTAAATCTTCGCAATCTAAACGTTGAAGTACGTTGGATTCGATGCATAGAATACCCGGGAAAAAATAATTTTGATCTCTGTACATCTCCGTTGATCAATGGAGATCAAAAAAATGGCGAGCCAGATGTACATAGATGTACGGAGGTATACGATGATCACAATTGTGATGGCCGTATATCTACTTAGATGTAGGTTGATCTCATAACCCATGTAACCTCCAAATTTCTGTCGATCAACGTACATCTCAGTAGATCTACTTAGATCAAAAAAAATTTTTAGGTTATATGGGTTATGAGATCAATGTACATCTAAGTAGATATACGGCCATCACAATTGTGATCATCTTATATCTCCGTACATCTATGTACATCTGGCTCGCCATTTTTTTAATCTCCATTGATCAACGAAGATGTACGTAGATCAAAATTATTCTTTCCCGGGAAAGCTAACCTATTGAGTCTATTAGCAGTCATTGTAAAACGTAAGAAGTTTTTAACTCTCTTCAAACATGAAAACGATCGTTCTGCGCTACAGTTTGTTACAGCTAATGTCATAAATATTCGATAAGCGATTTCCACGTTTGGAAACTCAGTGTATAAGTCGTTTGCATGCAATAATTTCAAAAGATCGGAAGGCAAATTCTGTTCCATCATTTTTTGCAATAAGCATGGAAGTGCACAAATTCGTCATCTAATGAGGATTTGAGATTTGAAGAATAAACGTTTCTTAAATGTTCAGCTCGTGTACGAATTTCTCTATTATCCAAGTTGCCAAATTCAGTGATAACTGAGAATTTCCTGAATTTTTTCATATGATACACATCTTTTGCGCAATTCAGAATCCAAATTGTTAAGAATGACATTAAAAGTATTAACTCTAAAATGGTCCCGACCTGACAATTGTACATCTCCAACCCGTGATTCATCAGCATGTAATTTTCTTTTTGTTTTTCTAGAAACTGTTGTTTTATATTCTTGAATTTCCGAAATTTTTAAAGCCGTTTTTTCATAGATTTCAAATTAATTTCACGTATCAGCAACAACTTTGATCAAACCATGTTAATCATCGATCACTTCAGCAATGTTACAATTAACTTTTTGCAATTTTTGGCTAACAACATTAAATCTTGAGAGTAAAAAATACCAAAGTATCTGAATAAATGTTGTCTCAAATTGATCTAATTGAATTCGAATCCCTTTAGCTTCTTGTCTTGTAATCGCATATTGTTCGGTATCTTCTTCAAGAATAATCAAAGTCTCAATTGTTTCGTTGAAACGTTGATTGAGTACTTGAACTGCTTCATATCGAGCTGACGATCTAGTTGCAGATAACGATTTTAACGTAATCTTTTTTTAAGTATGAAATTGTAAAACTTCCCAACGGTGCGCCGATGCAGTAAAGAAGTTGTATAAAGCTTGAACTGTATGAAAGAACGAAGCAGCTCCTGGCATACATACTACTGCGTGAACTCCCACTAAATTCATAGAATGAGCAGCACAAGGAGCGTGTTCTGCAAGATCATTCATTCCATGAATTCTCGCCTGTAAGCCTGAATAAATTCCTGATACATTGTTTGCGTTGTCATGGGACTGACTTGAACAGTCTGCAAGATTGAGATGAAAAAACTCAAGAGCAGACAATAAAGTAACTAGTAAATCTTCAGCTTTATGTTCGGAGTTATCAATAAACATCAGAAAACTTTCAACAGGCGTCTCATCTTTTTTTACATATCTGAGAAAAAACGAAAGTTGGTCGAAGTGAGATATAGCAGGTGTGGAATCTACTATAATAACATACACGGAAAAAAAATATTGTGCTTATCGCTCACCAACGGGGAGCGACAGTTATTAAACTTTTTAACGCATATATTCTATTACTTTACATTTCTTGAAATATCAATATTAATAATATCAATATTAAATAATAATTTTTTATTGCGCTTATTAGAATTATCAACAATTACTAATTCCAACTAAAAATAAAATTGTAATGAAGTTAAAGTTAAAAATTCATCTATTTTAACCTCAAATTTTTTATGGGCATTTGCCATTATTATAACAAAACGGATCGTTACTATAGCAAAACGATCGTATGGTTTCGGGATCCGCCCGGATCGCGATAATCACGATCCGATAGACCAACACTTTCCGTATCCAAAGTATAACCCACCGAGGAGAGTGAATATCACGATACCGTTGAGTGGTGAGCAGAATATTTTTTTCTCCGTGCAATATTACGCTGATTAGACTTCTTGAACAATAATAGAAGATACTTTTCGTGTCAAAAGCTGGATTACTTCTTCGTAAATAGTTTTCGATAGGTAACTTGTACTGCCAGATCCTTTATTTCCAAATTTTCTAATATGTTCTTCGAGAAATGGGCCGAAAAAAAGCAAAGAATTCAATCAGCATCAAAAAATTGCCATTATTTGGAGAACCAAATTTTTCGTCACTTCCTCGGAATGGCAGCCCTCGAGAAGCCAAGGCTTTAATAACAGCGACTACTCTTCTCAAAACATTTCTCCAATACGAGATTTCTGTTTCTGTTTGAATGACTAAATCATGGTCTATCCTATTCTTATTATCTGATCTTTGCTTAAGGGTTAACATACATTTTTTATGACTTTTTGAGTGTTCATGCTCAGTAACACGAACGCCTGCATGTTTCCAATCATTAAATCTTGTTTTACTATTAAATGAACAATCTACATCAAAAAGAGGACAAGCTGCACAGAATACAGACCCTTTACTAACTGAGTAAATAAGCCACGGGCGTGGAACTTTTTTACCGTTAACAAGTTTTCTAACAAATAGTGATTCTGGTAGCCATCGTGAAGTTCCGTCACTGTTACCACATTTTGTACCGGAGAAATCCAAATTTTTATTTTGTTTACACCCATGACTAGCTACGTAATCTCTGGTGAAATCATTTATAGCCCATTCTGCTAGATCATCGCTTATCACAATATTTTTCGACACAGCCTCTTCTATTATTCTTGTTGAGATTGTAGCTTCGAGTTCATCTTCATTATTCATATTCTATGGCAGCGAAGAAGTCGTGGAACTGCCAGTACTATTACTCGTAAACTAAGTCTGCTTTGAACTTGAGATAGAACGTACATCATCACCTGTCAAAATTTACTTTCATTCTATTAACCTACAGTAAACTCTCTATAAAGTTCCGCTGTGAATAGTTCCGTTCTCCTCAATGTTTTCCCCTTCTCTTTAATATTTCTCCTTCGTTCGCATGACATTAGGCAGAGCATATTGATATGTGTGAGAGCATATGTGTGAGGTCGATAAGCTTAGCCTTATAATCATAAAAAAATTAACATAACCTTTGCGGTATTATTATAAGTATTATTAAACATGTAGTGCATATTATAAAAATAGATATTCATTTAGTTCTTAATAATTATTCTAATATAACAAATTTTAAGAATTATCAATATAAAACAAATATTTAAATTTCCCGGGCACTATTTCAGTGTATTGGTGAGTTACCCTTCTTTGGATTCATTGGTTTATAAGAAATAAGTCACGCCTATTTAAGATCTACTTTGAATAGTTTCCTACCCCCGAGACCGAAACTTTATAGAGAGTTTACTGTAATTATTACAATTAATAATAAATGCACACATCGACCAATAGATCATTATTATACACGAAAAAGATTCCGTTTTTTGTGTAACACGTTTTATCTTTGTAAAAAAATCATCTAGCTTGGGAGTTTTACTCAAAACCTCTTGTTCCTTTCTACTTTTGTTCAAAGCGCGCTTCCGATACTCAAATCCGCTACATTTTTTGCGTCCATCGGCCATGTCTGTTAAACAGTTGTATATTTATGCTCAACATTAATATAATTTTATACAGGTTAGATTTATGTAAACATGACAAATGTGAAAAAAAACTTCATCAAATAACCTATATACGTTTGTAAAACAGACTGTAGGTGACAGCATGCGCTGTTTCAAGCTTATTAAATTTAAAAATATCAGATTTTTCGTTTAAATTAAAATTAATTGGTGCAATCGATAAATTATAACATTTTTTTTAAATTCAGTGATTGATTAAAGTTGATGTTTTGAAAAATGAAAAAAATAATTCCGAAGTTTTTTCAATTTTTCAAAAAAAAAAAAACTAATTAAATTTCTTTAATTCCAGAAAATAGAGAAATCGATTATTATTTTAAGTCTTCAAGGAAATAAATTGATTATTAATTTTTACTAAAAATGCTAAAATCATAATTCATAAATAATGGATAAATTTCATTTCTTGAATTATCAATTAAAGAGAAAATTATTAACTAATAGAATTAATTAATTATATTGAACAATCTTGATAAGACTAAAAAAAATGTTTGTGCCAAGGCCATGCTTGAACAAATTTGATTATAATTGGTCAAAAATGATTGCACCTGAATATTCACCACTCATGAGCATGCGTGATCATGCTCGAACAGACATGATTTAGCTTTCTCATGCATAATCATCTTGCTCACGGCTAGCGAATATTCAGGCATTACATGCATGAGATTAATGCATGATCAGGCCTGGTGGTTTTTCCCGGGTGGCATTTTTTATGGTGGATCTCATTTTGGTTTTCACTGGCCTTATCGTTAAATAATTAAAATATACATCATATTATAATTAACTCACAGTCCCAATAATTCCTAGACTCATTACATATGCTGATTTGCCGAAGATACAATTCTTGCAGACGGTATGAACAGCGCGTTCTAAAAACTGGAATTCATTATACAAATATAATTTTCACATTTAGCCACTAAATGATTTCTAGCTAACTTGAAAAAGAAAATTTTGTAAAGATTATATATTTCTTTTTTATGTTGTTACTTTTTATGCAATCCCTGATTGGCAGGTTGATTATGGAACGACGTATGGTGATTGAGAAATAGCTAACTCTCAATGCCTATCCAAAGAAAAATGATTTTGTCTAATCATATATGAGTATAAATGAAATATATGATTATATATGACCCTATATATAATCAAATCTGATCAGACTTGGCTGATAAAGACTAAATATAATTATATATAAGTCTATATAGCACCAGATCTAACTATATATAAGTCTATATATGATTAGATCTGAGCAGGCATCATTAATTTGAAACCCATATATATATATATATAATATATATATATATATTAGGGTGCTTCGTTTCCGGCGAAAGTATTTTTTTTGTTGCTCGTCAAGCAAAATATTGTTTTTTATGCTAAAACAAAAATTCCTGCCAAGTTTAAACTCTTAATTCCAATCCTAAGTACTTTCCATTTGATTTCCAAGATTTCCTATTTAAAATACTCGTAAATTTAATTACTTTTTTTTTAACTTTCTAATATTCAGCTGCGCTTAATGATATCAACGCGGTTTTGGTCGCCAATTGTAGGGCTTTTGGTGTTCTTCAAAAGTGCCCATACTAACTTAGCTGTAATTCCAGCTGTTTCACTGATGTCGCTGAGGAAGTCATTTTTCGTATCAAATTGACCTTTATTGGCTTGCAACACGTAAACCAATGAATGCACACCAAAAATGTAAATAAGAATTTTATAGAAAATTTTATTCCCTTCAAAAAAAGACCTATAAGTCAAGTCGCTAAAGTCCATAGTTTCCGAGTTATAGGAATTTTAATAATTTAAAAAATAAAATCGTAGTTGTCATTTTTTTTTTAATATTATATTTTTTAAATTATTAAAACTCCTATAACTCGGAAACTTGACGTATAGGACTTTTTTTGAAGGGAATAAAATTTCCTACAAAATTTTTATTAGCATTTTTAGTGTACTTTGATTGGTTTACGTTCTGCAAGCCAATAAAAGTCAATTTCATAGGAAAAATGAGTTCCTCAGCGGACATCAGTGAAACAGCTGGAATTACAGCTAAGTTACTCTGGGCACTTTTGAAGAACACCAAATGCCCTACAATTTGCGACCAAAACCGCGTTGATATCATTAAGCGCAGCTGAATATTAGAAAGTTGAAAAAAAAGTAATTTAATTTACGTGTATTTTAAATGGGAAATCTTGGAAATCAAATGGAAAGTACTTGGGATTGGAATTAAGAGCTCAAACTTGGCAGGAATTTTTGTTTTAGCATAAAAAACAATATTTTGCTTGATGAGCAACAAAAAAAATACTTTCGCCAGAAACGAAGTACCCTAATATATATATATATATATATATATATATATATATATATATATATATATATATATGGGTCATTCCATGTCGAATCGACCAATGGTTGGAATCGACCCCTTTTGATTTGAACGAATTTTGGTCAGAAGTTCCCTATTATCATATAACGCAATTCTGCCGAAGGAAAAAAATTTGAAAATTTTTCTTAAAAAGATATGCAAAATTCCAAATTTCGCGATTTTTCCAGTTTTTCAACTTTATTCTTTTAATATCTCAAAAACTATAATCGTTACAATCACGATCTAAAGCTTTTTTTGAAAGGGATACTTGAGGCTATGAAAAAAAAATATTCCAAAAATAAATTTTGAAAAATGACAAATTTGTCAAATTTTGAATTCTTGAAATTCGTCAAAAATGACGATCGACATAAAATTTTTAGCTCAATTATTTTTTTGGATAACACCTTGAACTTATTTTTAAAAATTCTGAAATTTCCAGAACTGTGTTTTTTGTTTATGCAAAAATATGAATTTTTGAATTTAAAAAAAAAAAAAAAATTTTTCTTGATTTTTTTAAGTAAAGTTAAGTGTTGCGTAATTAAAACTATATTTAAATTTAAATTTCGTTTCACTTCCGGCAAAAAGAGGCAGCGCCTACTGGGGCCTCGTCTCTAAATTTGAACTTAATCATGCGCAGCTCGGCGCATGCGCATCTGCTTTTTCCTGCTTCGTGTCGAGAAGACGGCCGCCATTATCTTTCGCAAACATACATTCAAGTGATAACACGTGTTATTTTACATCGATTTATTTTGTGCTCATCTCGAGTAATTAATTATAAATAATAATAAAAATCAATTAAGTGATCAATAAGCTCATCAAAAATATAATTATTGTTGTAATTGTGGGCACCAGAGCTCATTAAATAATTATACAAAACCAACAAGAATTCAAGTGATCATCGACCACGTTTCTCAAGAGGTTATTCAACCAGGAGACATCACAGGTGCTTTTTTATTTATTAATTAATTAATCCTAGTGCTCATAAACATAAAGGACTCTATATAATTGTAACAATCGGTACACCTGAGTCACCACTCAACTGAACCTTAAGTTCAGAAATAATTATTTTTTTTATTATTTTATAAAAATTAGCCTGGAGAATTCGGAGCACACTCACCAAAAGTACAATAATACATGAGTACCCGTACATACGTATGTGTGTATGAGTTTTGTACATATGCGTGTATTATATATACGTGCATTGACCATATATGGATATCTACGACGTACTTTGAGCTTGCTCTGAATTCCCACAGAAAGGTATGCGAGTATGAGCGGTCAAGTTACAAGGAGGAGAGATGTAGATAAGAACAGGCAGCTAGAAAAGTACGTCTTTCTTTCTCTATGCACAGCTGCACCACCACGGCCGATCCCTTACGAAGATACACCGACTCAATGTCTTCCAGATGTCCTATGTAAAGATTTCTCTGAGTCTTTCGCGGCCGCGAGTCCCTCGTCATAATAAAAGTCATCGTAAAGGCCTTAATAAATATGTCAAAACATTTTCTTGTTCTAGTTCGACTCAAATTTTTACGACTTTTCTATTTAAACCAATAGGTCCCACGTCTCCCGCGGATCCTTACTATTTCTTTTCCAATGTAGAAATCTATCTCTAATTCTATTTTATTTTTAATTTTTAATTGCATTTCTCAGAAGTGTCTAAAATATCGATAGTAAATGTCACCATATATTTTGAAGAAACATTGTTTTACAGAATCTCACGGTCTCCCGCGGATTCTTATTTTTCCCTTTTCCACCATAGGAAGCTCTTCTATTTTAAAATTTTAATTTCATTTCTTGGAATTACCTAAAATATTGGTAATAAATGTCATCATAGAAACGTAGTCTCTAAAATTTTACATGGTTCCCCGCAGAACCTCTCCGTCCCTTTTTCTATCCTCGAAGATTTTTCATCTCAATTTTGTATTATTTTTAAAATTATATTTTTTAGAGTATGTAATATATCGACCGTAAATGTCATCATATATTTATTACTTTATTTTTAAGCGGTCCACCGCGGACTTATTTTTCTATTTACATCCTGTTTGCTATAAAATTCCAAGAACTCCCGTAATAAAAATGTCATTTTCAGCTGTCCAAAGAAATCAAACCCTTCCATATTATTTTTCTCTTTGTCTTTAACCCATTCTTTGTATCATCTTTGGCCCCACTTTTCTTTCAAACCTTTTCATATATAAACCCCGGAAAAATAATCAAAATCAGTCATTACTTCAGCTACTAAAACCCTTGTCGGATCTATCTAAATCCGAGAGTAAGACTCACTGAGTCGATTTCAAAGTTCGTTCTCGTGACGCTCCACGCCTAGGCAATCGGGGGTCCTAGATCGATAATCGCAACTCGATTCTTTTACTTAAAATATAAATTACGCAACTTAAATTTTATTCTTAAAACTTTCCTCGTGAGGTCCTACGCCTAGGCATCTGGACTCCTAGGTTGGATACTTAGAGTAAAATCATTCAAGTTGCATTAGAATTAACCAAACCCTTTTCACGTGACGTCCACCGCCTAGGCAATCGGAGTCCTCGCTCGGGAATAATTGATTCTATTAATAAAACCCTAAAAATCATTATAAATTCACTCGAAGGCTAAGCCGGCCGTTCGGTTCAGCGTGCATAGCATTTCCTGAGAAAAGATTCAACCTGTGAATCTTAACTAATTATTATCATAAAACATTATAAAATCTGCGGACACAGATTCAAATTGGTGAATCTGAAGTGAGTGTGTGTGCAGGTATATCAACCCATTGGGGTAAGTTCATTATTATAATATTCTGTAAAATTTAATCTGTCAATATACTACACATGTTTTGTATACAATTGCCTTTTCATTTACTGTCCTTTTCTCTGGCATTCGAGTGCTGGTAGTTTAAGTCATAGTAACTTTAAGGTAAGACAGAGAAAGAACACGGTCTTCTCGAGGGCCCATATTCATCGACCCAATATCCCTCTCGCTCAGAAATCCCGGACCTACCCAACGCCACGCAGGTCATTGAACGGGATAGTCTATAGTACATCCGCTCGGTACAAATAGACAAATAAGTTATAAACGACAAGAAATTATAACATTCTTATATCAGCCACGTGACCCAAATTCCTTGGTTGGATGACAGAATAAATATAATCTCATATTGTAACTTATGATTAATTATAAATTAATAATCGGTGCCCAATCACGCATACGTTCTCACACTAACCACGTGACGGTTCAATCGAACTCCTTGGCTGAGTTATAGAACAGGGTAATTCGGCATTACAATATTAAATAATAATTCAAAATAACCCTTTCGCCCGTCGCCTTCACTCACTTCGATCGTGACATAATAAATAATTAATTATCAACATGCTCAATATTTTAAATAATATAAAAGTTAATTCTCGCTCGGTAACCTCTGCAATCATGCTACCACGTGTTCAGAAAATAAATTCAATGCAGTGTAATTTATTATAAACTCATTAAAATCAATTAAATTAAGTGATCATAAATAATTATAACTCAATGAACTCAACTATTTATGCATTGTGCTATTAAACAAATAGTAATTCAAGTGTTCAGTAATTAACTTCGCTCGGTAACCTCTGAATTCATGTTACTTATTCTCATGACATTTTTGCGATCAACTGAGTGTTCAATTACATTCAAATTAATTATTTCAATTATTTACTCGAGATCAATTTTATAATTTGTATTCATTTAATTACGTATTCATGAGCTCAGACAATTCAACAGTATCAATAAATTAAATCAACCATTTAATTTTGTAACCCAGTGATATTATGTGCTGTGACAAATAAAAATATTGTTATATTTTTTAATATGCGAATTTTTCCAACATCCCAACCACCAACCAGTCCTGGCATGTATTTATATAATTATTATTACAACAGTAAGCAACCCGGGTTGTCTAATCTCTGTAGAGGAGAGCGCGCAACATGGTTGAGTGCCAACCGGGCGCGTCCCCAGGTGGCGGATAGGGGGACGGCCAGGGTGAGAAGTGGTAGCTTACGATGACTTCTAGCGGGAGGGACATCGTGGGCAGGGTATGGAAGGCTCAGTTCACATCGGGACTTCCGGAACCTCTAATGATGGAGGAAAGAAGAAGAACCGCAGTGGAGCTGCGAAAAAAAGGGCCCGGAAAGCCAAGTTGGCTGCCCAGGAACAATTTTCGAAGCAAAGCTATAGGGATTCTCACTCCGTCAACAAAACCTCAGTGGAAGATGGCTCTTCGACAACTGGTTGCCCAAAAAAGCCCAGATCGGAGGACCAAACTCCACCAGAGGTCAAAAAGTAGTGAAGCGAGGCAAGGTGACTCATAAGTCAACTGGTTTCGGCGACGCTGTTCGGGCGGACAAGAAGGTCGCTATAGTACCTTCTAACTACCCTGGCACGCTGCTGAGTCAGGAGACGGGTGATCTGGTCATATAGGCGTTAGTCAGGGTGTTGGATGCTGTATGTCGGCAGCCAGTCCCGTGCTTTGATGGATGCCGATGGGACCAGGGAGCGCTGTGGGACACCTGTGCCGATGATAAAGCCAAACAGTGGCTGCTGGGGGCTGCCCCGGCTATTAAGGTGAGGGAGGGACTTGTTCTTCAAGCTCTGGAGAATGAGAAGCTTCCGAAACTTAAGAAGCTGACGGCGGTTCTCAATTCCACTGAGGAAACCAAGGTTATCTTAAACAGATTGGCACGCCAAAATTCTGGACTCACCACTCAAATGTGGAGGGTCTGGGACAGACGGGTAGTAGGCAAAACAGTCCACTTAGTTCTAGAAGTGGACCAGCAGTCACTGGTGGTACTCTCGAGGTGCAACTACGCTCCTCACTTCGATCTGGGTAAGGCCCATTTCTACGAGGCATCATCCAGGGCTGGGGTGGGTGGAGGCATTTCGAGAGGCGCTGAAAGTACTGCAACAAAGTCCACATCCGGAGCAGGGACATCGGCTAAAATCGAAAAAGGGAAGCAGGACCAGGGCACTGAAACGGCCAGTGCTGCTCAGGAAACTGGTACTGCCCCTATAGCACCTGAAATTGTGGTCGTTCCACCTCCACCTTCTCCGGCAGAAGAGCCTGCTAGGCTCCTCGGTGGTGAGGGGGGAGGGGGAACGCCCTAACTCGCTTTGGACCTCATTGGTAGGGCCGATTATCAAGCAACCTCAACTGGTAGTAAGTGGGACCTCCGACGGGGAAAAGACCGTGCCTCCGGCAAGATCAGGATCCAGAGGAAGGCCCACAAAGGCGAAGGCGGTTGTTAAAGAGAGCCTGACAGGGAATAAGCAAGGGAAATCACCCATGCTCAGGCTCTAGCGGGAAACCTCCAGCTGTCCGGCTCATCAAAGGATGTAGCTGCCGCGACCAACAAAGAGGAAGACGATGGACACTAGATGGTCCCCTTTCTTTCTCAACCCATCATCCCCTACCCCTCCTCCCTCATTTCCTTCCCCTATCCCTCCTCCCTCATTTCCTTCCCATTCCTTCTCCTATAATAATAGCGATAAGACAGCCAGTGCTGCAGATTTTGTAACTGCAGGACAGACTCGTTTTTCGCAAATAAATTTGCAACACTGCAAAGCAACCTCAGCATTACTTAGCAGAGACCTGGCTGTGTTGCAGACAGATGTATTCCTAATCCAAGAACCTTGGGTTTACAAAGGGTAAGTCTTAGGGACAGACAGAAGAAACAGCTGCCTGATCCATGGTGACTCGCAGCTGGGGCCTAGGGCTTGTATCTTTATCAATAAGGAACACATAACGCTCAAGCTGCACCAGCTCTGCAACAGGGATCTAACTGTTACTTCCATGAAAATTTCCATAGAGGGGGCTAGGACAGAGCTGATCGTCGGCTCTGCCTATTTCCCATATGAAGATGCCAATGTACCTATCAAGGAGATCACTGACTTGGTAGAATACTGCAGGTCCAAAGGGCTACCACTCCTGATAGGTTGTGATGCAAATGCACACCATTCAGTCTGGGGTAGCTCGGACATAAATGAAAGAGGCTCCACACTGCTAGAGTACCTTTCCACCACATGCTTAGAGATCCTAAATGTAAGATCTAGGCCCACTTTCGTTACTCCTCGGATGCAGGAAGTGATCGATGTTACTCTGAGCTCACACAGGATAGCACAGTCTGTTACGAATTGGCATGTGAGCGAAGAGGATTCTCTCTCTGATCACCACCGAATTTACTTTACGTTAGAAGGCAGCAGAGATGGCGGGACTAGGGGTACATTTAGGAACCCTAAGGCCACGGACTGGCTCATCTATAAGAAGGAGCTAGTAAATAGGCTGGGGGAATCTTGCGGAACCCTAAAAACTGCCAGTAGGATTGAGCAGGTGGTCGAGCATTTACAGGCGGCTATTGTCCAATCCTATGAAATAGCATGCCCTTTGAAAACTAGGAAATGTAGCAAGCGGGTGACATGGTGGAATGCAGTGCTGAGTAGGCTCCGTTCCTGGTCCAGGAAGCTACTAAACAAAGCGTTGAAAACGAAATCAGACCAAAACTGAGCTGAATATAAAGCACCCCAAATACAATACAAAATGTGTGTTAAGGTCTCTAAAGCTGAGGGCTGGAGAAAGTTCTGTGGGGAGACTAAGGACCTACCATTGGTGACCCGTCTCCGCAAGATCTTCACTTCACAATCAAAACAAAATATAGAGTCATCTACACGCAGAGAAATTTTCAGTAAAAATTACCCAAAAAGTTTGATACTGTGAGGACATGTGGTCAATATTTAAATTTCTCCCATGCACATTGTAAAATATTCTACTCGATAGCAATTAAATGAAGTACAATTTTTACTAACAACATAGTAAAAATTTAGTTACTGGCTAGGTGTCTTTACAGTACCAAACTTTATGTGTAATTTTTACGCAAAAATTCTCTGCGTGTAATATTACAAAATGCCCAGCGAAGCGGGCGGGTAGCAGCTAGTATATATATATATTAGGGTGATTCACTTCCACAAAAGTTTTTTTTAGGTAGATTTTTTTAAAAATCTAACTATTGTATTTGTCCTCATGGTCGATTTTACAAGGAATTTTGTCATAAACTATCATAATTAGTTGAGTAGAGTTCAAAAATACCATTCGTTAAAAAATTTATATATATATATATATATATATATATATATATATATATATATATATATATATATATATATATATATATATTTATGTAATAGAACCGACTTTTGAGGACACGATTGCGTCCACATTTCTTATCCGATCTTAATTAAACTTTCTACACTTATTTTATGTGTAATTACCACGGTTAAGTTCGAAGATGGGCTGAATCGGTCGATTAGTTCAGAAGTTATGGCTGTTTGAAATTTTAACGATTTTTCGAAAAAATCAGTATTTAATCACTTTTAAAGTCCATATAACTTTAAAACTAAAAGTCATAGATAATTTCTGTAAAAAGTATTTTAAAGCTTGACTAATAAGCTTTAATTTGTGACCTTAAACTTTATATTTAGACCATTTCTTCCAATAATTTTATAGCCTTGAAAATTCTAATAGAATCAAAAAATGTTGAAAATATGGTTTTCATTCCACATAAATTATGCTTGTCTCATTAAAATCCAGTTTCGTCAGTTGTATTTTATTGTGCACCAAATAACCTGTAAATTTCACAGCTATTTTGTATTTTAAATGTATTTCTTTTATTATTTATGATGTATCAAATGTACCTCTCATCCCAATGATTATCACTGGTCTTGTCATTACGATAGCGCCCACACTTCTTATCGGACCTTAATGAAATTTACCACACTTATTCTATAGGTGATTACCTCGATCAAGTTCAAAGATGGGCTGAATCGTTCAGATAGTTTTGAAATTATGGCTGTTTGAAATTTTCATGATTTTTCGTAAAAATCAGTTATTAATCACTACTAAAGCTTATATAACTTCAAAACTAATATTCATAGACAATTTCCTTAAAAAGTATCTGAAAACTCGTCTAATAATCTTTAATTTATGACTCTAAGCTTTATGTTTTGACTATTTCTTCCAATAATTTGATAGCCTCGAAAATTTTAATGGAATCAATAAATGTTGAAAATATGGTTTTCATACCAGATAACTTATGCATTTCCCATTATAAAACAATTTTGTTACGTGTATTTTATTGTGAACAAAATAACCTGTAAATTTCACAGCTATTTCATATTTTAAAAGTATTTCTCTTATTATTTATGATGTTCCAATCGTACCTGTACGTCCTATAATTATAACTGGTCTTGCCATTGTAACAGCGATTACAATTATGATCTAATACTAATTAAATTTTCAATACTTTATTTATGTGAAGGTTAGTTTGGTACATTACCGATATAATGTTATGTCAAATCAACTATCTGAAGTTCTCTACCGAAAATAATCGTTGTCCTTTTTTACCCTTACTCTTAGAAAATGAGTTTAATTTATGTCATGACTATACACTAACTTATATCACAAGATATGTATGTATAAAACTAACTTTTTATATCGATTAATTGAAAAATCTACCTTCCATTTCGGCTACCGAATGGCCTTTTTTTTAAGTTATAACAGGGCTATGCTGTTACTCTGGTCGTCCTTAAATTACCTTTTTATTTAAGGGCGCCACTGGAAGTGATAACGGCCTCCCAGAGCCGGATCTTAGATCGTCAGGGTCGGTGTAATTTGTTTAATTGTAAGAGAAGGATGAGGAAGGATAATTTATAAATAATATCTCCAATTCACAATTTATACCTTTATTTTATTTAACCTTATAAACCTTTTAACCTTTTACCTTATAAACCTTGATACCTTATAACTTTTATAAACCTTATCTCTTTTATAAACCTTAAGACCTTATAACCTTATTACCTTATAACTTTTATACCTTTGTTATAAACCTTATAATTTGTACCTTATAACTTTTATAAACCTTTATATAAACCTTATCAACTTATAACCTTATAATTAATTAACCCGCGATATTTTCCTTAATTAAAATTGACCCGCAATATTACACTTAAACCTAATTCAATTAATAACCCGCAATGATTTTCCTTTTTAAATTTGGCCAACTACCTTTGGCACTATCACACACACTCCCACACAATATTTTGCCAACTACCTTTGGACTTTTACCACACACTCACACACTCTATTTGCCAACTACCTTTGGACTTTGATCACACACTCCCACACACTCTGTTAAAAATCGCTTCACCCTCACGATACTTAATAACTACAATTTTACCATTAAAACCTAACTCACTAAATTTAACATAATATTTAACCCGAAATTTTAATAAATTAATTAATTTGAAAAGTATAAATGATTATTAATTAATTTATTATTTAGCCTAAATTTTCCTTTATCAATTGATTCCTTTCACTTTTATCACCGATTAATTTTTCCCGGTTCACACAACGATCATTTGCCGCTAAGACCCGCCATCTTTTCTTTCCGCGCGGTCACTTTACTTTTACTCCAAACTCGATTTCACCCGATACTCTTTATATGTTTTCTATACCCTTAATTCAGGTACTTTTGTTATCACAATAATTATTCTTAATTTACTTAATTTAATTGATTAATTCTCTATCTAGTTAATTATTCCTTTTAATTAATTAAATTAATTCAGTGACCTTGAACACAGATCCCTTTTCCTTTTCCCGAGACAATTTATTACTCATTAATTTTATACTGGATTAATTTGATTTATTTTATTACTAAATTTACTTATAATTAATTAAATTTTTTGACTAGCAACGATGACTAGATTTTACGGTTTCCGGTGCGTGAGTTACACGACCTACCTGGAAACTTCTAGAATATTTCCGGCGTCCTGCCTGGAAATATTTAACTACGTAAAGGCTCCGGCAACCTGCCTGGAGTTTATTAATTAATTATTTTTATACAATTTAATTCCAGTTTAATTTATTAATTTTGATTTGTGAATTTAATTAATTTACGAACGCTAAGACGCGACGCTACCAGACGTATGACTAAGTATTAAATAAAATTTTCCGGCTTCCTGCCTGGAATAATTTTAAAGAAATACCTTTACAACAATTAACTTTTCGGGTTCCTTTCTCGTCGTTGTGTTCGTCTTGGTCTCGTCCTGGTCTGGTCTGGTAATCGTGAATTTTCCGTCTCGTTCCAGTAATTCTGTCCTGGTCTCAATTTACTCCTAGCCCTCTCAATCTCCTCCTGAACCTCAATCTCTTTCACCTGTTTAATCAGACGCAATCAGTAATATTCGTATGAGATACCGGCTACCCGCCTGGTATCTGATAAAAGATTTTAACAATTTAATTATCGCTTGGTTCCACAATAAAATACAAGCTCTCGATTAATTAATTTTACCTGATATAATATTCAGCGTCTAATTGTCGGCGTCTGGTATGGCGTCTTATGATAGCGTCTCCTCAGCTGTTGAACTTCTACTCTGGACTGGACTAGGTCCGTTCGGTCCGGTCGTTCCGGTCACTAATGTCGTTTCACGTCCCGGTCCCAGTTTATAATTACTCTCTCCCCACTCGGCTGCGGCGTCTTTGGACTACTACTTAGTTCAAATTGGGGATGACGTCCAAGCAGTGGGAATTTTCACTTCCGGACGACAAGTCGTATTATAGGTTTTATTTTGACTAAACTTGAACGCGGTAAATTCAAATTTACCCCGTTACAAAGTGCTCAAGCAAAATCTCGATCTACATCGAAAAAAAAAAATTCTCACCAAATATGAGCTCTTAATTCCAATGCTAAGTACTTACTATTTCAATTTGATTTTTTCCCATTTAAAATACACGTAAAGTAAATTAATTTTTTTTTTTTTAACTTTCTAATACTCAGCTGCGTTTCATGATATCAACGCGATTTTGGTCGCAAATTGTAGGGCGTTTGGTGTTCTTCAAAACTACCCATAGTTACTTAGCTGTTATTCCAGCGGTTCTACTTGTGTCCGTTGCGGAACTCATTTTTCCTATGAAATTGACTTTTATTGGCTTGCAGAACGTAAACCAATCAAAGTACACTAAAAATGCTAATAGAAATTTTATAGGAAATTGTATTCCCTTCAAAAAAAGTCCTATGAGTCAAGTCGCTAAAGTCCATAGTTGCCTAGTTATAATTATTCTAATAATTTGAAAAATAAAATATCAATTGTAATTTTTTTCTTATATTATATTTTTCAAATTATTAGAATAATAATAACTCGGCAACTTTGGACTTTAGCGACTTAACTCATAGAACTTTTTTTGAAGAGAATAAAATTTCCGTTTACATTTTTGGTGTGCATTCATTGGTTTACGTTCTGCAAGCCAATAAACGTCAATTTCATAGGAAAAATTAGGTCCGCAACGGACACAAGTGAAACCGCTGGAATAATAGCTAAGTAACTATGGGCACTTTTGAAGGATACCAAATGCCCTACAATTTGCGACTAAAACCACGTTGATATCATGAAACACAGATGAGTATTAGAAAGTTAAAAAAAAAAGTAATTTAATTTACGTGTATTTCAAATGGGAAAAAATCAAATTGAAATAGTAAGTACTTAGCATTGGAGTCAAGAGCTCATATGTGGTAAGTATTTTTTTTTTTTTCGATGTAGATTGAGATTTTACTTGAGCACTTGAAAAAAAAAATTTTTTGCGGAAATGAATCACCCTGATACATATATATATATATATATATTTTCGACCTATATACATAATTAAATATTTGTAGGTTTTATATCAATGAAGCTGGATCAGATGTAATCATCCATAGACTTATATATAATTATACCAAGGCTTATATTAGGCAGATCTGAACTGTTCTAAATATATACACTTATGTATAACTAGATCTGATTATATATAGGTTTATATATGATCATACCTATCCTTCATCAGTCAGGCCTAATCAGATCTAATTATATATAGACATATATAATTAGATCTGGTCATATATAGGCTAATATATGATTATACCGAGCTTTTATCAGCCAGGTCTGATCAGTTCTAAATGTATATATATATAGACTAGACTGGGCCAAAAAAATCGACTATTTTTTTTTTCTTTCGATACTGTGGAAATATTATTCCTGACGACCAAAAATAATTATTATTGTGCAAGTTTGAGCCCTTAATATTGATATTAAGAGGTGTATTGTTACAAATATTCGTTTTTTGACAGAAATTTCATTTTTTATCCAAAACTCGTAAATCATCTATCTGAAAAATTTGAGCAATGCATAATCTTGAAGGAAATTGAATTCCCTACAAAAAATTTCTCTTACTAAATTGACGAAAAACGAGCCGTTTCCTTGTAACCATGCCTTAAATATTGATTTGTTTTTTGAATTTTTTGTTTTTATTTTGGATTTTTGTAACTACTAGAAATATTAAAATTTTTTCTAGTCAAGATACATATTTTTGAAGGAAATTTAATGCTCTACAAAAAAGGTCTCTTAACATTTTTTTCTAAATTCACTCCTTCGAAAGTTATTCAGGTTATTTAAGTCGTTTTACTCAACTTCAACCTTGAATAACTTTTGAAAGAGTGCATTTAGCGAAAAATGTTATAAGACTTTTTTTGTAGAACATTTAATTTCCTTCAAAAATATGTATCTTGACTAGAAAAAATTTTAATATTTCTAGTAGTTACAAAAATCCAAAATAAAAACAAAAAATTCAAAAAACAAATCAATATTTAAGGCATGGTTACAAGGAAACGGCTCGTTTTTCGTCAATTTAGTAAGAGAAATTTTTTGTAGGGAATTCAATTTCCTTCAAGATTATGCATTGCTCAAATTTTTCAGATAGATGATTTACGAGTTTTGGATAAAAAATGAAATTTCTGTCAAAAAACGAATATTTGTAACGATACACCTCTTAATATCAATATTAAGGGCTCAAACTTGCACAATAATAATTATTTTTGGTCGTCAGGAATAATATTTCCACAGTATCGAAAGAAAAAAAAAATAGTCGATTTTTTTGGCCCAGTCTAATAGAGACTCATGTATAATTATATATAATTCCATATATGATTATAAATAATTATATATGATCTCATTTATAATTATATACACTCATATATACTCATACATAATTAAATAAAATCATTTTTTATCGGGTTGAAATAAATCTATAAAAAAGTGCTCATTGCAGTACCAAAAATTCACTATATTTTTAGCCTACCAAGCGGCATAATAAGCTACTGTATCACCAAGTAAGATTTTCGTTAATGAGTGGTGTAGTAGTACATGTCGATAAATATGAGGATTGTAAAACTGGTCCAAAAATTTTGAAAACATTCGTGTAAATGTGGCTATCGAACTATCCATTTTTCCAAAATGGTCAACTTCACGACATGGATTGCATAAAATATTGTAAGCTACAAGTAAATTAAATGTAAAATCAGGTATGAGTTATTTTTCACATTTATCTTTGGTCTCATTATGTCACAGGAGGACTTATGAGCAAAGTCACTCTGATCTACGATCCAGGCACTAATTCTCTCATTATCCTGTAACACAACGCACCTTTCTGGCTTCTCCCGGAAATGAAATTTATTACATGATTTGTCACTTTTCTAGCTTGTAGCTTAAATAGCTTTGATTGTCAATTTTTTTAACTCACGAAACAATGGTTTTTTTCTAAAAATCCAGATGCTTGACAGATAGCGCACTTCCTGGATGGCTTCATCTTTACTTCACTGCTAATTTCATTGACTTCAAGATTCTAACAAAAAATAAATCAATAGTTATTTCAGAAATCCATTGCACACCTTAAGAAAAAAAAAAACTGTACAAGTTCTGGAAAAACTCGGCTTCGCCTCGGCCATCAATTACATGTGATCTGAGACATTTCTTACTTTACTTCCCTAGGTGTGTAATATACTATAACTTCCCGCTAAGAAAATTGCAAGTTTTCAAAAATCCGGGAAGTTATTGGTTTTAGTCAGACTTTCAAAAATCGAATTTCTAAGAGATCTTGACGTTTTGAGGTTCTAGGAAGCTGTTCTGACTAATTTCAATATGATGTCCGAGTGTATGTATGTTATGTACTTACGTACTTATGTAAATATCTATAACTTTCGAACGGATGAACCGATTTTGATCGTCAAAGTGTCATTCGACGCGGCTTGTCAATATCTAAAATCTGAAAAAAAAATTGATCTTGATCGGTAGGGCTCATTCAGAGATGTTCCAATAATAATCTTTTTTCAAAAAGTTTTTTTTCAATAACTTGTAAGTGCTCGATGGATTGATTCCAAAACCAACTGGGCTCTGAAGCTCTATAAGCCGCGTCGAATGCCACCTTAACCTTCAAAATTGGTGTATTCGTTCATGAGAAAACGTTGTCGAAAAAATTAACAAAATAGTATATTACACATCTAGGGAAGTAAAGTAAGAAATGTCTCAGATCACATGTAATTGTTGGCCGAGGCGGAGCCGAGGTTATCATTAGAGAAAATATGGTAAAAAACGTTTTTTTTCGAAAACGAAGTCATCTAAAATTATTTTCGAGCTCGAAGAGCTTGAAAATGTATTTTCAACGATTTTTTTAAGCTCAAGGAGTTCGAAAAAAGCGGGAAGTTTTGGGGCTGGCCCGCAGGGTCAACTGACAGACCGATTTTTTTTTTCAAATGATGAAAGGGTCTTGTAGAGAATTTATTCAAGTTTTTAACGCTGCCCTTCAACTTACTGTGCCCTCATTGGTACTTGAAATATCGTTGATCAAACCCAAAAGGATCATTTTTCGTTTGAAGGCTGATACCTCAACAAGTTATCGCACGAATCTCAAAAAAAAATAGAAATTAAAGCTGATTAAATTTGCTAACCGACCTATGCATTGGTTAAGCTGAAAAAAATTTTTTGCAGCCCATGGACATTCTCAAAGAAAAGGAAAAATTTAGAAAACTTTTGTCTCTCGGTATATCTCATGTTTGCGCCATGGCTGAAGGTCTAAAAAAAATTGTCTTCTAATCTATTCTGAGAATTTAACATTAAAATGAAAATAACTAGAAAACAATGCGGAATTCGAAAAAAATTAATCAATACTAATTTGTAGGAAATAAAATTGTCTACAAAAAAAATTCTATGACATTTTATGATAAGTCCGATAGTTTCGCCGGAAAAAATAAATGATCTTGAAATTTACTCTAACTTGACTTCGAGCTCGGATAACTTTTGAATGGATGGATTTACCAAAAAATGATTAAAGACTTTTTTTGTAGAGCGTTTAATTCTCGACAAAAATATGCCCTGAACTTATCTGTTCAATAAGCCATCGCCGAGGTATAAAATTCCAAACTTAAAATTTTTTTTTTCCCATGTTATTTAAATGGAAAATAGAAAATCGTGAATCGCCACCTTTAAATACATTTTTTCTATCCCTTAATTTTTGGGACTAGTGTATTAATATTAAGGTCTCATATTTTAACAGGGTCTTTGTCTAGAGATACTCTGTCGATTTTTCAATGTCCTTCGAGAAAAAAAAAAGTCGATTTTTTGAAACACTCTAATATATATATATATATCTATATAAATAAAAATCAATTGCTGTTCGTTAGTCTCGCTAAAACTCGAGAATGGCTGAACCGATTTGGCTAATTTTGGTCTTGAATTATTTGTGGAAGTCCAAAGAAGGTTTGAAAGGTGAATAAATATGAGTTTAGTATAGTGCCGGATAGCTTAACTGGTAGAGCACTTGGCGTGATACCGACATGGTCTGGGTTCGATTCCCAGTTCAGGCTATCTATATTTTTTCAATTTATCTATAAATTGTCTTATTGAGAAGGTTTGCATGTTGAGGTTTCTACTATATTAAAATGGCGTATTACCGTACGATGGACGGTGTGGCTCAATAACTTATAGATCAAATTGGAGGGAATATAGTATAGTGCCAGATAGCTCCACTGGTAGATTACTCGGTGCGATTCCGACATGGTCTGGGCTCGATTCCCAGTTCGGACTATCTATATTTTTCTTAATTTATCTATAAATTGTCTTATTGAGAAGGTTTGCATGTTTAGGTTTCCACTACATTAAATTGGTTTTTCATATAGTGGAAACCTTCTCAATAAGGCAATTTATAGATAAATTAAGAAAAACATAGGGGGCGTTCCACGCCAAATTGGACACCATTTAGCTTTTGCACCTTAGATTTTTTTGTAACTTTTTTAACTTTTAGTATAGGTTGAAAGAGGCCTTCATGATTTTTTTCAAATTTTTTCCCACCAACCGTTTTCGAAATATCAAATTTCGAAAAATGTAGATTTTTTTTTCAAATGCCTGTAACTTCGCGAAGTGGTTTAAAAGAAATTTTCAAAGAGACAAAAAATGTTCATTTTTAGACACCTTATCAGTAAAGAATATCAAAAAATTTATTTGAACCACGCTTCTATTGAAATTTAAACTTTTTCGTATAAACTGTCGATTTACAAAAAAACACGTACTAATCGATTCTCCTCGTAATTTTTCACGGCAAACTGTCACCTATTCTACAACTTTTCCTGATATGCTCATAATGTGACAACGATGGGATCTATTTTTTTTTTTTTAATTTTTTAAATTTCATATTCCAGTTTTTTTTAAAGAAAAATGTCTTAAAATAATAGCATTCTCAGGATTTACTGTTAATATTTATCTGGCACACAACTATCATCAAAATTTTCTAATTTTATTTCCTCAAAAAAATTATTACTAATTAATTTATTATTATTATTATTATTATTAATAAAATTATCATTTATTAATTAGTTACTAATAATTTTTCTGTGGAAGAAAATTTTGATGATAGTTGGGTGTCAGATAATTATTAACAGTAAATTCTGAACATGCTATTATTTTAAGACATTTTTCTTAAAAATAAAGTGGAATATTAAATTTAAAAAATCTAAACAAAATAGATCCCGTCATTGTCCCATTATGAGCATAGCTGAAAAAGTTGTAGAATAGGTAAGAGTTTGCTGTGAAAAAATAATGAGGGAAATCGATCAGTACGTGTTTTTTGTAAATCGACATTTTATACTTAAAAGTTAAAATTTCAATAGAAGTGTGGATCACAAATTTTTTTTGATATATTTATCGGAAAGATATCTCAAAACAAACATTTTTTGACTCTTTAAAAATTTTGTTTAAACCACTTTTCACGAAGCTACAGGCATTTGAAACAAAAATCTCTTCATTTTTTAAAATTCGATATTTCGAAAACGGCTGGAGGAAAAAATTTGAAAAGAATCATGAAGGCCCCTTTCGACCTATGCTAAAAGATAAAAAAGTTTCAAAAAAATTCGAGGTTCAAAAGCTAAATGGTGTCTGATTTGGCGTGGAACGCCTCATTGATAGCCCGAACTGGTAATCGAACCCATACCATGTCGGTATCGCGCCGAGTAATCTACCAGTGGAGCTATCTGGCACTATACTATATTCCCTCCAATTTGATCTATAAGTTATTGAGCCACACCGTCCATCGTACGGTAATACGCCATTTTAATATAGTAGAAACCTCAACATGCAAGCCTTCTCAATAAGACAATTTATAGATAAATTGAGAAAAATATAGATAGCCTGAACTGGGAATCAAGCCCAGACCATGTCGGCATCGCGCTGAGTGCTCTACCAGTTGAGCTATCCGGCACTGTACTATATACCGTTCAATTTGATCTATAACTTATTAAGCCACTTCATCCATCGTACGGTAATACACCAATTCTATATAGTGGAAACCTAAACAGAGTTGATTTTTTTATTTTCCTCTACCATCGATTGAGGCAGTACGAAGTCTGCCGGGTCAGCTAGTATATGTATATATATATATATATATATATATATATATATATATATATATATATGTATATATATATATATATATATATATATATATATATATATATATATATATGTATATATATATATATATATATATATATATATATATATTAGGCTGATTCAAAAAAATGGACTATTTTTTTTTTTTCGATATCCCCTGTGAAATATATTCAGAGAGACAAGAAAAAACGCCTGTGAAAATCAGAGCTCTTAATATTAATATTAAGAGGTTGCGCATCGCAAATTTCTATTTCCCGTTTAAATAACATGGGAAAATTTATTTTTTAAGCTTCGGAATTTTGTAACTCACGGTGGGACCAATACTTTCAGATGTTCAAGACATATTCTTATGGGAAATTTGACGCTCTATAAAAAAGGTCTCTTGTAATTTTTTGATATTTTTATTTCTTCAAAAGTTATTCGAAGTTAAAGTTAGATTGACGATAAATTTTTACAATTGTTAAATTTTTTGACGCAACCATCAACTTTATCGGAAAACTCAATAGGACATTTTTTGTAGAGCAGTTTATTTCCTATAACTTATCTTGATGAAAATTTTTCATATTTCTCACAAGTCGTAAGTTATTTACAATTAACTGGAAATCTTCTTAAAAAATCCAAATTTTGTCGCTTAAAATTAATTATATTAAAATTTTCAGTTAATTGCAAATAACTTACGACTTGTGAGAAATATGGAAAATTTTCATCAAGATAAGTTATAGGAAATAAAATGCTCTACAAAAAATGTCCTATTGAGTTTTCCGATAAAGTTGATGGTTGCGTCAAAAAATTTAACAATTGTAAAAATTTATCGTCAATCTAACTATATCTTTGAATAACTTTTGAAGAAATAAAAATATCAAAAAATTACAAGAGACCTTTTTTATAGAGCGTCAAATTTCCCATAAGAATATGTCTTGAACATCTGAAAGTATTGGTCCCACCGTGAGTTACAAAATTCCGAAGCTTAAAAAATAAATTTTCCCATGTTATTTAAACGGGAAATAGAAATTTGCGATGCGCGACCTCTAAATATTAATATTAAGAGCTCTGATTTTCACAGGCGTTTTTTCTTGTCTCTCTGAATATATTTCACAGGGGATATCGAAAAAAAAAATAGTCCATTTTTTTGAATCAGCCTAATATATATATATAAATTACTTCAAAAATATTATAATAACTTATGATAATATATATAATCAAAATTAAGAATCATAAAAATGTTTGAAATAAATAGAGGAGGGGGGGGGGGGAGCAAAGTGGGCCCCTTAAGAAAAAAAGTTTTAAATCCTGTTTTTTTTATTTGTTTTACTTTTTTTTACTCCCTTGCCAAGTATTTGACCTTAATTTGTTCTATCCATTAGAAATAAAAAATTAGAAAATGTGGGGCAAAATGGGCTCCCCTCAAAAAATTTTTGTAATGTAAGTTTTTCAGTTTGTCTCACTTTTTTTTCCTTCTGCTGAGTTTTTGGTGTTAAATTGTTGTGTCTATCAAAATTAGAAAATCCCACAAAAAGTTGGGTAAAACGGGCCCTCAATAAAACTCAATGAATGTTTCTCGCTTGTTTTATGTTTTGAAACTGTTTGCTATGTATTTAGTATAAAAAAGAGTTGATAGTGAAGATTATATTAATAATAATTTCATTACTTGATTACTTATATTTTAATTATTTTCGTTTACATAGAATAAATTGTTTTTGAAAAGAATTAGAGTTAGTAATGCTGTTGAACTCGTGTCCTAGTTTACCCTTTATGATAATTCTTTAATCGTTTCTGTCAAAATCTAGGCAGCCGATTCCCCCCCCCCCCCCCCCCAAAAAAAACTTTTTATTTTTAAAATTTTGGAGCGTTCATTTTGCCCCCAAATATTTCAAGGCATCCAAAATTTCAGGGCCCTCCCCCCTTCCCCCACACTGAGAAAAAAAAATACTGTTTTCAAGTATCTGCGTGCTCGAATCGTACCGAGTAAATATTTGTTTAATTATAGTAAAAATATACTCCAACCAAGTAATATTTTCTTGATTTAAGAATTTTTATACTTATTTTAAGAAAATATTCTTGGTTGAAGTACATTATTACTAAGATTAAACAAATAATTTTCTCGGTACGATTCAAGCACGCAGATACTTGAAAACAGTATTTTTTTTTCTCAGTGCACATTGAAATGTTCAACAAACTATTTAATATATAAATAATATTAATATACTTATTAATTAAGGCTTAAAATTAAGTAACTAAAAATATTCAATGGGCAATTGTCGATCAGTCAACAAAAATACACCAAGTAACACGGGACGGTGTAAAAAAGTAGATTACACCGTGTTAAAATAACACAGATGTAAAATTTGCACCGAATTTTTACACCGATATTTTCGGTACTACACGGCCGTGTAAAATCCTCCGGGTCTATTTTTACACCGAAATTTTTTACAGTGTACCCTTTTTCACGCCAAGGAATCCTTTTTTTCTGTGTACTTATGTTGATAAGATCACTTAAAATCCTAAGCTTTGTTCATTTTAATATTCTAACTACACTGTGAAAAATTCCCATTAAATTTTACTATGGGTGCATTGTAACCCCGGACTATAAGAAACCTGTTACAAAATTTACAAGTGTCCCATAGTAAACGTATGCGCATAGGTCCTAATCGTGTCGTCTGCGCATACCGTTTACTATGGGACACTTGTAAATTTTTTACCAGTTTTCTTATGGTCCGGTGTTACAATGCACCCATAGTAAAATTTATTGAAAATTTTTCACAGTGTACTTACTTTAAAATGGATAATTATTAAAAATGCTAAGAAAATAAAAAAATATGATTGATACAGAGATTTGGAAACTATAAGAAAAGACATATCAATATTCTAAGGCTTATTAGATTTTAAAATCGATCGATTCGATAGTATCTAAAATATTCGAGAAAAATTAAAAAGAAAGAATTTTTATCATCCTTTTATCGACGATATCTCTCGAACGGATTATCCGATTGCGACGTTCTTATCGTCAATCGAAAGCTTTTATCAAGTCCTACAGCTGATTAGATTTTAAAATCGATCCATTCGACAGTTTTCAAAATATCCAAATAAAATGATTTTTTTTCTCGTATTTCTTAAATCTCTCAAAATCTATTTAACTTAATGATCTAAAATTTTCTGGAAATCTAAGTTCAGAAGAACTCTTTCGAATGTTGCAAGAACAATCTAGATGGGTTCATTTATTAAAAAGATATATGAGGTTTGTATCCACACAAACACACACACACACACATTCCCTAAAAAATTGTTCAAAAAAAGGACAAAATTAGACATAACACGCAATATAAAACTTTGCACTAGTATCTGCAGAAAGATATGTAATCATGTAAAGACATAGATAACGAGTGAACTTGTGATCAAGCTTGTGCTAGATTGCTACAAGATTATTGGAAATGGGTATCGGAGAAAAAAGTGTCAAATAAAGATGAAAACTTTACCATCATTAATTATTTCTTTCTATCCATCTAAATTTTGTCGAGGTTGAAAGCAACTAAAATTATGCGTAAAATGTTTATTTATTCACACATATTATATCTAAGAACTTGTCTTAATCCAAATGACTATTGATAATGTATCATTTCAAATTACAAAATACTTACCCAAATATCGAAAAATTGTGCATGAACGGATATTGAATAATTTTGGTTATATATGATGCTAATTACATAAATAATTTTGAAGTTAGCTTCGTTAAAATTTGTTTTTTATCATGTAATTCATTTTTTCTTTTTTTCTTTTTTTTTTTATTTAAAATAATATTTTTATGAAAAATTATTATCGCAGTTGATAGATGAATGGACTAATCAGTATGGATTGTTTTCCATATTTTCAAAAAATATTTCAAAATATATTTACAAGAATGACTTCAAATTTACAAAAAAATTGAGTTCTACAGATCGCTTTTAATTGCCTACGCACGCACACATACACATTCGATTTTCGAAAATCGAAATGAAAATAATGACTTACCTTTTTTTGAAAATTTTCAACTTCTTCTGAACAGAAAATTAAAAATAATATTTTTTTTTACATCGACCAATAAAGTAATGTAAATTTAGTAGTAAGCAAATAATGAAAGACAAAAAATTGTATGGATTGTTAACAAAATTATAATTTTAAATTTTTACTGTAAGTAAATATTTGTAATGCATAATTCCATATAATTTTACTTTACATAAATTATACTAATGCGATTTATTAATAGCAAAAAACTATAGTTTAAAAATAATTTTCCAATGTAAATATTAATCAAATTATATTTTTAACTTGAAAAAATATAATTCTTGTTTGATGATATCGTGGAATTATGACGAAAAAATGAAATAATGAAATCCTACATGTTTTCCGAGTCTGTAACTTTATTTTAAATTTCAATATTCAATTATTGGGTTTCTATATGATTTGTGTAAAAATTTTTTTGACTGAAGTTATTATCTATACTTATGTATTTTATTATATAATCATTACTTGAACATGTATCGTTTGTGATTACACCGCCACCCACAAGGTAATCATGAACATTGATGATTTAATTTTTTAGTTTAAAGTAAAATAACTTTCTAAATTTAAATAGAAAAAGAAGGTTACATAAGTAAATATCACATTTAGAATATCACACGAAAAAATATCACCGCCTATACATTGAGATAGCATTACGTCAAAATATCACATGATATTATGACTGTGATATTTAATCGTGACACCAAAGAAAAAAAATGTAAATTAATAAAATTTTATGAATTTTAATAATTGTACTTTATGAATGAATTATTCTGATTAATACTAATGATTATTAATATTGATGATTAATAATCAATGTTCCTAATTATCCACTAAATTATAATTTACTTTTAGTTATAACTAAATTTCTGTTTAATTTGTTGAACATTAGCTTATGTTCTTAAGTATTCGTAGGTATCCCACTTTCCCCTACTATCGAAGTATCTAACTTTACTGATGCTTGAGCTGGTTGTACAGAACTATCTTCCGTTCTAATTAACGGTTCACCATCAAGCTTTTCTAAGCTTGGTAACCGTTTAGATACATCGATTCTCCAAAGATCCACCTACGAATAGAAAATAAAATTGTGAGAAAAGAACTATTTTTTTCTTTTTTTTTGCAAGAGAATAAATATACTGATTCAAGAGGAGGCAACCATATGTTGCAGCAACAGGATTTTCCTGCAGCTGCAACAGTAAATTTTTTTCCATGTACAATTTCTTATTGTGTAGAAGTAGATCATGATAAGTTATTTTTCATTGAAAAGTACTCGCCCGCTTTTGTACCTTTGTGTGTGTGTGGGGGGGGGGGGGGGGGTAAACGCTATAACTTTTTTACTAATTGAGCGATTTGAATAGTTCTAGCGGCAATTAAAAGAGCTTGTTAGCTATCAACCTTCCTGTGAATTTTAGATCATTCGATCAAATAGACTGGTATAATTAAGAAATACAAAAAAAAAAGAATTTATTTTAGTTATTAATCGATTCCAGAATGTATTCAACTTTAAAACTTAATAAAACGTGTCGATCACCGCCAGAATTGTCTCAATCGGTTAATTTCCCGGATTAAGAAATCTGATTTAAAATTCTAAATTATTCCATATTGCATCATATCATAAAATTATAATTGCAAATTATTTAAAATGATTTAAAATTCTAAGCTTTGAATAGTTTTAAATCTTAATTATTTCAAATCCGTCCAAATCGTTGTCAAACTGCTTTCGTGCGTAATTTTAAAATAAATCATTTTTAATCATACTGAATCATATAATAGGAAAATAATATTTTAAGGTTTACAATTATTCGAAATGATTGAGATCATTTTAAATTAAATTGAATAATAAAATAATATATATTTTTGGAGCAAAAAAAAATTGTTTTTATACCTGAATAATTCCAAAAATTTTAAATTGTTCGATGAACCAGAAATTCTAAAATTATTATGTCATTCAATTTAGTTTAAAATAATTCGAAAGTTCAAATCATTTCAAATAATTCTAAATTGTCAGAGGAACTAGAAATTCCTATATTATTTTCTCATTCAATTTAATTCAAAATGATTCGAAAATTTAAATAATTTCAAATCATAAAATAATATTTTGTTATTTTTTAATTAGTCACAAATGTATTTTATAATCGTACACAAAATTGAAAGTTTCATGTTTTATAGATAATTTTTTTTTGAGTTTGAAGAGGTCAAAAAAAAAAAAAAAAAAACAAATGCTTACATGAGTATTTTCGAGCTCGAAAACAGCGCGAAGTTTTTGGTCTGGCCTGCAGGGCCAATCGTTGTCCAGATTTGTTTTTTTTTTCTTTTTTCGTAAGTTTATTACAAATATTTCTAAGAAATATTTTTTCAACTTTTTTCGCCGGCGTTGACATATTTTTAAAACATTAAGAAATATTAAAAAAATATTGCCAATATTTCCTAGAAATATTTTAAATATATTTTGGTGCCGATAGACTATATATTCAATATTTAATCTCTAAAATTTCGATGTTGGTAATTTCGAAATATCATTAAAAAAAAAAAAAAAGATAATAATCTTTAAACGCGAAATTCGTATACATTTTAAATTATTTAGAACACTCAAGATATTTTTCTAGTTATTCCATAAAAACATCAATCCATTTCTCTATCAAAAAGTCTTTCTTATCTCATAATAATATGAATGATTCTAATATTTGATTACCTCAACACCTTCGCAAAGCGGATTACCGACGAACAATAATTCACGTAAGTTCATCAATTCCTGAAGGCGCATGAATTCATTCCACTCCTTAACAAGATTATTTGATATATAAAGTACTTTTAAATTTTTCATTGTTGCTATACCTTTCATTTTTTCTATTGAATTATATGAAATCCATAGTTCTTCGAGAGTTTCAGCGAGTGGTTCAAGACCAGTAAATCCTTTTATAACATTTCGTCCTAGTGATAGTATCTTTAAATTTTTTAGAGAACTTATTCCAACAATTTTTTCGATCATATTTGTTGATAATGATAATTTTCGACATTTTGAAAATAAAGCCAGAGAGTTATCCATTTTTTCTACAGGAGGCCATTGAAAACTCAAATCTACGTCCAACGCAGATGAAGCATCACATTTATTATCTTCTTCCCAGCGTCGAGCAGCGTCCTTACACGTTGTAGGTTTTAAAATTGACATGTGTTATCTACTATATGTTTAATTAATGAATAGTACTCTGTTAAATGTTTTCTATCAATAGAAAATATATTGAAATAAAAAAAGTAAAAACTCTTTCTGACTTGAATACTTATTTACAATTACAAAGAATACTGACTTGAAGTATTAAATTGATTCTCTGTTACTTAGCACCGACAGTTACTAAGCTACAATAATCGATTTAGACGTTGTATGTAATATAAAAAGTAAAAAAATTTGATATTGTAAAACCACACATCTTGTGTCGAAAACTAGTGATATCAAGTAACAAGAAAGAAGTTAAATCAACCACTTCGAAATTTCAGTTATGATAAAATTAAATTACATTTTTCAAAGAAAATAGGCCTGATCATATGCAATTAGACAGGGTGAAATAAAACCGTAATCGAATTTATATATTGATCATGTATAGTCACACTTATCTTTATGCATGATTATATATAAATTTCAGTATAATTAGATCTGCTCATATCCACCTAGTTCCTCGGCTTATACCTAATACTATTAGATATAAATTATTATATGGCCACTCATAGGTCCACTTATAATGAAGTCTGGTTGCAATATATCAAAACATAAAGGCATTCGTACATGCTACCCCTCACTTTTTGTAAAAAATATTTAGTGACTTTCAACTGTCATAACTGTAATCAAATTTGATTAATTAACTAGTAAATTCCGTCCGCTTTAATAACAGTTTTATGCTTGTAAAAAATCCTGTTTTTGATTTAAAAGCGATTAAAAACAGACTAAAAACTATAGTAAATAAAGTCTGTTTTTGTCCTTAAAAACAATGGAACACAGACCAATAATTATGATAAAAAAGTTTGTTTTTAGTCCAAACGCGATTTAAAACCGACTAAATATCATACGAAAATAAGTCTGATATTGGCCTGGATAATGACTAGTACGGACAAAAACAGATTAAACTCCTATATAAAATAATTACGATTAATAAACTTGAATTAAAGAAAAAATATTTGAATTTATCATGTATTTTTAAAACAGATTTAATTTTTTGACGCGGGTAGGCTTAAGAGAAAATTCTTCCAACGGTTTCAATGTCAATATCTTGATTAATTTAAAAAAAGCTATTTGGCATCCAAAATGGAAGTAGATTTCTTATTATTTATTAATTTATATTCAATTTTTAAGACAAGATTGAATTAAAAAGAAATTTTTTCGACATTTTTTGTGGATTTTGAGATCAAAATTTTTCAACGATTTAAAAAATGAAACAAAATTAGTTATAACTTCTTGAACCGAGTTGCTAAGATTAAAGTGTTACACGGCAATAAACTTAATTAAAACAGTCCGACAAATTTAAAGACAAGTAAGGAAAACAAATACAACCGATAGATTTCAATAAATAAATAGGTAATTTTTGTTTCAGAAAAGGCGCGGTGGCCACAGATTTTTGAGATGAACATCCCTGACATTCCCAGGTATTCCAGTCAAATAATTCAAAAATTTCCTGACCATATGTAGTAATATCAAATCATTGGAAATATTGATTCAATTTAAAATAAAATGGTATAAGTCAGTTCAAAAGATAATCAATCATTGTCATTAAAAACTGAAAAAAGAAATATTTGTCCCAAGTAAATCAATTTGTTTGTGGCTTTTTTCTGAATATTTCTTAATGACAAATAAATATATTTGGTACAACTAAATGTAACAGTTGATTCAAATAATTTTTTAATTTGACTGAAATATATCTTTCATTTGTGGCAATTGATGTATATGTGGCAAAGATATTAAATTTGTGACTAATAACGAAAAATTCGACGATACTATACACCCTAAGAAAAATTATTTGAAATTATTCAAAACCATTTGAAATGATTTAAAACAATTCGAATCGACTAATATATACGTATGGGTCATTCCATGCCAAATCACCCGATTTTCAGAATCATATTTTTTGATCCGGTTGAATTTTTTATATGTTTTTGTACATACAAAAAGATACCTAATCCTAAATTTTGAGCCCCTAATTTTTAAAAACCTTGGAGATATGAATTTTTGAAAATCGCGAAAAAATAACGATGAGGTAATTTTCAGAAATTCATAACTTCTGAGTATATTATCGTAATTTCATTTTGGCGGTGGCTATTTTCTTCACGTTTAAATGCAGTTTTCGAAAAAAAAATTTAAAAAAAAAAAATTTTTCTCTTTCACCGTTTTTTCTTACATTTTAACTCAAATTTTGACTTTTTTCGAAGACGGACATTTTTAATTTTCTTGAAGAAAATATATGTTTTACTAAACTGTAAAACAAATTTTTTAAGCCCTTGGTCAAAGTGGGATTCAAATATCTTCGATTTTTTAAGTCACTTTTTCGCATTTTTTTAATTAAAAATTCGAGTTTTTTGAAGATTTTGTAATTTTTCACCAAAATTTCAATGTAAATACAAACAAATAATATTTTCCTACTGTGCCAATTATATAAATTGAAAATCTTTATTGATATGTTGCAACAAAAATTTGTTCATTGTTTATAAACATATCAATAAAGATTTTCAATTTATATAATTGGCACAGTAGGAAAATATTATTTGTTTGTATTTACATTGAAATTTTGGTGAAAAATTACAAAATCTTCAAAAAACTCGAATTTTTAATTAAAAAAATGCGAAAAAGTGACTTAAAAAATCGAAGATATTTGAATCCCACTTTGACCAAGGGCTTAAAAAATTTGTTTTACAGTTTAGTAAAACATATATTTTCTTCAAGAAAATTAAAAATGTCCGTCTTCGAAAAAAGTCAAAATTTGAGTTAAAATGTAAGAAAAAACGGTGAAAGAGAAAAATTTTTTTTTTTTAAATTTTTTTTTCGAAAACTGCATTTAAACGTGAAGAAAATAGCCACCGCCAAAATGAAATTACGATAATATACTCAGAAGTTATGAATTTCTGAAAATTACCTCATCGTTATTTTTTCGCGATTTTCAAAAATTCATATCTCCAAGGTTTTTAAAAATTAGGGGCTCAAAATTTAGGATTAGGTATCTTTTTGTATGTACAAAAACATATAAAAAATTCAACCGGATCAAAAAATATGATTCTGAAAATCGGGTGATTTGCCATGGAATGACCCGTATACACTTAGCATGGATTAAATCATTTTTATTTGCAGCAATTAAATCATTTCTTTGCCACAAATAAATCACTTATTACACTCTCTACAAAAAAAGTCTCTTATAATTTTTTGATAAATACCACTGTTCAAAAGTTATTTAAGCTTTAAGTCAAATTTATAGTACATTTTACGATTTTTTTACTTTTCCGGCGAAAAGATCAGTCTTATCAAAAAACGTTGTAGGAACTTTTTTGTAGATAATTTTATTCTTTACAAATTATTACGAATAAAGTTTTTCGAAATTCCGCATTGTTCACAAGTTATTTTCATTTCAATGTCAAGCTCTTAAAATCAATCAGAAATCTATTTTTTTAAGAGCTTCCAGAAAACGCTGAACTTTCGTTGAAAGATTTCCAAGCTTCATCAGTAATTACATCGAATTAAAAATTGTTTTACCGTCACTTTTTAGCGGATAAGAACGAATTATATATCAATTTAGTCTCGATTCATGTCCACTACTGGAAACTTTAAACTGCGATATTTCTAGCAGTGTTATAAACCAGCAGTAGTTTCAATAAAATTTAAAGAGTGTATTAGATAAAATTTATAAAAATATTTTACTTGTTCACATAAGTATTTATCAATCACCTATTTAAAGTTTGTATTAATTTTGTTCGCTTTTTATAGAAAAAAATTACCATCTCATAAACTTTAATATTAATCAGTTTATTTAATAAAAAAATATTTGTTAAAATTGTTTGTTCAAAGAATTATTGTTTAAGAACAAAATAATATACTGAATGCCATAAATAGACAACCAATTGCTATGTAGGGACTTTTTCTTTCACCAATTCTTGCACATTTCCAAAATATACCTCCGACCCTGTAAACATAATTAGCTAATAAATATATTAACATATTAAAACTATATACCAAATAAAAATATAGTAAGTAATATGAACTCACCCAACTTTTTTGCCATCTATTATACGCGGTATAATTGATCGCACGTAAGCACACGTGCATATTAGCAATAAAATCACTGTCATAAGACTTTGAAAATTAAAAAGAGCTGACTGCAAAAAAAAATTTAGAAGTTATTTTTTAAACTTACAAAATATAACGAAAAAAATAGTCTTATCTAAGAATTTATATCATGAATGAAATCAAAACAAGGTAGCTGAAGAATAAAGTAAAATGTTTATGTATTATATTGTACTTCATATTTGATATTATTTATAATTTAAAGTTTGAGATTGTAAGGTTATGTGTTTAAATATTAGCAATAAACTTCATTTTCATTTAAAATGAATCTGAACATAAATTGAGCAAATATTATTTTATCCTAATACAAGTATATATACAAGATCTGCGTTACTCATAAAAATTATGTACTATAAATGTATAATAAGTAAAAACAAAAACAATCTTGAACGAATGTACACAATTTTTCGTGCACTGTTTCTTGTTTTCATACATTCTTTTTTTAAATTAATAAGATTGTTCAAAACTACGGTAACACAATTATAATATATTATCTAATTATAATTATAAATATTAATAAATAGAAATAAGTGAATTTATTAAAAATGAATAAGAATAAAATGATTCATCAGATATCTCACACAGAACTAACTTTATCGACATCAATAAATTAATATAAATGAGAAAAAAATTCGAACCATAATGCGTCTGCTATTTAAATCTTTGGAAAAAATATGATGAATATTTAAATAAACTAATATACATGAAATGTTTCAACTAAACATTGCGATGTTGACAGTTGACACGTTTTTTTTTTTTTTCTCTCTTGCTGGGTTGTTTGCCCAGCTGGCCTTTGGGTTATTCCGTACAGCCAATGGTTGTGTATGTGTTGAGCGTTATGTGAGTATTCTCGCGGGAGATTTAAAATTTAAGTCGGAGGATTGTCGTCCTCCTCTGCGACTATGATGTGAGTCAGATTGGTTATGTGTTTGATGTCTATTGCAAATTGAGTAATGTTATTGATGATTTTTTCGTTCTCGCTGAAAGCGAGGTTCCGGATGTCGTAGGGTGGCTGGATCTTTTCTTTTCTTAGGAATTGTTGGAAGTCTTCTGTAGCTGCTTTGGTAAGACTGCAATTGAAATAGAGATGATTTATGTCTTGTATTTCGTATCCGCAGTCACATGCAGGATCGTTTATAACTTTAATTTTAGTTAGATACTCATTAGTACATATGTGACCTTATTTTATCCTGTTTATTAGTGTTATTGATATTCTTTTTAAGTTTTTATTTTCGAACCATGCTTTCTTATTGCTGTTAGCTGCTGTGGATTTGTATTTTCTATTGGCTCCGTGCGCTTACGTATACTACTATAGAAGTAAATGTGTATTGTGTATACGTATTGGCCTCCAGAAGTTCCGATCCTCCTTGTTGATGGCGCTGTCATTATGCATGTATACGTCTCACACTGATGATTTTATAGTATTAGTATTTTCGTGCACGGAGCCAATATGTTTGACGACAGTTGACACGTTGAAACCGATTCAGGATTTACATCTAAGGGTCCCTAGGAAAGATCCTGTTATGTCCTGTGAGGTTACTAGGGTCGGAGCTGACGCCACCTCCTGGACAGTGGACAGTTCGTTGTCACGCGGGACCAATTTTGAATTTAAAACAGTTAATAAATTTATAGTCGACTATGATAAAGATGGTTATGACTATTATTTAATAAAACAATGAAGTTATGGATAAGCATAGATGTAATTGATAAAATAACTTTTATCTAAAGACTGAGTTTTATTATAAAGTATGGATAAAACTTGATCAGTAATAACAGTTGTGTTCGTCAAAAGTTCTCGGAGAGAAGTGAAGTTACATAAGACGGCAGAGAGATCTCTGACCTCCACTCTTCAACTTCTCCCCACTACTCTCATGTTCACACTCATGCTCATACAATATACATATATATATATATATATATATATATATATATATATATATATATATGTCGTAGACAGATCGTGAAATTAGACAGTTCGTGAACTGTCTAGTCATTTCATAAACTGCAGCCAGATCGTGTAATGGTCAATCAGTTACACGAAGTGTCTAAAATTTTTAGCCAGTTCATGAAATGCAATTAGGCCTTAGACAGATCGTGTAATGTTCCAGAATTACATGAAATGTCTAAATTTTTTAGACAGTTCATGAAATGTCTAATAGCTGTTTTGCCGATTGTGTCATAAAAAAGAGACAACAAAAAAAAAGATAAGATATTAGTTGAAGCAGCCAATGTTATTTATTTTTAAATAAAATTTCATGTTTTATTTATTTAGTAGACTTGAAATATAAAATCGTTCGACTATTTTTATTCATTTACACATCGTAAACTCGGATGACATCTACTGTTGTACAAAACGTTAGCTTTCTTGCACGTACACCTTTTTGTAGTGCATTGCTCTTCAGAAGCTCTGATTTACTTCTTCCTCTGAGCTGGCTCTTAGTTCTTTAAACGTGATGACATAGACTTAGAAAAACTCCTTTCTCTGAGAGAAGCTGTGAAAAATTGCAGTGTAGGGCAAGGATTTTTTAAAAGCTCGTGCAGAGCTTCTGACGTGCAATGCACTACAAAAAAGTGTGCGTGCAAGAAAGCTAATGTTTTGTACAACAGTAGATGTCACTTGAGTTTACCATGTGTAAATAAATAAAAATAGTCGAATGATTTTATATTGTAAGTTTTCTAAATAAATAAAAAATGAAATTTTTTTTATAAATAAATAACATTGGCTGCTCCAACTAATATCTTATCTTTTATTTGTTGTCACTTTTTTATGAATCTGTTATTGCTATAGATATTACACGATCGGCAAAACAGCCATTAAACATTTCATGAACTGGCTAAAAATTTTAGACACTTCGTGTAACTGATCGACCATTACACGATCTGGCTGCAGTTCATGAAATGACTAGACAGTTCACGAACTGTCTAATTTCACGATCTGTCTACGACATATATATATATATATATATATATATATATATATATATATATATTAGTTCTTTACCAAATAGACTTATACATTTATACTTTCTACTAATACAAATTTGAGATATAAGCTTATAAATTTACGTTCTTTACTTTATCCATTCTACGTCTTCTTATTACTTATATTATTTATATTCTATTTTCCTGTACTTGGATACAATCTTCCAGTTAAATATTCTAGACTATCAGAGGTGTATTCTCCTATAATTATTCTATATTTAGTTTTTGATACAATTGATATTATCATTTATCGTGAAACATCATTATAAATATTCTAATGCTATATTGCACACCTCAAGCGCGAAAGCGCTGAGGGTGCTTTATGATCGCTCTAAATTTTTTGACTCATTCACTCATATTAAATTATCTCTAGACTTTTTCGATTACACTAAAATCGGTCAAATTTTATACTAACGCAAAGACAATTTATTAAAGAATAATTTCGAACCAATATTAAGTCGATTAATTATTCCATTAATTAAATATAAATTATTTTAATCCCAGTGACACGAGTTGTCAATTGTCGTGTATGAAACTTAGTAAAACAAATAACTCTCGATAGGAACAATTAATCGGTCTAAATTTTTTTTTATTATCTTTATATAATACATGCTCAAAATAAACGCCGTTAAATGCCTAACCTCGGCCTCATAAACTTTTTCATTAAACACTCATCACTTCTCATTGGTCAAATGCAGTGTTTTAAACTTTCTTAAAGCATTTGGGCACCCCTTCTACCGCAAAATTCGACGAAAATAGGCGTGGTATATCCCTACTCTATAATCCAAGTTATCAAAATGTTCACGATAGACTACTGGGGTGAACTCACCTTTACCTAAAGCTGCATCACTAGCAAAAAAAAATTCTCTAGATTACACATGCGCATTAAATTGATCAGCTAACGGTGCTAGGTCAAAATAACTCAGCAATAATAACTCCAACAAAAATAACTCGGAAAATAATGAGTCTCACAATAATTTTTTTTTGTTTGAGCTATTGTTGCCGAGCTATTTTGACTAACTAACATACTAAAGAGTCACGTGAATATATACAACATATCACGAGTCACGTTTATCACCTGATTTGGTGAGTTATTATGGTCGGAGTTGTTTGTGTGTGAGTTATTTTGGCCGGTCACCTCAGCTAACGATTGTGGATCGTCATTAACTGATCAATTTGTGTCACCTTAAATTTTCAACCGAAACTTTAATTTTATAAAAATGTAGTTAAAAGTAAAAAATAAATGCTACATTTTAATAAAACGGAATCAAAGGGAGATATTAATTAACCTAAAATTTTAAGACTTGTTAGTTTTACATTTAGAAAAAAATTTGTTCAAATTTTCATATTAAAAAATACATGTATTAGGTTAGTTTTTAGGTTTGTTTATTAATTAAACAATGAAATAAAAATATAGTCTTAGTTTCGATTAATTAAATAAGTATTTCATTTCATTTTTAATAATTGAATAGATAAAAACTTAAGTAATTTTTTAAAAATAAATAAACTGAACCAAAGAAAAACATTGATTTCTATGAAGGCAATTATTAAAATAATCGCGATCGCATGACGCCGACGTTAAGCATTTAACGACGTTTTAATTTTGAGCATTTATTATATAAAATATCGTAGACAACTAGTGACATCAAGTATAATACTCGATGGCACTAGTTATCTAAGGTACTATTGTATTTTTGATCACAAGAACCCTAATGAAAATTACTGTCTAAATCCTTTTAGTTTAATTGTAATTAATTAGAAACGTAAAACTGATTATTCACGAAAAATTTAGCGGCTATTTTTATTTTTACTATTGTTATTATTACAAAAGTAAATTTTGCACACCTCAAGCGCGAAAGCGCTGAGGTTGCTTTATGATCACTCTAAATTTTTTTTCTCCCCATCAACTACTGGTAGCAGCACTAGCGTAAAACAGTAGGTTTGAAAAAAAAGAGCGACATCTACAACAAAAATGCGGGATATTTAGAAAAAATTAAAAAAAAAAAACTAAAATACCCTGGCGGTCCTGAATCACGGTGTATTACGGTGAATCACCGGGAATCACCGTGAACGCTCACCGTGATGCTACCGTGAATCACGGTGATTCGCCGTGAATCACCGGGAGTCACGGTTATTCACGATAGCATCACGGTGATTCACGGTAGCATCACGGTGATTCACTGTAGCATCACGGTGATTTACCGTGAGAGTTCACCGTGGTGTCGTAGATCACGGCAATTCCGCGAAAATCACTGTTGTTTCATAGAAAAAAAGGCGATACATTATGAAACCTCGACGGGGCAGCAGAATTTTACAAAATTTCATCTTGAATCACGGTAAATCTCCATAGTTCAATTATAGAACATCACCGTGATTCACCGTGAATAGACGTGAATCACCGTGATTTTACCCCAAATCACCGTGAAAGCTCACCGTGATATCATGCACACATTCACGGTAATTTACGGTGATTCACGGTAATTTACGGTGATTCACCGTGAATCTCCGTGAATCACCGTAATTTCACCCTATTAGCGTGATTTACCGTGATTCACCGTAATTCACCCTATATCACTGTGAATCAGGACCGCCAGGGATATATAATTAAACTGGAATCAAGAAATAAAAAAATCAAATTAATGATTCAAAAGTTGAGTAAAAATTCATAACAAAAAAAAAAAAATAAATGTAATGATTAAAAATAAAATCAGCGATTGAGGTGTGCAATTTTGGATTTTCCAACATTTTTCAATATTTCTATTAATTTAATTATTATACGAATCTCTCTTTATTTAATATAAAACTATATATTAATAATAATAGATAAGTTCTTGTGATATGGTTTTTATTTATAAATAACATTTATTTATTATATATTTCCTTTTCTTATTTGTTTATAGAGTATGCATTTGTTTATAACCATATTTACTGTTAACTATAGAACAAGAGCCTATTCATGATTTTTATGTGTGTGTTTTGTTTAGGTTTTAAGTATCGGGTGACAGGAAACGTTCCAAGACCACTCAGACTGTATTTATATTTCTCTGAATATAAAATAAAGATTTGCTTATCTATTTGTTCAATTTTTTATAATCTAAATATAAAATTTAATAAGTATGTGTCACGACGATTTATTATCTGAATTATAGACCAAATGTTGATAAAACGCAATAAGTATTAATATATAAATTTCAAATGGAGTTTAAAGGCGCGCCTATTTATGTATCTCAAGTTCACTAATTGATAAACAGGTGGAGGCACATGAGGCCACTGAGGACATAACAATTCCCAAATAGCACAGTTTGCTTGAACAAAAGTTTACTGTACAAAAGTTTCGTTGAGTTTTACGTCAAATTTCCGTCAACTTCGGACTTTTCCATTTTTTACGACAATTTGTATGCAACTTGCTATTAAATTTGACGTAAATTTACTGCCCGAATAAAAATGCAAATTCAGTTCAAAAGTTGACTAGAAAAAAGTTGTCGTAAATTTTGAGGCAAATTTTATGTCAATTTATGGTTAATTTGACTTAAAAAATTGTACAGTATTTTTTTACCGTCAAATTGTAGACAATCTTATGTATAAATTTGCTTACTTTCTGAAATGGTGAGTAGGAACATTATCGACTTTTTTTTTTTTTGTAAAAAGTCACCTTTAAATTGAAGAAAAATTAACCGCAAACTTTTGTCTTTAACTTTTGCTGTTAAATTGTCAGCTAATTCGGGCAGCAAATTTCAATGTGAAATTTCCGTCAATTTCAAGCTAAAGTGGTTATTAGGATAAGTTGATTGAAAGTTTCACTTGAAATTGACGGCAAGTTTTTTTGTCAAATTAAATTTAGATAACGGCCGTAAATTTGCATCAACTTGCATGCAACTATTATCCAGCCAAGGCTTGCCAGAAACTTGTCGTTAAGTTAGCCGTAAATGTTTCACTGCAGAACTTGCTGAGCAATTATCTTTAAAGTGTGCCCTGATAGCCAGAGTTTCTGATCAGAAAGTTGGTGTACATGAGTTGCGACCAACTTGATGACAAGTTGTCGATAACTTTCAGCTTGTGTAACTGTTGACTACGAGTTGGCTACAAGTTGCTCAGAAACTTGGCAACAATCTACTGTCGCAACCTGTCATCAAGTTTCTGAGCAACTTGTAGTCAACTTGTCGGCAACAGTTACACGAGCTGAAAGTTGTTGACAAGTTTCTCGGAAAATTGCCGTCAACTTATGGAAATGCTAACTTCTGCAGCCAACTTGGCTATCAGGGTAAAAGATACAATTCACATCACGTCGGACGTGAACAAATTCAACCGTCGGTAAAGTAAATCTTGTTAGGTAACTATACCCTGATAGCCACCCTAATAGCACCAGTTGATCGTCCGAGAGTTGATACCCTGATAGCCAGACATTGCTCTACAAGTGTTGAAGAGCAACACTTTCGGCTAACTTAACGAGAAAGTTTCTGGCAAAACTTAGCTGTATAATACTTTCCTTTAAGTTGGCTTCAGAATACGGCAGTAGCTTGAATGTACCTTGCCAGAAAAACTTGCCATCAATTTGAAGTGAAACTTTCAATCAACTTAACGTCATTGTCTGACGTTAATACTAGTAGTCAAATTAAATAGAAAGGTGCAGACAATTTACTGTCAACTTAAAGGTAACTGCTTGCTCTCCAACACTTACCTTTAAGTTACTTTTAGAATACGGCAGTAGCTTGTAGTTAACTTATGGTTAGGGTGGCTATCAGGGTATTCATTAGTTTGCGACCAACTTGACGACAACTCTAGCTTTTCCAACTTTTGGCTACAAGTTACCGCCAACTTTCTGAGAAAGTTGACGCCACAGAAGAGCCGCAATTCTAGAGCAGGTTTCTGAGAAAATTGAAGGTAACTTTCCATGAACTATGGATTGTCAACTTTTGCAACCACCCTGATAGCCACCCTAACCATAAGTTAACTACAAGCTACTGCCGTATTTTAAAGGTAACTTGAAGGAAAGTATTATCCAGCCAAGGTTTGCCAGAAACTTTCTCGTTAAGTTAGCTGTAAATGTTTCACTGCAGCATTTGTAGACCAATGTCTGGTTATCAGGGTAACTTTTGCCACCAACTTTCTCAGAAAGTGTCTATCAACTTTGGAAGTACCAACTTGGCGTCTAGTTGCGGCTGTTAGTTGGACGCCAGTTTCTCGCCAACTTGGCTATCAGGGCAAGTTGGCGAGAAACTGACGTCAAACTTACAACCACAAGTAGACGCCAAGTTGGCCGCAAAAGTTAGTACTTCCAAAGTTGATTGAAACTTTCTGAGAAAGTTAGTGGCAGAAATTGGCAATCATAAGTTAACGGAAAGTTGCTTTCAATTTTCTCAGAAACCTGCATTCGAAATTGCGGCTCTTTCCTGGCGTCAACTTTTTCAGAAAGTTGGCGGTAACTTGTAGCCATAGTTGCAAAAGCTAGAGTTGTCGACAACTTGTCGTCAATTTGGTATTCATTAGTTTGCGACCAACTTAACGTCAAGATACTACAAAAAATTGGCGCACAACTAGTTGACACAAACTTTTCTGCAACTTTATGTCAATTTTAAAGTAACTTATGTTCCTAAAGCGCTTTTTCCCTCGCAACTTTTAGGCAACATGTCCACATACCCTAGTAGCCACTTTAGCTTGAAATTGGCAGTAATTTGACAATTGAAATTACCAAATTTTTCTGTCCGAATCTGTCGACATTTTGACAGCAAAAGTTGGAAAGAAAAATTTGCGGTCAATTTTTCTTCAATTTAGAGGTAACTTTTTATGCTAAAAAAAACCCTAATAAAAGTTTTCTTAATTTTTCGTCAAATGTCCGTGAACTTGGGCTTTTCCGCTTTTGACGATAATTTGTATACAACTTTTGGAGTGAATTTTCATTATAAGTTGTGAAATAAATTTATGTCAAATTGTACAGCAAGTTGTATACAAATCGTGGTCAAAAATGAAAAAGCCCGAAGTTAACGGACATTTGACGAAAAATTAAGGAAACTTTTGTAAAGTAAACTTTTACTAAGCAAACTGTACCATTAGGGTAGCCAGATTTGCTAAGCAAATGTTTGCTAAATAAAATATTCCTTCTATTCGGCAACAAGCAGTTGTCAATTATGAAATATTTTAACTTTTGATTATACAATATCTATGTAACTATATTTGTTTTCATTGATGCCTAGGGCCTCAACCTGTGAAATCTAAACTATTCCCTTTTCGAAGACAAGTGGAACGAAAATGATGCTTGAAAGCAATTTTTATGCAAGCAACTTTATGGCAACTTTCTGTGTCGTTTCCAAACTGCGGCATACTCTAATAGCCACTTTAGCTTGAAATTGAGGGTAATTTGGTGTTGAAATTACCTGGAATCTGCTGCCCGAATTCGCAGACAATTTCACAGCAAAAGTTGAAAATAAAAATTTACGGTTAATTTTTCTTCAATTTCAAGGTAAACTTTTACGACAAAAAAAACAGTCGGTAATATTTATTCTTACCATTTCAGAATATAAGCAAATTTATACACAAAATTGTCTGCAATTTGAGGGTAAAAATATACTTTACAATTTTTCAAGTTAAATTAACGATAAATTGAAATAAAATTTGCGTGAAAATTAACGACAACTTTTTTCTAGTCAACTTTTGAAGTAAATTTGCATTATAATTCGGGTAGTAAATTTACTTCAAATTCAATAGCAAACTGTGCTACTAGGGTAGCGTTGATTTCAATAATTGGTTTTCTCATCAGAAAAAAGTATGACTTTCTTCTCTCAAAACAGAGCAGAAATTAAAACTTTCGGTACAAGTATAGTGAAAAATAGTATACACACTTCGGAAGAAGCCAGAATTTCTCAATCCACGTGTTTGTCACCCTTGCCTTCGGGTCGGGTAGGCAATCACGTGTACGGGTTGAAATGTCCTATTTTTCTTCCTTGGTGTGTAATATACTATTTTTCAAATCTATCTGTGGATCATATATGATCAGATATAATTGGATCTCATATATAATCCTTCATAAGCATTTTTATGTATGCTCATGTATGATTCTTTTTCTAGGAAACGCTGGTATAGATTGATCGGAAACGATGAAATCGAATTAATGTTGAATTGAATTTTAGATATATTTTACGACAATATAAAATGATTTTATTAATATTATGCCAAAAAAAAGGTTTTATGGATTTATTTTTATATAGTATAAAAACTATTCAAATTAATTAGTATAGTAGAACGAGAAGAAGAATTAATAGTTCGTCCCACACGTGTCATATGCTGTGAATGAGCATGTAGTGCGCCTGCGCGAGGTACAATTTATTTATGGTTATAAATAAAACTTTGAATATTAATAATTCTTGAATTATTATGATTGACCAATACTGACCTATCGATATACATTTAAATTATAATAAAAAACGCTCATATTTCTGTGAATGGGGTGCTAAAGTTCAAATTTTTTAGGAGTGAAATTGAAAAATTTTTTATAAAAACACCGTAAGTGACCTAACAAAAAAATTATGTAACTTCAACTGACCTCACGGTGACCTATCATTTAAAGCCATTGTCACCTAAAAATTTCATAAATGGAGTGCTAAATTTGCGCAAGTGGGTATATCCATATATACCCAACATCCCTGATGAAACAAAACGATTTGTGACGACTAAAATCGATTAAAAATTTAATCATCATTATAATCGTCTTTAATCGTCAAAAGAAGATTTATTATTTTACGATTACCCGGGTAAAAAAAATTATATATAATTCAATATAATCATATATAATTTTATATAATTATATATGATTTATATAGAATTATATATGATTCATATAGAATTATATATAATTATACAGAATTATATATAATCATACAGAATTATATATAATTATATATAACGTTGAGAAAAAATCACAGCTGATTATATATAATTATATATGATTATATACAACTATATATAATTTTACATGATTATATATAATTATATATAACGCTGAGAAAAATCACAAGTGATTATATATAATTATATATAGTTATATACAATTACATATAATTGCATATAATTATATATAATTATATATGATCATCTGTGATTTTGTCTCAGCGTTATATATAATTATATATAAAAACATATAATTCCATATGAATCATATGTAATTCTATATAAAAATAGAAAAGAGAGAAAAATAGCTTGGGAGTGAAGATATATATGTAAATATGGATGTTTCAAAAAAAAAAAAAACAAATTTTTTTTTCTTTTGTGGTAAGCAAAAATTGAAAGTATAAATAAAAATAAAAATTTTGGTACCAATCTGAGCTCTTAATAATGATATTAAGGTTTGTCTCAATCCATTTTTCTATTTTCCGTTTAAATAACACAAGAAAAAAAATATTTCTTTTTTTGAATTTTCTAGCTCACAAACCAATCAACGGATTTTTATTAACAATAAATATTTTTGTAGGAAATTGAACGCTCTACAAAAAAAGTCTCTTATCATTTTTTTATAAATCCTACTGTTCAAAAGTTATTTAAGCTTCAAGTCAAATTTATAGTAAATTTTGAGATTTTTTACTTTTCCGGCGATTGTATCAGTCTTATCAAAAAATATCGTAGGAACTGTTTTGTAGATAATTTTATTCCTTACAAATTATTACAAACAAAGTTTTTCGAAATCCCGCATTGTTCACAAGTTCTTTTCATTTCAATGTCAAGCTCTTAAAATGCTTGGATTTATCAAAAAATGATAAGAGACTTTTTTTGTAGAGCGTTCAATTTCCTACAAAAATATTTATTGTTAACAAAAATCCGTTGATTGGTTTGTGAGCTAGAAAATAAAAAAAAAATCAATTTTTAACAATATTAATTTTCTGAACTTAAATGTCAACGAAAAGTAAACTTGATTTTTCGTTGATATTTAAAACCCTTTAACTTTGTTCGCATTCATTTAACATATGTATGATATCGAATACTTTTTGCAGGAAATTTAATTTCCTACAAGACCTAGCTTGTCATTATTTGAAAAAAAAAATTTTCCGATAGAATAAAAATGAAAAATAACAAAAAATAATTTAACACTGAGGAAACTAAATTTTTGTCGATGTTTGACGCCCCGTAACTTTTTCCCAGTTTGTTTGACGTACATATTGTATCAGCACTTTTTTTAGAGAATTTTATTTCCTACGAAATTATACCAGGTGGAATTTAAAAAAAAAATTTTTCATAATCTTAATAACGAAAAACTAAAATGAAAAATTTTCGTGTGTATTTTAAATGGGAAAGGGGACCCCCATTTGTGATAGTTCAAGTCTAAAGATATCTGGCTAAAATTAGGTGAAGTTTTTTTGCATACCTCAATCGCGAAAGCGTTGAGTGTGCTTTACTGTCACTCTCTCGCTCTCGGCTCTTTCACTGACTTTAAATCCTCTCTACTTTCTTTATAGTACACCAAAGTTGTTAATGGTGTATACCATTTTAAAGGAAATTTATTAAGGAACATTTTTCAATGTAATCCTTATTGAATTCATGATGTGACCAATTAAAAAAAAATGATTTAGTCTGAAGCCCCTAATGCGTCAATTGTGGTGTTCGGACTCGTCTAAACACGATAACTTTCGAAAAACAAGACTTATCGACTTATTTTTTTTTTATTATCTGTGTATTTTTTATCACAAGAACCCTTTCAAAAATCACTATCTGAATCCTTTTTGTTTTGGTGTAATTAATAAAAAACGTGAAAACTGATTATTAACAAAAAAAAAATTTAGCTGCCATTTTTTTTTTTTATTATTTTTTTTAAATCCCATGTCAAATGAGTAATATTAATAAAAAAAACATGAGGTTTTTTTTTATTACTCATGATTATAAATTATGAGCAATAATAATAGTAAAAATAAAAAAAATAAAAATAAAAATAAGATAAAATTCATAAAAAAAAAAAAAAAATAGCAGCTAAATTTTTTTTTTGTTAATAATCAGTTTTCACGTTTTTTATTAATTACACCAAACCAAAAAGGATTCAGATAGTGATTTTTGAAAGGGTTCTTGTGATCAAAAATACACAAATAATAAAAAAAAAATAAGTCGATAAGTCTTGTTTTTCGAAAGTTATCGATTAAATAAAAAAAAAAATAAATAATAATGAAAAAAAATTAATGAGTAAGAGTAAAATGAGCGATTGAGGTGTGCACTTTTGGATTTTCCAACTTTTTAACTTCCCGCTAGGAAAATCGACGATTTTCGAAAATTTCGGGAAGTTATTGTTTTCAGCCCGATTTTCGAAAATCGAGTTTTCATCAGATGTCGACGTTTTGAGGTCCTAGGAAGCTATTCTGACTATTTTCGGAATGATGTCCGAGTGTGTGTATGTATGTGTATGTGTGTGTGTGTGTGTGTGTGTGTGTGTGTGTGTGTGTGTGTGTGTGTGTGTGTGTGTGTGTGTGTGTGTGTGTGTGTGTGTATGTATGTAAACTCTTTGTAACTTTTGAACTAATGAACCGATTTGGATGTTTAAGGCGGCGATTGAAAGAGCATGTTGGCCATCAACTTTCCTGAAAATTTCAGATCATTTGATCAAATAGACTCGAAAACATCTGCGAATTACGAAAAAAAAAAAATTTTTTTTTTTAGTTTTTTATTGATTTCTCAGAAACGACTCATACGATCGACTTCAAAATCTAATCAGCTCTAGTACTCAAAAAAACGCGTCGATTGCCACCTCAAACATCAAAATCGGATAATTCGTTCGAGAGTTATCGCAGGAGAAAGAAATGGTGAAAAACGGTTTTTTCTAAATATTTTTGAAACGACTGACGCGATCGATTTCAAATTTTAATCAGCTCTAGAATTCAATAAAACGCGCCGATTGCCACCTCAAACGTCAAAATCGATCAATTAGTTCGAAAGATATCGGCGTTGAAAAGTTAAAAAAATAACATTTTATGTTATTTTTCCCAGATAAATCATAATATAACCTACTAAAATGTGTCTGAAGTCATACCAACTCATCCTTTATATAGTTACTTTCGATACATAATGACATCGAACTTGGTTTTTAGTTTAAATCATACTACTCTCTTAAAATGAATCAGTGAAATTTCACTGGTTCTCCAGTGAAATCCACTGGTTGAATCAGTGAATTTCACTGTATAAACCAGTGATCGCTCGATTCACTGGTTCAACCAGTGAAATTCACTGATTCAACCAGTGGACTAAGATGATCGCTTAGCTCACTCGTTGAATCAGTGAATTCCACTTAATTTTATTTATTATAAACGTTTATTAAAAAACAAAGTGAACTAAAAGAGTCTTAATAACAATTACTTATGATTATAAATTATTCAGTTAACGATTAATTTTAAAATGTTATTCTGGATTGAGGTTAGCTCTTTAGCTATTTAAGTAACCTCATAGTTATTTATTTTCATACTCTGTAAAAATTTTGTCATATAATTATTATTGTTATATAAAACTTAGTTGATATATTACAAAAGATAATAAATAAATATTAATAACTTATTGACACAATAAAACACTTAAATACACTCATGTACAGGATACTGCTGTACCCGCGCGCTTACATATTTTTAGTTCACTGGTTGAAACCAGTGAAATTCACTGGTTCAACCAGTGACTAAAAGTTCACTGGTTGAATCAGTGGAATTTCACTGATTCATTTTAAGAGAGTACCAACAATGAAATCGATAAAACGTAGTTTTCAATATTTTTCTCGGATATTTCATATTTGATTGTTTCTCACATGAGTCAAAACTCTTTTAAAGCTTGATTTGAATCCCTGGCATTGATTTCTGCCTGAATACCCTAGCGGACCTGATTTACCGTATTTTTACCGCAAATTTACCGTAAATTTACGGTAAAAAATACGGGACCCCTACCGTAAAGTTCGACCGGGCACCACAATTTCGGTAAAAATACGGTAAATTACGGTGGATTTACCGTGAATTACGGTAGATTTACCGTGAAGTACGGTGGATTTACCGTGAATTTACCGTAGATTACGGTTGGTTTACCGTGAAATACGGTGGATTTCCCGTAAAATGTACCGTAAGTTTTACGGCAAATCGACGATAGATTCACCGTTATTTTCATGGCTTGTTCGCATGTCCTTGCATGCTAAATTTAACGTAAATTTACGGTAAACTAGCTGTAATTTACGGTATATCTGCCATAATTTACAGTAAATCCACCGTAATTTACGGTAAATCTGTCGTGAAAATCCGGCTGGAGTCACCGCAATTTACGGTGAATTTACTGTAAAGTACGGTGGGTTTACCGTGTAATTTTCCGTAAATTTTCGGTAAATTTTCAGTAAGTTTCACTGCAAATCGACGGTAGATTAACCGTTATTTTCATCGCATGTTCACATATCCTTGCAGGCTAAATTTACCGTAAATTGACGATAAACCCACCGTATTTTACGGTAAATCTGCCGTAAAAATCCGGCTGGAGTCACCGTGATTTACGGTGCGTTGACCGTAAACTACGGTTGGTTTATCGTAAGCTACAGTGAGTTTATCGTACTGTACGTAAATTTTTCTGCAAATCCAAGGTATATTTACAGTATTTTTCTTTGAATATTGCATACCCTTATGTACTAAATTTACCGTCAATTTCTGGTGTTTACGGTCTCTACCGCAGTAAATTACGATAATTACTGTACATTATGGTGAGTTCCCCGCGTCTTACGGGAACTTCACGGTAATTTTACGGTGGGTTTACCGTAAAAATACGGTCAATTGTGCCGCAAGCCCATAGTAGGTTCATATTAATTTTTATTTTTAATGTTAGCGCATCCATGCGGACCAAATTTACGGCAACCCTACCGTATTTCACTGCTTTTTGTCATAAATTTTTTTTTACCGTCGATATGTATATAAGAAGCGTAAATTCGACCGATCAACCTCCACGTGGTACGCTTTGGGTACCGCTAATGCTGGCGGTAAAAAAAATTGAGGAATTTTTTTTTGATAATGATGAATCATTGTGGATACAACATAAAAAATCGGTCTGTCGATTGACCCTGCGGGCCAGCCCCAAAACTTCCCGCCCATTTCGAGCTCCTTGAGTTCTTGTAGAGATAATTTCGAGCTGTTCGAACTCGAAAATACTTTTATATACCTTTATTTTCGAAAAAAAACTCGAACGAATAAACCGATTGAGACGTTTAAGGTGGCAATCGACGCGTTTTATTGAGTTCTACAACTGATCAGATTTTGAAAATGATTTATCGAGTCGTTTTTGAGAAATTTCCAAAATACTAAAAAAAAATTTTTTTTTTTAATTCTTTCGACAACGGTTTATATTAAAAGATTTAACCGATTTTGATGGTTGAGGTGGCATTCAACGCGGCTTATGAAGCTTCAGAGCTCAGTTGATTTTGGAATTAATCCATCGAGCCCGTAAAAAGTTATCCAAAAAGAACATTTTTGAACAAAGTTTATTTTTGGAATATCTCCGAACGAGCCCTACCGATCAAGCTCAATTTTTTTTCAGTTCAAGATATTGACTAACCGCGTCGAATGACACCTTGACGATCAAAATCGGTTCATCCGTTCAAAAGTTATAGATATTTACATACGTACGTACGTACATACATACATACATACTTACACTCGAACATCATCGTGAAATTAGTCAGGATAGTTTCCTAAAACCTCAAAACGTCAAGATCTCTTAGAAATTCGATTTTCGAAAATCGGACTGAAACCAATAACTTCCCGAATTTTTGAAAATTTGCAATTTCTTAGCAGGAAGTTAAAAAAATTTTTGAAAAAAAAAATTTCTGAAAAAAAAAATTTAAAAAAATTTTTTTTTTCAAATTTTTTTTCGATGATCAATCTTTTTGATCGAAGAAATCAAGATTATTGGTGAAAAAAACATTTTGAAATTGATAAAATGAACAAAAACTGAGAAATTACCAATTATGGTGATTGTTGGTAAGATCGATAAATATAAAGCTTTGGGACACTAAGAAAGAAAAATCGCAGCGCTTTGAAATTTTCAAAGTTTCTCCAGGACACTTTGAAGTTGGAAAAAAAACGACGATATCCTTTGTTCATCCGTTATATCCAAAGTTATAGCAATATTTCCGAATATCCTTAATTATGCGAATTTTTACCTGTTTTTTAATAAACATTATCGCTTCAAAAAAAATTTTTCAAAACCATACTTCCATTCTCTGTACGACCAATGCGTCCGGAGTTATTGATTATCAAAGCCAAAATGGACTTCTTTGCTTTGATCAATGATAACTCGGCACTAAATTGTCGTAGAGACTTTTTGAGGCCACCAAATTGAAGGGCATGAAATTTCCTAACAGATTCGTAAGGTCAGATTATCCAACAAAATTTATTGAAGCCCACTTGTTGAAAGACGAGCAAAAATTTTGAAAATTTTTTTTTTCGTCGGTTTTCTCAAGATTACTCCGGAACCGTGCATAATAAAAAAAAATTGGGGTCCAGATCTGAAAACTAGAAACTTGAGGCTACAATTTTCTTTTTTCATTCTTACTCTACGATCATTTTTCACCGAGTTACAGCATATTGAAAATCACTCAAAAATTTCGAATTTTTTTTCTATCCCTTAATATTTGGGACTAGTGTATTTAGTTTACGATCAACAAATACAATTGTTAAAATACTAAAGTAATTAGAATATAATTAGTAAAAGACTGATATAAAATAAATCAAAAAATAAATGTTCAAAAATTTACAACTCAAAAAATATTGTGATCCATTATAAATACTTCATCTTTGATAACTATTGATACGCATTTCGAGATATGTAAATTATTTTAATCAAGTAGCAAAAAAATAAAATTCAAATTAATAATGTCATTTTTTAATGAAACAACTCATACCCTCCAAATAGCTTCAATTTGCATTTAAATAATAATAATTATGACTTATAATAAGATTTTGGAAAGCTTGAGATATAAGCTTTAAAAACCTATGCATAAATTTAGGAAATATTCTGTTCCTCATGAGTGATTGAACTTTTAATGAAAATAAATTTGGGAATGTTAATTCGATGGGAAATTGAAATTAAAATAGAATAAACTAACGTTTTGGAGGGTAAGAGCGACAACAAATTATCTCTAAAACCAATATAAAATATACATGCATATAGATTGTAGATTAAGTAATTTATTTTCATAAGAACTATTTACAATTTCGTAGTTTCGCATGCATCTAAAGATCGTAACGCTTTTTGCACAACGGAAATGAAAAAAATGATGTAATTTAACTGCTTAAGGGATAGTTCCAGAGGTTGGGGCCAACTAAAGATTTTTGGTAGACATATCAGAATTTACATGAGAAACATTTCTGAAATCTAGTTCTCCAGTAGATTTTTTAAAAATATAGCTATTCGTCCTCATGGTCGATTTTTCAAGGAATTTTGTCATAACCAATCAATTATTTGAGTAGGAATCAAACATACCATCGATGAAAAAAAAAAAAGATATATATATATATATATATATATAACACAGTAATATAACGCAGTTTTGAGGACACGATTGCGCCTACAATTCTTTTCGGATCCCAATGAAATTTTCCACCTTATTCTATGGGGAATTATCACGGCTTAGTTTGAAGATAGGCTCAATCAGTCGATTAGCTTAGAAGTTATGGATGTTGGAAATTTCTACGATTTTTCGAAAAAATCAGTTATTATCCACTTTCAAGCTCATATAATTTTAAAATTAATACTTATAGACAATTTTCGTAAAAAATATCTGAAAGCTTGTCTAATAAGCTTCAATTTATGACCTTTAGCTTTATATTTTGACCATTACTTCCAATAATTTTATAGCTTCGAAACTTTTAATGGAATCAAAAAATATTGAAAATATGGTTTTCATTCTACATAACTTATGCATTTCCCATTATAATCCAATTTCGTCAGTTGTATTTTATTGTGCACAAAATAACCTGTAAATTACACGGCTATTTTATATTTTAAAAGTATTTCTTTTATTACTTATGATGTTTCAAATTTACTTGTACGTTCTATGATTATAACTCGTCTTGGTATACATTTTATTATATATGGATATTTTCGTTGCGCAGTGTATGAGTATAAACAAACATTGAGCAGACTTCAAATGTAATATCAAAAACTCGGTCTATAGATATAACCATGCTTACTCAGAGCTAGTTTGTCAATCCGAGATTTTAGTAATACGTCATAAAAATAGTATTGCTTGTACAAGTATATATAAATATATAAGAATACTAACAATATTTAATTCGCGAATTAAGAATCTCGGATTGGAAAATTGACCTTCAAAAATTGGTTCAACCCTAGTAAAAATGAACAAGGATCGCCTTCGTTTTATACTAAGAGCGAGCTCGCAAAAAATCAGGGTTTAAACGAATACATAAATAAAACGCAAAACGACAATAGTCTTATAACGAGGCTTGGGTACAAACGTCGTCGAGCGAATATAGTGGGGAACCTGAATTTTAAGAATTTTTTGCACTATAGCCCCGAACTAGTCTTACAACGAGGTCCAACTGTATTAGGTTGCTCAAAAAATACACATACTACGTAAATATAATTTTATTAAGTTGCCTACCTGAAAAAATTTTAATAAAAAAACATTTGAGCCTAGGAAACTAAGAACAGAAGAATTAATATGAGATACTATAATAAATTTTCAAATATATGTGTGACTGAAACTGAAAATTACTCATTTTAATTTTTTACGTTTAAATATATAATTTGCCATTAGTTTTCACGAAACTAACAATAGATGCTGGTATAAAATCAAAATTAATTATTTGTAATCAATTTTTAAAAATTTCTGACCGACTTTGAAAATTATCCATTGTCATTTTGAAAACGTTTAAATTTTAATGTTCAATTCCAAGTATTTTATTCCAATTTTCAACCAGCATCCATTCTTAGTTTTGTAAAAACTGCTGGGGTATTTTAAATTTAAATGTTTAGAAAGTAAATAAATAATTTCAAATTCAGTCTCTGATATTTTTTGAAATTAATTCCGTATTTAATTTAAAGTCCGAGCCAGCATTCATTTTTTTAGTTTACTAAAAACTGTTAGGAAATTTAAAAATTGGATATTCTAAAAATAAAATAAATGATTACCAAATTCAGTCAGAATTAAAAAAAAATTAATTACAAGTATTTAATTTGAATTTTATACCGGCATCTATTCTTAGTTTTCTAAGAACTGCTGGAAAATTTTTAATTTTTAGTTTTTTAAAAATAGAAATAAGTAATTTTAAAATTCAGTTTGATATTTTTGAAAATTAATTCCAAGTACTTGATTTCAATTTTAAACCAACATCCATTCTTATTTTCTTTGAGTCTGCGGGCAAATTCAAAACTTGAAATCAAAAATTAAAATGAATAATTTATTATTTCAGTCTCTTCTCTTTGAAAATTAACAAGATTATCTTATTTTAAATTCGAGCGAGCACCCTAAGAATTGCTGGGAAATTTTAACATTAAATAATCTAAAAATACAAATAAATAATTTACAAATTCCGTCTGATATTTTTTAAATAAATTACAAGTATTTAATTTTTATTTTTACACAGCATCTATTCTTGAGTTTCTTGAATCTGCTGGCAAATTTAAAAATCAGAAACTAAAATAAATAATTTTTAATTTCAGTCTCTCATGTTTTTGAAAATTCATTATAGTAACTCATTTTAATTTCAAGCCAGCATCTATTCTTAGTTTCTTAAGCACTGCTGGGAAATTTTACAAATTAAATATTTAGAAAAAAAAAAATAAATAATTTCAAATTCAGTTTCTGATGTTTTTAAAAATTAATTCCAAGTATTTAATTTTAGTTTTAAACTAGCATCCATTTTTGGTTTTCTAATAACTGCTGGAAAACTTTTAAATTAAATATCCTAAAAATAAAAACATATAATTCCTAATTTAGTCTCTCATGTTGTTGAATATGAATTTGAAGTATTAAATTTTAATTAGGAATCTAAGAATAGAACCTAGTTCAAAATCAAAATTATAAACTTTTAATTAATTTTAAAGAATATCAGAGACTGAATTTGGAAATTTTTTTTCTTTCTTTTTTTCAAGTATACGAATTTGAAATTTGCCAGAAGTTTTTAGAGAACTAAAAATATATGCCGGTATAAAATTAAAATTCAATACTTCGATTTAATATCCAAAAACATCACAGACTAAATTTTGAATTGTTTATTTTTATTTTTAGAATATTTAATTTTAACATTTCCCAGCAGTTTTTAGGAAACTAAAATTAGACGCTGGCTCAGAATTAAAATTAAGTACTTAAAATTAATTTTAAATGAGATTTAGACTGAATTAAAAAATTATATATTTATATTTGTGTAATATTAAAATTTAAGTTTTTTAAAAATATAAATAAATAATTTCCGAATTCAGTCTGATTCTTAAAAGAATTAATTACAAGTATTTAATTTTAATTGTATACCATCATCTATTCTTTGTTTTTTAAGAACTGCTGGGAAATTTGAAAATTAAATATGTTAAAAATAAAAATGAACAATTTCAAATTCAGTCTCCCATGTTTTTGAAAATTAATTCCAAGTATTTAATTTTGATTCAGAATCTAAGAAAAGATGGACGCTGTAAATTCAAATGAAATACTGTAATCAATTTTCAGAGACATAAAAGACTGAAATTGAAAACTATTTATTTTAATTTTTGATATTTTAATTTAAAATGTGCCAGCAAATTCAAGGAAACTGAGAATAGATTTTAGTTCAAAATCAAAATTAATAACTTGTGAGAAATTTTTGAAAATATTAGATTAAATTGAGAAATTATTTACGTTTATTTTTAAAAAATTAAAATTAAAAATTTTCCAGCTGTTCCTAAGAAGCGGAGAATAGATGATGGTTTAAAATTTAAATTCACTCCTTGCATTTCATTTTTAAAACCATCAGACTGAATTTAGAAACTATTTATTGTTTGTTTGAAAGTATTAAAACTAGAATTTTTTCAAAATATTAGTAAATAATTTCCAACAAGTATTTAATTTCAATTTTAAACCAGCATTCAATCGTAGATTCCTAAGAACTACTAAAGAATTTCGAATTTAAGAATTAAAAAAATCAAAATAAATAATTTCCAAATTCCGTCTGATCTTTTAAAAAATTATATACAAGGATTTAATTTTAATTAGAAATCTAAGAATAGATGCTGGTAGAAAATAAAAATTAAACATTTCGAATTTATTTTTAAAAACATCAGGGACTGATATTGAGAATTTAATAATTTTTATTTTTAAATTATTTAAATTTTAAACTTCCCAGCAGTTTTTAGGAATCTTAGAATAGATGCTGGTTTAAAATCAAAATCAAATACTTGGATTTCATTTTCAAAAACATCAGAGACTAAATCTTTAAAATAATTATTTTTATTTTTAATTATCAAAATTTTAATTTATAAAAGATATAAACAAATAATTTCCAAATTTAGTTTGATATTATTGAAAATTTATGACAGGTAATTAATTTCAATTTTATACCAATATCTATTCTTAGTTTCCTAAGAACTTCTAAGAAATTTAAAAATGAAATATTTTTAAAATCGAAATAAATGATTTCAAATTCAGTCTCTGTTATTTTTTAAAATTAATTACAAATATTTAATTCTGATTTTAATCTGACATCTATTTAGAGTTTCCTTAAATCTGCTGGCAAATTTTAAATTTAAATATCAAAAGTTAAAATACGTCATTTTTAATTTCAGTCTCCCTTGTTTTGAAAATTAATGAGAGTATCTCATATTAATTTGGAACTAGTGTCTGTTCTTAGTTTCCTAAGTATCGCTGAAAAATTAAAAATTTTAATTGTATAAAAATAGAAATAAACCATTCCCAAATTTAGTCTGATTTTAGAAAAAAATAAATTTTACGAATTAGATTTTAATTCTGAGCCAGCGTCTATTTTTAGTTTCCTAAAAACTGCTGGGAAATTTTTAAATTAAATATTCTAGAAATAAAAATGAAAAAATTCCAAATTCACTCTTGGATGTTTTGAACAATTATGGCCAAGTATTAAATTTTGATTTAAAACCGGCACCTATTCTTAGTTTTCTAACAACGACTGTAAAATTTTTACTTCAAAAATTTAAAAAAATAAAAATACATATTTTTCAAATTGAGTCTGATTTTTAAAAACTCAATTACAAGTATTTAAATTTAATTTTCCACCAGCATCTGTTCTTAGTTTCTTAAGAACTGATGGGGAAATTAAAATCTAAAAATTCAATAAATAAAAATAAATATTTTTTAAATTGAGTCTGGTTTTTAAAAAATTAATTACAAGGATTTAAATTCAATTTTCAACCAGCATCTGCTCTTATTTTCCTAAGAACTGCTGGGGAAATAAAAATCTAAAAATTTAATAAATAAAAATGAATGATTTTCAAAGTAAGTCTGGTTTTTAAAAAACCAATTACAAGTATTTAAATTTAATTTTCAACCATCATCTGCTCTTAGTTTCCTAAGAACTGCTGGGGAAATAAAAATCTAAAAATTTAATAAATAAAAATAAATGATTTTCAAAGTAAGTCTGGTTTTCAAAAAATTAATTACAAGGATTTAAATTTAATTTTCTACCAGCATCTGTTCTTAGTTTCCTAAGAACTGCTGGGGAAATTAAAATCTTAAAATTTAATAAATAAAAATAAATATTTGTTAAATTGAGTCTGATTTATAAGAAATCAATTACAAGTATTTAAATTTTAATTTTAAGCCAGCATCTATTCTTAGTTTTCTAAGAACAGCTGGGAAATTTACAATTTAGATTTTTTGTTGCACTACAATTTCTTTTATTATTTATTTGCGCGTTCATAACCTTAATCAACAAGTGTTTATGTTTTTATCACATTTTTCAACTTTTTTTTTATATTTATAATGTCACGTACTTGACTCACTTCAATTTCACTTATCGTACTTTTTTTTTTTATTTAGTATGCATTAGTTTTAATATTTATTAGTATGTATTATTTTTAATATTTTTATCATTCATGCGATATAAGTGCTATCTTGGCGCACGCTCTTTTGTTCGTCAAATAGCTGTTTGCCCATTCAACTGTTTCCACAACATTTGTGTGCGTTATACGATTATCTGCGTGCGACAAGTAAATTTGAGTGCGACAAGTAAACTTGTCGCACGCAAATTTACTTCTAGTCGCACGTAGATTATCGTTTAACCCACAAAAATGTCGCGGCAACAGTTGAATCAGCAAAAAGCTACTTGGAGAACAAAACAGCGAGCACCAAAATAGTACTCATATCGCATTCATGATAAAAAACTGTGTTCAATTCATGCGGTATTGCCGATTACCCACACGAGCAAATGAGCGCACTCACTTCGTTCGTGCGCTCAACTTTGCTCTCGTGGGCAATCGACAACTTACCGCACTAGTTGTACAATATACTATTATCCTACGCACATAAATTAAAATAATACTCTCTCTCGCTCATAACCAAACTTCAGTAAATATATCCTCATCCTCTATGCTGAAGCCACGTGTTAACATTTGACTGTAGATGGCACTTGTTCTTAAAAGCAAAAGAGAAATCAGCCGACGCCATATTTGTTATGACTTCTCTGTTTACATGATAATCTTACCAATTACTTTTTTTGTCCACAGTTTTTAATTATAAAACCAATCTAATCAAAAAAAAAATATCTATCAGGTGAACGTGTTTGGATCTCAGGTACCCGGTCTCTATGGTTATTTCACAATAAATAATATTATTCCATAATTAAAAGAGTTTATATTGAGTAGGTATCTGCTATCGATTTTTATTATAACTTCTCGAAAAATTACTTTTTTTTTCTCATATTTATCAACAAAAGAAACTACCCTCCTAATAAATTACAATATCCTAAAGACGTATGTAAATTTTCATTTAATTCTGTGAAGTTTTTCTAAGTTAATTCTTTGGACAAAGTTTAAATAATCTCGGCCGGCAACGTAGAACTGAAAACCGCTCTTAAAAAGTTTCTGACGCATTTCTTGCACCAGTAACTTAGGGCATGACTTACTCAAGATCAGCTTAAGGCTCAAGGTCAAAACATCGACAATTAATCACAAAGCAACGCAAAATCTTTTGTAAATTACTGTAAATTCACCGTAAATTACGGTAAATTCACCATACATCACGGTAAATTCACCATACATTACGGTAAATTCACCGTAAATTATGGTAAGTCAGTATTTTTAAAATTGATTACCGAATTACCGTAATTAACGGCGGATTACCGTATTACCGTAGTTTTCCGTCGAATTACCGTATTTTTACGGTAAATTCACCGTATAAATACGGTAAACCCACGGTAAATTACGGTAAACCCACCGTAATTTACGGCAGCTCGGGATTTTACGGCAATTTACCGTAAATCTACCGTAATTTACCGTAATTCTCGGTAAATTTACCGTAATTTGGGTCCGTTAGGGTACACTTATTTTATTGAACATAATCAGGGATTAAAATTTAAAAACCGCTTCATTAACAATTCTTGATTCTTATATAAATTTTCAAACTTCAGCATAACAGGCAACTTGTTAGAGCTTGAGAAGATCGTAAAAAAACAATCGCATGTGATAGCATTTTCGAGCTCGAAGAGCTCGAAAATATATCTACACTAATGTTTTCGAGCTCTTTGAGGTCGAAAACAGCGGGAAGTTTTGGGGCTGGCCCGCAGGGCCAACCGACGCCCAGATTTTTTATAATATAAAGTAACTTTTGGGCCCATAAGAGTTTAAAAAAGAAGTATTTATTATTTTCTGGGACACCCCAATATATATGTACGTAGGAGAGGGAAGTCACCGGTGCTATAAGCAGCAGCGGAAGTAGTTCGGTGCTCGCCACGAGATCGCGCTCACTACTTGTAGTGTGTCTCTAGTAAGAAACTTATTTCAAAACTGTTAAATTCCAAACTTGAGGCTATTCTGGCCCGGGTACTCCTCCGTTATTTGGTAGAGTGAAAAGTACCTTTTTTGATAGTAATATAGTACATTCTATATTACATAATGACAAAAATATTTATTATCAATGTTTCCATAAATAATTTTTCTTAGAAATTAAACTTGGACTTTCAAAAAAAAAAAAATGATTTAAATAAAAAGTGTAGAGCCTCTACTATACAAAAATTCACAATTTATTTAATAAATTGCATAGGAATTCAATTATATATAGTTCTACATAATTATATATAGTTATATATAATTATATATAGTTATATATAATTATATATAATTATATAGGGCCATTTTTCATATATAATTATACATAATTATATACAATTATATATAATTTTTTTTACCCGGGTAAGAACGATTCATGATGATTAAAAATTTCAAATCGTCATGAATCGTCTTTAATCTTCATATGGGACAAGAAATTGTAATATTATTTTACGATTAAAGACGATTCATGACGATTAAAAATTTGAAATCGTTATAAATCGTCTTTAATCGTAAAATAATATATAGCAATTTCTGGTCCTGCATGAAGATTAAAAACGATTTATGACGATTTGAAATTTTAATCGTTTTAACCTTCTTTGATCATTAATTGACGATTCATGGTGATTTAAAACGATCAAAACAGTTTTAATCGTCAAATCGTTTCGTTTAATCAGGGTGATACTTATATAGCAAAATATTCAACGTTTCCACCAGAAGTTTCGACCGAATATTCAAATTCAGTTATGCGGACTACAAATAATTGTGAATCGTTCCATTCACACACAGAAAAAACAGTTAACTTGGTTCAAGAAAATTATTGTCTTCCGAATTTTCTTTCTTGATCTAATAAAAATAAAATACTTGATTCAAAAACTTTTTTTTGGTTCGAGACAGTAAGTTCTCTTGCTTCAAAAAAAGTTATTTTTGAAGCGAAATTGAAAATTTCTTGGTTTAAGAAAATAAGTCATCTCTAGCCAAAGAATCAACGTTTTAAACGAAAAAAAGTTTAACTTCAGCCAAGAAACTTTTTCTTGCCCCAAGAAAAAAAATTTCTCACTCCAAAAAATCAAAGTTTTGAACGAAAAAAAGTTTACTTGGACCAAGATATTTTTCCTTGTCCCAAGAAAAAAAATTTCTTGTTCCAAAAAATAAACGTCTTTTGATTGAAAAAAAAGAAATCCTTGAGCCAAGAAAAAATCTCTTGGCGCAAGAAAAAAATTCTCTTGCTCCGAAAAATAAATTGCTTAAGTGAAAATAAAAGTTGCTTCGGCCAAGAAAAAAAAATTTCTTGCTCCAAAAGTTTGCTTTTTTAATAGAGACTTAAATTTTTCTCAATCAAAAATTTATTCTCTCTACAAAAGATAGACATGTTGATTCTTTTTGTTTTTTTTTTTTTTTTGTCTGAAACGTAATTTTTTGTATTTTTATTTCGCAAAAAATGTTTCAAGAAACATTAATATTAAATTTTAAAGTTATGATGTATTATAGGATATACTATAGTACAATTCAAAAAGGTATTTGCAGCTCGGTCGAATGACAGAATGCTCGAATGAAATCGTACTGAAATTCGGAATTTAACAATTCTAGAATATCTTTCGTACCAGGGACACACTACAAATGGTAGGCGCAATCTAGTGGCGAGCACCGAACTACTCCCGCTGCTACTGCCTAACACCGGTGATTTTCCCCCTCTCCACATCGATCTTTTCTCCCAAGAAATTTTTTCTCTTGGCTTAAGCAACTTTTGTTGTCTTGGTCGGAGAATACAAAAATACTTGCGTGAAAAGAATAGTACTTGTTCCGAGAAATTTTACTTTCTTTAACCAAAAAAATGCAATATTGCTATAAAAAAATAATGTATCTTGCTCCAAAAAAAATATCTCTTACTTTAAGAAATATAAACTCTTAAAACAAGTGAAAATTTTTTGATTTAAGCGTAAAAATATGTTGACGTGAGAAAAAAAATTTTGATTCAAGATAAAAGTTTGAAGATAATTGTTTACTTGGGGCAAGTAAATTTTTATTTTCCGAATCGATCAAAAAAAATTTCTTGAATCAAGAATATTTTCCTTGATTCAAGTTAACTGTTTTTTCTGTGCAATTAAATTCAAATTTTAACAATGCCCCAAATTTATTTTTATTAATTGAAACATTATTAGATTTTCAGCCAGAAATATATATTAAAATAAGAAGTAGTTTTCAGCCAAAAAGTAGAGAAATAGAAAAAAAAGAAAAGTTTCTAACAGAGCGAATGTTGCTTTTAGAAAGCAATAATTTATCTGTATTCGAGTTTGTCCATGAAGTATCGAGAAAATTTTTGCTAATTGAAATTTAATTTTTTATATCAATTTTTTGCAATAATTTAGTGATCATTTGGTTTTTAATACAACTTTTAATATTTTTCATTTTAAAGCCACATATTTAACATTTATATACAGCAAGAACATTGGGTTCTTAATATTATTAAACACGCCAGTAGAAATTACTTCTTACTGCCAGTCCTATGCCTGAGAAGAGTGTGAAGGGAAACATATCGAATAACATTAAATGAAATGTTATGTTTTCAATTTATAAAATGTTTCAGTAATTCACTAAAGTATATGGAGGCCCATTTTGCCCCCTTTCCCTTACTATATAGAGAAAACATTAAATTATTTAGTAGCTAAGGAGACATAGTTTTTATGGGAATATTTCGTTACAATATAAAATGTTGGTAGATGATATAATTGATTAATGTCATATGACAGATTGTGACTTTGTGAAACTATATTGATAGATTGTCAGATGTAAAATTTTTTCCTGTGCTCAAGTCGGACGAGGAGATTACGACCTTGCGCTCAAGTCGGAATTTTTCAAGTAGTTCGCGCTCAACTCGGTATCATTCTTTGTGACAACGAAATAAATATGATGACGTCAACTTTGAAAGAAATGGAATCAGCACTAAAAGACACAAAATTGTGCGGCCGATGTTATTATACTCAAGAGAAAAATCCCCCGATTTTAGTTCTCGAAGATTTGGCGCCCTTGGGATTTATTATGGTTGATCGTCAAGCACGTCTCGATCTCCAACACTCGACTCTGGCGATACGCAGATTAGCTAAATTTCATGCAAGCTCTGTACTGGTTTGTGAAAATGTTAGTTATGTATAATTTCATTCTAATTGATGCACCCTGTATTAAATCAGGATTGAATTCAGAGTGATTACGGATTCTATTTCAATCCTCATTTACTCCGAAAATTTTTTACAGTGTAATCACAATTGAATAATATAACGTAGTTATTTATTAATGAATATGTAATTTTTTTGTCAAATAGAAACCTAAATATAAAGATTTCAATACCAGAGGAATGTTTTCTGTTGGTTTTCCGCCTGAATTAGCAAAATTTTTCACAAATGGAACGAAAGCTATTGCTAAAGTAGCTGAGTCCTGGCCAGAATTAAGTAAAAATTGCACAGAAAAACTCAAAAAATTAGGAGATCGAGGTTATTTCAAAGCATGTGAAATAGGAAATTTTAGGGAGTCTGAATTCAATGAAATAAATCACGGCGACTATTAGATAAACAATATGTTGTTCAAATACGATGACGAAGGCAATGTAATCGACCATATTTTTGTAAGTTTAATTTTGAATTATAAGCATAAATTCAATAAACATAAACTGCTCTAAATTGATAAATGCAATAAATTATTTAAGGTTGATTTTCAACTTTGTGTTTACGGAACGCCTGCATTAGAACTTCAGTATTTTTTCAATACGAGTCCTTCTGAAGAAGTATTGATACTTCATAAAAATCCACTTATTGAAGAATACGTTTAAGTTCTTTCTGCGGCAATGATAAATATTGGGCGTAAAACCCGTCCTCCTAGTCTTAATTATATACAGAAAGTATTGAGTGAGAGAAATTTCATTGGCTTTGTAGTATCCAGTGTTTGCCTCCCGCTCATACTAATTGATAAGAGTCAGGCACAAGGTCGAGATGGAATAATGAACAGTGACGAAGCTGAATTTAATCCTAATGCATATAAAACTGAAGCTTATAAAAAAATAATGATCTGGAGGTTCCATGAGTGGACTGCTCTCGGATTATTCGATTAATAATTACATGAATATTTGATTAAATACTACAATATAACCAATGTTAAAAATATATTGTTAATTTACTCGGCAAATAATAAAATAATGATATAATTCTTTAGCTTTAGAAATTATTGTAATTATAACAAATTCAAAAATAAAATAATTTAAAATCATTGTTACGTTCCCGTAATATTTTATTGATTAAATTAAATTAATTATTTTTATTAAATTAATTTTACGCAATGTAACGGAAATCGGTTATGATAAGAGAGTCGCCGTGGCTCGCGGATAGTCAAAACAGATGACGATGCATGAGACCCGGGCTACGACGATTCTCTCACAGAGAACCTGAGATGCAGCGTCAACATTTTGTCAACTTTGTTGACTCTATTATATTTTTTATAATGACTAAATAGTCAGTCTTTGGAGAGAGCTCCTAGAGCTCGAACCTCTACTCTCCAGCTATAATTAATAAATTATAATTAATTCTAAATTAATTCAACCTTATTTTGGGGTGCCGATTGGCACCCCCAATATTTTCACCTACACCATGGCCTGTCCATAACATTATTACCACCCAGGGGCGAGCGCTTATCAGCAGTTCCACCCTGTCCTATAACCCTGAGCGCTCAATAGCAGTTCGGGTTTCCTTCAAATTTCCTGCCGATTTCCCATCCATTCACCTGCTACTATAAAAATAATTATATGGAGTTGGAACCGGCATCGAAAAATTTTAAATCGCGAAAAATATTGAAAATCAATAATTAATCAAATAATCGACGACCACGGCTCGGTGACACGCGTTAATATCCCCGACAAAATATCCACGACAAAATATCCCCCGACATAATATCCCCGCGACAAAATATCTCCAGACAAAATATCTCAGGACAAAATATCTTCATGACAAAATATATTTTGACAAAATATCCCTATCGTTGAATAATTAATGAAGTAATGTGTGAAAAAAAGGCACAATTTTATTGCAAGCGGGTGCATTCAGATATTTCTGTATTTACACACACACAAAATGCCTGAAAAAAGGACACCTACTATTACACGCATTTATGTTAACATATTTTTGTGATCACACACACCCAAAACCTGTAAAAAAAATGGCACAATTGGGATCTCTGGCAGGGGCGTGGCTTATAAAATTTGCTCCTAGTGGCGAAAATATGCACTAGAGTGAGTAGGTCAGCTGTATGCTCCGTATTTATAGATAACTGTATTAACTATAACTAAACGTTGACTTTCAGTTTTATATAAGAATACTTTTTTTATTTTTGAATTATTTGGGAACAAAATAAAACTTTCATTACAAGAAATTTGTAAATTTGCTTGCACAAAGCCAAGCAATAAAAACTTTGTCGGTGGTGAAAGTGTTTTAAATGCCGGTCATGTTATAAAATGTGGACAAGTACCAAACAGTGATTCTAATGTTATAAGTGTTTTAGCTTATTGCTTATAAACTTCTCATATCAGAGATACCCCACATGAAATAACTGGTAAAATAAAAAACGACGGTCGAATAATTGATATGAGTTGTTCTTGTAAAGCAGGCCTCAGTGGTATTTGTAAACACGTCGTTGCGGTATTACTCCATTGTAACCGGTAATATATTTTATTACATTTATAACCTACACTATTCTAGTGATTATATTTTTTAAATAATTAACTTTTTACAACAAATTTTTATTTTCACAGCAATGATTTAGAGAGTTTCAATGATCACATGCACGGATAAAAAATGCGTGTGGAATGAGCCTCATAAGTCTTCATTGGAAAAATATAAAGGCAAGCCTTTAGATCAACATGAGTGTTTTTCATCAGCAATAACCAAAAATTTAGACGCTAAAAATAGAAGGAAAAAAGAAAAAGACCAGGCTAAATATGATGAAAATTCTAAATCAATGAATTTAAATAAAAATTTGCAGCTGTCTGAAGAATTAGAAATACAGTTACGGAATTTAATGACTGCTAGAATTAAATCTTCTGCTCTTGTTTTACACACGCAAATTTTACACTCTATTTTTACATTTTACACTATATGTTTACATTTTACACTTTATTTTTACATATTTATAATCAATTTTTCAATTTTATTTTTTCATACATCTACAACTATTACAAATTTCTATTATTTACATATTTTATTTATAAATTGCTAAAATTATCTAGTTATTTTTCAAAAGTATGTTTTACCAAATAATTATGTATGATAGAAAAGTTTAAACTATATAAATTATTTTTTGAAGACAGTACGATTTTTTATCCGTCTAATAATGAAGTTATTAATAAAATATATCAAAATTCCACCGATGTGTCTTAATTTTGTTATATTCTATTCTATCCTTAATTTTTAAATAGTAATTATTTATCGTAATAATAAATAAATTATAATAATACTAATTTAAATTAACTGATATTAATTTTTCCGCATAAACAAACATGTAATCTAATTCAGCTGTCAAAAATTCGACCTACTCCCTCAGATTTTAAATTTCGCCACCAGGTTGCGTACCCGAGCGCCAGAGTTCCCAATTTTGTCGTAGATATTTTGTCAGTGATATTTTGTCCGGGGATATTAACGCAGGTAACCCCACGGCCCACCAAGGGTCTATAGACACTCTAACGAGGCCAAACCTGGATAAAATGAAATAATTAAAAATTATTTTTATTTTTAATTAATGTTGGAGATTTTCCAGCATGTGACAGTGGTGCTGTGACCAGGATCATCGACCATTGTTTATAGACACTGAAAATAATTTTTTAAATAATTTTATTAAACTGGAAATTTTCCAGTATGTAACATCATAAAAACTTTATGTTAATTATCATTTCTCAAACATCATTTTTTGTATTTAACGAATATACAATATCTTATAATTAATTCAATATGAATCTCGTACTAAATTGATAATAATTATTATTAAAATTATCATGAATTACTCCTCTTCGTTGTCTTAATTTCTTTCGATTAAAAAATTTTGAATCTTCTTCAAAGCTGGGAATATACAATTTTTATAATGTACTTATCACATGTTTGAAGCGAAAGGTAAGTTTTTAAAAATTACCTGTCAAATTATTAGAAAATTAGAGGATTTTTATAGCTAATTCATTATCAAAGTCATATCTGTTTCAAAATCTGAATTTGATTATCAAATTCACAATGAAATTCATAATAAACCAAATTTTTTTTTGCACGGGAAAAAAAAAATTTGAAAAAAAAAAATTTTTGAAAAAAAAAAAAAATTTTTCAAAATTTGTTTTTTTTTTCAATTTTTTTCGATAATCAATCTTTTTGATCAAAGAAATCAAAATAACTGTTGAAGAAAACATTTTGAAATTGAAAAAATGAACAAAAACCGGGAAACTACCAATTATGGTGATTTTTGGCAAAATCGATAAATTTAAAGCTTCGGGACACTAAGAAAGAACAATCGCAGCGCTTTGAAATTTTCAGGGTTTTTTTCAGGACACTTTGAGGTTGAAAAAAAAACGACGATATCCTTTGTTCATCCGTTATATCCAAAGTTAGAGCAAGATTTCCGAATATCCTTAAATATGCGAATTTTGACATATTTTTTAATAAACATTATCGCTTCAAAAAAAATTTTTTTATCAAAAGCGACTAATTTCTTCTTATAGAGAATGTTTCCCAGTTTTCAAAACCCTACTTCCATTCTCTGTACGACCAATACGTCCGGAGTTATTGATTATCAAAGCCAAAATGGACTTTTTTGCTTTGATCAATGATTACTCGGCACCAACTCGTTGTAGAGACTTTTTGAGGCCGCCAAATTGAAGGGCATAAAATTTCCTAAAAGAGTCATAAGGTCAGGTTATTAAAAAAAATTTATTGAAGCCCATAGACTTGTTGAAAGACGAGCAAAAATTTTGAAAATTTTTTTTTCGTCGGTTTGCTTAAGATGACTCCGGAACCGTGCATGATAAAAAATTTGAGGGCCAGATCTGAAAACTAGAAAATTGAGGCTACAATTTCCTTTTTTTTTATTTTTTTCTACGATCATTTTTCACCGAGGTACAGCATGTTGAAAATCACCCAAAAATTTCGAATTTTTTTTCTATCCCTTAATTTTTGGGACTAGTGTATATTCCTATTTAAGAAATAATTTCTTAAATTCTAAGAAATCTTTTTAAATGCTAAGAAATCTTTTTGTCAGTGCGAATATTATGTTTAACTCTGCATATTGATATAATTCCTCATGCCCTACATTAGGGTGCGTCATTTCAGTGCAACCCCGGGAAAAAATGATCAGACCTGATCAGACATGAACAGGCATGAGTCTTCAGGCCTGATCAGACATGAAAAATGACCATGCCTGACCAGGCCTGATCAGGCATGTTCAGGTCTGATCAGGTATGTTCATGTCTGTTCATGCCCACCCGGGAAAAAAATTTATATATAAAAAATGGCCCTATATAATTATATATAATTATGTATAACTATATCATATTATATATAATTATTGCTATAAAAATAAAAAAAAAATAAAAAACTCGGGCGTGTGCAGGATTTGAACCGTGGACCTTGCGCTCGAAAGTCTAACTCGCTACCCACTGACCTAAGGGATTTAGTTGGAAAGTAAGTTTCGTATGAACTTTAAGTAATAAAAATCTTATATGTGATAGATTCTTGGTCAACAAAATTTTATATCTATGAGCAGACATGAACAGCCATGAACATACATGAACAGCCATGAACAGACATGAACAGGCATGATCAGGCCTGAGCGTATTTAACGCTTCAGACATGAACAGGCATGAACAGCCATGAACAGGCTTGATCAGGCCTGAGTGTATTTAACGCTTCAGACATAAACAGGTATGACCAGACATGAACAGCCATGAACAGACATGAACAGGCATGAACAGGTATGATCAGGCCTGAGTGTATTTAACGCTTCAGACATGAACAGGTATGACCAGACATGACCAGGCATGACCAGGCATGAACAGGTATGATCAGGCCTGAGCGTATTTAACGCTTCAGACATGAACATACATAAACAGCCATGAACAGACATGATCAGGCCTGAACAGACATGATCAGGCCTGAGTGTATTTAACGCTTCAGACATGAACAGGCAGGGACAGGTATGATCAGGCCTGATCATGTCTGATTTCAGGCTTGATCATGCATGAACAGACATGATCAGGTCTAATTTCAGGTCTGATCATACATGAACAGGCATGATCAGGTCTGATCATTTTTTCCCGGGACATTTTTTTTTTTTATTGCGTGTGGAAAAAATCATAGTTCAACACAAAAAAAAAAAGTTTTTCGCGCAAGAATAACAATTCCACGTCGATTACAGACCTAGCTCATTGAAAAATTCGATTTCCCATTTAAATAATACAGGAAAATTTTTTTTTTAGCTTTGAGTATTTTTAACTTTTTAACAGATCGACAGATCGAATAGACTAATGCATTTTCTAGTAGTAAATTGAACGCCCTACAAAAAAGGTATCTTATCCGAAATGACACACCCAACTCAACATTTATACGCATGCGCATTATTGATTCTACAGGAGTTACTCACTATAGACAGCTGACGAATCTGAAGGACGGCAATCTTAGGTTAGTAGTTACTCATTGCAAGGGTCGACAATACTAACACAATTTCTGGATCTCAGATTTCTAATTACGTTTTAAATATTTAAAATGGATCAACCTGAGTGGCTAACGACGGAATTCGTCGAACGTGTACTAAGAAATGCAGATAATGATGGACCTATTTCGGTAACTGAAATTTCGGTGACAAATGCGACTAATAAAGGCGATAATTACGCAAGTGAAATGTTTCGAGTTAAATTTGAAGTAACGCGTAATAAAGCTGGTACTAAAGTTTATGAAGAAAGTTCGATTATTGTAAAAGCTGCTCTTCGTACTGAAGGAAAACAGAAAGATTTAGTAAGTAAATTTAATTCAATAACCAAAAATCTTATTAATTTTAAATTAATTTACTTATTAGCTCTCAGTTCTCTTAATAACATGTTGAAATTTTTTTTTTTACCGATATATGAGCTGCTGAAACATTTTTAAAGTTATTAAATTACTGGATTTATTAAAGTTTAATTACCCGGGCGATTGGGAAGACTGGCAATCAAGTAATCTATTTTATTTGACAACTGACCATAGGTCGAGGAAATTCTTCGAGAATGAGATAAATATGATGACATCAGCTCTGAAGGATATGGAATTTGTGTTGAAGGACACGAAACTTAGCGGACGATGCTATTATTATCAGGTGGAAGATCCTAAGCTATTAGTCATCGAAGACTTGGCGCCATTAGGTTTTCGTATGGCCAATAATCGTCAAGCCGGTCTCGACCTTCAACACTGCACTCTGGCGTTACAGAGATTAGCTAAATTTCATGCAAGTTCTGTGCTGGTTTGTGAAAATGTTAGTGTCGTTTAATTTCATTTTAGGTGACCAAAAAATAAAATCGTAGAAGAAGAAAATGTATAACTATAGTATACTTAATGTGTTTCTATATTTATTTTTATTCAGACTCCCAAATACAAGGAAGATTTTAGGAAGGGTCTGTTTGTTGCTGATTGTCCACCGGCTTTGGTCGAATTTTGGACAAATGGAATTAAATCTCTGGCTAATGCCACTGAGTCATGGTCAGAAGTGAGTGTAGAATTGACAGAAAAACTTAAAAAAATGGTAGATATTTTTTTCCCCAAAGCTTATAAAGCAGCAGAGATGAAAGAATTTGAATTCAATGTAATAAATCACGGTGATTTTTGGATTAATAATATGCTGTTCAAATATGATAACAAAAATAACGTCGTAGATCATATTTTTGTAAGATAAAGTCAATAATTTATTTAAACAATATTTGCACTATTGCAGATACAAATTTGTAATTAAAATTAATTATTTCAGAATGATTTTCAAATTTGCGTTTATGGATCGCCTGCACTAGATCTTCAGTATTTTTTCCATTTGAGTATTTCTGAACAAGTACTGATAGATTATAAAAATTATATGATTGAAGAATATGTGAAAACTCTTTCTACAATAATGAAAAAAATTGGGTGCAAATCTCATCCTCCTAGTCTCAGCTGCATACGAAAAATGTTGATAGAAAGAGAGATTATTGGATTTATAATGGCCTGCGCAGGCCTTCCGATTCGACTGCTGGACCAAAGTCAATTACGAAATCCCGACAAAGTATTAGAAAATAATGGAGATATTAATTCTAATGCATATAATAATGAGGTTTATAGAAAAATAATAGTACGGAGACTTCAAGAATGGGATACTCTTGGGCTGTTCGATGAAAATGCTTGAAAAATACTCAGTAATATGTTTTCGAAATCAAACTTCGGTTAACGCAGCAACACTAAACCAAATTTTTTAAAAGTTTATGAGGAGTCAGTTAGATGAGATTTTTTCAAAAGGTGGCGGTGCAAGCCTAACTTTTAATTCGTTTTTAATGTGGTTTCCAATAATAAAGAGTCAACCGTTTTTCAATGTTTTTTTTCTAAGCACATGAAAAATTTTTTTATAAATTTTAATTTTAATTTTTCCAAAATTTATTTTACCCGCTTTCATAACATTTAAATACCATAATAACAGATTAATATTTATACACTCTTAGATGTATTTTTGTAATGAGCAATGACACATTAATAGTGAATAGTAGCGATAAGTAAAAAATGAACGTATGTTGATTGCACAACCCGGGAACAAAAAATTATATATAATTATATAAAAATGTATATAAATCAATGTATAAAATTATGTATGAGTTTTGGTCATATATAATTATGTATAATTTATATAATTATGATCAAGTCTATAATTATATTAAATTATGTATAATTATATAAATTATACATAATTATATAAATTATACATAATTATTAAGGCCAGGAATTTGGTTTCGCTAAAAGACAGAGAAAATGGATAGGCGGGGCCAAGTTCTCTGATTGGTTGCAAGAAATTTGATATTTAATTGTTTTTTGTAATTGACTGAAACCAGCAATAAGGTAAAAAATAAAAATCAGATTGCTAATCTGAACACAAGTAAGTTTGAAAGAAAGAACAAGCCCAACTGATGGTACGCGTTAATATTCGCGACAAAATATTCCCACGGCAAGATATCTCTGTATAAAATATTCTCAAGATTAAATATTTCTATAACAGAATCATTTGAAAAAATTAAAATTAAAATTAAAAAAATTTTCTTTTAGTTTAAAAAATTATTGCAAGCGCATGGGGTTATATATTTTATATTTCCACGCACACAAAATCTGAAAAAAAAGAAATATTGTATAATTTTTTTGTCGATATTTAATCTTGAGGTTATTTATTCAGAGATATTTTGTCGTAAGATATTTTGTCCCAGATATTTTGTCCGTGGATATTAACGTATCCAGCTCAACCTCCAGATTTAAGGGCAAGTTTTGCAATCCGGGTTTATTTCTAATCCAGGTTTAAATTATTATTGCTGGTTTATCTATATATTATTAATTTATATAGATATACTAGTAAAATTAATTTAAATTTAGATAAAAATAAACCAGGTTTGAAAAACTGGCCCTGAAGCTGCTAGAGCGACAAATACGAGTCTCTATCAACAGAACAAGTGAAAAAATAGAGTTTAGACAAGAGTTCTGGGGCTTTTACAGGCTCTTAGCAAGATAAATTTTATTTTCACCCGTGTTGATGTTGAAGTTCGCCCGTCTGGGGTTTCAGCTGCACACGGAAAAAAAATGTTGACTCGAAACCTACCAATTTTTATTATGCTGTCGACCAAACTTGAAACAGGAGGGGCTGTCGTTTAGCGAAACCAAATTCCTGGCCTTAATAATTATATAAATTATATATAACTATATATGACCAAAACTCATACATAATTTTATATAGTCATTTATATATATTTTTATATAATTATATATAATTTTTTTTTGCCGGACAGAGTTAAAGATTAAGTTCTAATTAGAAAATGCTAATTTACTTTTTTATATTGTAATTGCATTTGTAATCCCTGATTAAAAAAAAGTATTAAAAAGTATTTGACAGAATTCAAAAAAATTAAAATTTTAATACTTTCAAATCCTGCTAAATACCGGAGGTCCTAAAATTTCAATCTTTTTAATCCTGCCAAATACTTTTTTTAACTTCCCGCTAAGAAAATCGACGATTTTCAAAAAATTCGGGAAGTTATTGGTTTCACCCCGATTTTCAAAAATCGGGTTTTCATCATATGTTGACGTTTGAAGGTGCGAGGATGCTACTCAGACATTTTCAGAGCGATGTTTGTATGGGTGTATGTGTGTGTGTGTGTGTGTGTGTGTGTGTGCGTGTGTGTGTGTGTGGATGTAAACCTCTCATATCTTTTTATTGAATAAACCGATTTACATTTTTTTTTCCGGCATTCGAAAGATTTCTTCTCAACTTAGATTTTCAGAAAATTTTAGATCGTTTAGTCAAATAGTCTCTGAGATATTTAAGAAATACGAAAAAAAAAAAATTTTTTTTTTTTCGTTTTTTTGGATATTTTGAAAACTGTCGGATCGATAAATTCCAAAACCTAATCAGCTCTAGAACTCGATAAAAGCTTTCGATTGACACCAAGAACGTCTCAATCGGATAATCTGTTCGAAAGATATCGTCGACGAAAGAAATAGTAAAAAACTGTTTTTTGCGAATATCATCGTAATGACCAAACCAATCATTTACAAAATTTTATCAGCTCTAGACCTCAATAAAACGCGCCGATTGCCACCTTAAACGTCTCAATCGGATAATTTATTCGAGAGATATCGTCGACGGATGAATGAAAAAAAATAGTTTTTTTTTCGTTTTTCGTGAATATTTCGGAAACTATTGAGTCGATCAATTCCAAAATCTATTCAGCTCTAGAACTCGATAAAAGCATTCGATTGCTGCCAAGAACGTCCCAATCAGATAATTCGTTCGAGAGATATCGTTGACGGAATAATCAATGTAAAATCTGTATCAGCTTTTTTCATTGTATAACATCATAATTACTGAACAACATAACTCAAAACTAATATGTTCTTGTTTATGTAAGTCATTGGAAGTGACTTCTTAAAAATCATCATGTTCGCTCGTTTCACGATATACTTACACCATATAGATACAACGTATCACATAAACTTATGTTTGAGCGAACTATTGTAGATAATTGTAAATAAATATGTAAAAAACGCATATTTATTAATTATTTTGAAGTCTAAATTTTTCAATTTTAATATAATACGGAATCCTTTTGAGCTTGGAAAGCTCATAAAAAAGTGAAACAAAGGTATTTTCGAACTCGAAGAACTCGAAAATGCATTTATACTAATGTTTTCGAGATCTTAGAGCTCGGAAACAGCGGGAAGTTACGGGGCTGGCCCACAGGGACAACCGATGCCCAGATTTTTTAATCGGAGATAATATTAATTTATAAACGTTTTGAAATATTTATGTCTCAGCGATTGAATATTTTTCATCATTAAGTATGGTTATTATTTTAAATCTATGACTTTTTTTCTATTTTATAAAAAATAGTTTATAGAAAAGACATAAATACTAGTTGAAAACTTTAAATATTTGTGAAACAATAAATTTTCAATATAATATAGTCACAGTTTTAATATTTAAATACATTTTTTTTAATAAAAAATATTTTTAGAATATACTCTGTTGTATGTTAATTATCAATAAAAATAGAAGTTGAAACGATAAAAACAATAAAATAATATTATTTATTTGATTTTGGCTGCAACTTTGAATTTTCGGAGTAAGTGCGTTTTATTTTCCCTAAGCGCTGAGTCAAAAATGTGTGTGAGTGTAAAAAAAGTATAAATATGGAATTTGGTAATAATTGAATAAGGTTTTAATCACGTAGAGGGTCAAGGTCACCTTGACCACGTGACATAAGTAAAAATGGCGTAGAGGGTCCAGGGGACCGCGCGGGTATTAAAAATAAGGTTTCAGCCACGTACAGGGTCTCGTTGACCGGACGATGCCGAGTTGAGCGCGAACTACCTGAAAATTCCGACTTGAGCGCCGGGTCGTAATCTCCTCGTCCGACTTGAGCGCGGGGTCGTAATCCTTGCGTCCGACTTGAGCGCCGGGTCGTAATCTCCTCGTCCGACTTGAGCGCAAGGTCGTAATCTCCTTGTCCGACTTGAGCACAGGAAATAATTTTATATCTGACCAACTTGAAACTTTCAACGGTAATATAACCAACTGAGTTTTTAAAAATTCATATCGTTCACTTCAATATAGTTTCACATATAGTAAGGGAAAGAGGGCAAAATGGGCCTCCATATGATTTAGTAAATTACTAAAAGATTTTATAAATTAATTATTAGAAATATAAATAATATTTCATTCAATGTTATTCGATATATTTCCCTTCACACTTTTCCCAGGCTTAGGACTGGCAGTCAGAAGTAATTTCTACTGGCGTGTTTAAAAATATTAAGAACCCAATGTTCTTGCTGTTTATAAATGTTAAATATGCGGCTTTAAAATGAAAAATATTAAAAGTTGTATTAAAAACCAAATGATCATTAAATTAATGCAAAAAATTGATATAAAAAATTAAATTTCAATTGGCAAAAATTTTCTCGATACTTCATGGACAAACTCGAATACAGATAAATTATTGCTTTCTAAAAGCAACATTCGCTCTGATAGAAACTTTTCTTTTATTTCTATTTCTCTACTTTTTGGCTGAAAACTACTTCTTATTTTAATATATATTTCTGTCTGAAAATCTAATAGTGTTTCAATTAATAAAAATAAATTTGGGGCATTGTTAAAATTTGAATTTAATTGTGAATGGAACGATTCACAATTATTTGTAGTCCGCATAACTGAATTTGAATATTCGGCCCAAACTTCTGGTGGAAACGTTGAATATTCTGCTATATAAGTATCGAGTACATAATCGCAGAATTTTTCAATTTTCAAATTTTGAGGCATTCGTGACATAAAATCACTTGTGAAGCATTCATCAATATCTTGTGGATCTAAGAGAGGTAAACCGAAAAAATTTCTCAAAAATTGACCTTCAATGGAATCTATATTTTTATATTCTGCCGTTAACCCCAATTCTTGGATTTTTCGCCACCAACTTTGAGCAAGATGAAACCGACAGCCTGCAATTCTACTATTTGGGAAATTTATTTTTAGTGCATTATGGATTGCTAATTCAAAATCTACATAAACGACATTAGGATTAAATTCAAGAGCTAATTCTTTCATAGCAGTTCGTAAATTTTCAAAACATTTTTCGTATGACTCTTGTTTTTTATCTGGTAATAAAATAAAAGCTAATGGAATATACATATTATTTTTAAACCCGTGAATAGTAAAAAGTTGTAAAAATGGTTTTGGACAACTGAAAAAAGTACCGTCTACGAAGACTGTGTCTACTTCAGATAAGCAATGAAGATTCGTCGGAGTAGAAAAACCAATTATATTGTTGACTCTATCATTAATTTGTAAAAAAATTTCTGATTTATTCGATTTAAAATTCATTTTGTCAACTGCCTCGTGACATTGATCAAATGTTTTTGGTAAATGAGATGTTTTCGCGTGACTAATGTTTTTTCTTATTCGCTTTAAATCGTGTACCGATAACGATTCACTATCATTTTTACGTAATTCTTGACGAATTAGTTTTGAAGGTCGGATGGATATATCTTCAATAGCTTTACGTTTCAATGAGTTACTTATTTTTTGGCGCGCTAATAATTCAGATGGAATAGAATCGTGATTAATGTGGGTTTCATTTTGCTCAATTATATTATTACGGTCATCTAACTTCAAAAAACTTTTACAGTCGTTTTTAGTACAACGCCAACGTTGAACATTATTCGCAAGATCTTTATCCTTGCGATATTTGAAGTTATTAATAACCAAAATGGGTTTACCTTTAGAACTTAATATAAATTCCATATTGAGATACAATTATTTACTTTTTAAAATGGAAAAAAAAAATTAATTATTATTTGATATTATTATGTTTTACGTGGAAGTAATCGCGAAAATACTAATTTCTCGTAAGCCTTAAAAAAAACTGTTTGAGACTTGAATAAAGTTTATAACAATAATCTTGAGCTATAAAAAAGCTGTTAGTAATAAATTTATGTAGCAGTTATCGAATCGATACGTAAGCACTGAAAGCGGTAGCAGAACAGTATTGAGCGAGTCTAAAGCTCTATTGATCTGTTAACATAAAAATCGTCGGTTCCTGCGAACCAATCAAATTATGAGTTTGTCAGTGGTGGGGGGTACTGGGTTTTAATTAGCTTGCAAGTTTGCAAGTGGTGGGGAGTACTTGCAAGTTTGTCAGTGGTGGGGAGTACTTGCAAGCCAATTAAAACCCAGTACCCCCCACCACTGACAAACTCATAATTTGATTGGTTCGCAGGAACCGACGATTTTTATGTTAACAGATCAATAGAGCTTTAGACTCGCTCAATACTGTTCTGCTACCGCTTTCAGTGCTTACGTATCGATTCGATAACTGCTACATAAATTTATTACTAACAGCTTTTTTATAGCTCAAGATTATTGTTATAAACTTTATTCAAGTCTCAAACAGTTTTTTTTAAGGCTTACGAGAAATTAGTATTTTCGCGATTACTTCCACGTAAAACATAATAATATCAAATAATAATTAATTTTTTTTTCCATTTTAAAAAGTAAATAATTGTATCTCAATATGGAATTTATATTAAGTTCTAAAGGTAAACCCATTTTGGTTATTAATAACTTCAAATATCGCAAGGATAAAGATCTTGCGAATAATGTTCAACGTTGGCGTTGTACTAAAAACGACTGTAAAAGTTTTTTGAAGTTAGATGACCGTAATAATATAATTGAGCAAAATGAAACCCACATTAATCACGATTCTATTCCATCTGAATTATTAGCGCGCCAAAAAATAAGTAACTCATTGAAACGTAAAGCTATTGAAGATATATCCATCCGACCTTCAAAACTAATTCGTCAAGAATTACGTAAAAATGATAGTGAATCGTTATCGGTACACGATTTAAAGCGAATAAGAAAAAACATTAGTCACGCGAAAACATCTCATTTACCAAAAACATTTGATCAATGTCACGAGGCAGTTGACAAAATGAATTTTAAATCGAATAAATCAGAAATTTTTTTACAAATTAATGATAGAGTCAACAATATAATTGGTTTTTCTACTCCGACGAATCTTCATTGCTTATCTGAAGTAGACACAGTCTTCGTAGACGGTACTTTTTTCAGTTGTCCAAAACCATTTTTACAACTTTTTACTATTCACGGGTTTAAAAATAATATGTATATTCCATTAGCTTTTATTTTATTACCAGATAAAAACAAGAGTCATACGAAAAATGTTTTGAAAATTTACGAACTGCTATGAAAGAATTAGCTCTTGAATTTAATCCTAATGTCGTTTATGTAGATTTTGAATTAGCAATCCATAATGCACTAAAAATAAATTTCCCAAATAGTAGAATTGCAGGCTGTCGGTTTCATCTTGCTCAAAGTTGGTGGCGAAAAATCCAAGAATTGGGGTTAACGGCAGAATATAAAAATGTAGATTCCATTGAAGGTCAATTTTTGAGAAATTTTTTCGGTTTACCTCTCTTAGATCCACAAGATATTGATGAATGCTTCACAAGTGATTTTATGTCACGAATGCCTCAAAATTTGAAAATTGAAAAATTCTGCGATTATGTACTCGATACTTATATAGCAGAATATTCAACGTTTCCACCAGAAGTTTGGGCCGAATATTCAAATTCAGTTATGCGGACTACAAATAATTGTGAATCGTTCCATTCACAATTAAATTCAAATTTTAACAATGCCCCAAATTTATTTTTATTAATTGAAACATTATTAGATTTTCAGACAGAAATATATATTAAAATAAGAAGTAGTTTTCAGCCAAAAAGTAGAGAAATAGAAATAAAAGAAAAGTTTCTATCAGAGCGAATGTTGCTTTTAGAAAGCAATAATTTATCTGTATTCGAGTTTGTCCATGAAGTATCGAGAAAATTTTTGCCAATTGAAATTTAATTTTTTATATCAATTTTTTGCATTAATTTAATGATCATTTGGTTTTTAATACAACTTTTAATATTTTTCATTTTAAAGCCGCATATTTAACATTTATAAACAGCAAGAACATTGGGTTCTTAATATTTTTAAACACGCCAGTAGAAATTACTTCTGACTGCCAGTCCTAAGCCTGGGAAAAGTGTGAAGGGAAATATATCGAATAACATTGAATGAAATATTATTTATATTTCTAATAATTAATTTATAAAATCTTTTAGTAATTTACTAAATCATATGGAGGCCCATTTTGCCCTCTTTCCCTTACTATATGTGAAACTATATTGAAGTGAACGATATGAATTTTTAAAAACTCAGTTGGTTATATTACCGTTGAAAGTTTCAAGTTGGTCAGATATAAAATTATTTCCTGTGCTCAAGTCGGACAAGGAGATTACGACCTTGCGCTCAAGTCGGACGAGGAGATTACGACCCGGCGCTCAAGTCGGACGAGGAGATTACGACCCGGCGCTCAAGTCGGACGCAAGGATTACGACCCCGCGCTCAAGTCGGACGAGGAGATTACGACCCGGCGCTCAAGTCGGAATTTTCAGGTAGTTCGCGCTCAACTCGGCATCGTCCGCGAGGATTACGACCCTGCGCTCAAGTCGGACGAGAGGTTTATGACCCAGCGCTCAACTCGGACATGGCTCAGGTAAATTTTGGGCCTCGCGCTCAACTCGGAATCGCCCCGTTGACCGCGTGGAGTTTAAGTTAAGAGTGTGTGTATAATAGCCCAGGGGACTCAGTGTGAGTGTGTGTGTAATATAGCCAAAGGTTGTTGGCTTAATTAAGGGTTAATTAATAATTGTTTTGAAATCGTCTAACCCGATAAAAAAAGATTTTATCTGATTATATATAAGTATATATGAGTATATATGATTATATATAAGATCATATATAATTATACACTTATCCAAAAAATTAAAGGAACAAGAAAATTTTATAAAATTTTTAGCAATTTTTGTAAGTCTGTATTTTCGTGAAAAATGATCGTATCGAAAAAATAAAAAAAGGAAATTGAAGCTTGGAATCTCTAGTTTAAAGATCTTTCAGCCAAATAATTTTCTGAGCCATGGTTTTTGCGGCATCATAAGAAATAGGCCGAAACAAAATTTTTCTAAATTTTCCGGTTTTGTTTTTTAGGTCTACGGGGCCGGGAAAATTTTTTTCGAAAAAACCAATTCATGACTCGTTTAGGAAATTTATTCAGCTACAATTTTCTTTTTTTTGTTTCTCTTTCCGATAATTTGCTGCTGAGATATCAGCCTTCAAATGAAAAAGGATCCTTTTGTCTTTGATTATCGATATCTTAGCAACTAATCGTCGCACAGTAATTTAAAGGGCAGTTTGAGAAACTTGGATAAATGCCCTACAAGCTCTATTTTCGATTTTTTTGAAAAAAAATTTTTTTTCATCCTTAATATCAATTTGAAAAACCCACAAAAAATGGCCATTTTCTGGTTTTTTAGTCAACTCTTCGCTACTTTGTAAATATCGATAAAAAAATAATGTTGCCAGGTGATTTTACAGCTTAATGTACCCCCTAAAACCCTGGAAATTTTCAGATTGATCCATCGAACCGTTTGTCCGGACCGATTGATCAAAGTTTTATAAAACAATTAAAGGAACAAGTTTTCCTCCTTAATTTGTGTAATCATTACCAAAATGAAAAAATTAATTTTTTTCGGATTTTCTTCCATTTTCACGTTAGTTATTCGGTAAATGTAAAGTAAAGCGAAAAAAAAAATTTTTTTTTCAAAAAACGAAAAAAAAAAAAAAAAACCCGAATGAAACGTAAAAAAAAAATGTAAAAAAAAACTCTTGTTTTATCGCGTTTTTTGAAAAAAAAAAATTTTTTTTCTCTTTACTTTACATTTACCGAATAACTAACGTGAAAATGGAAGAAAATCCGAAAAAAATTAATTTTTTCATTTTGGTAATGATTACACAAATTAAGGAGGAAAACTTGTTCCTTTAATTGTTTTATAAAACTTTGATCAATCGGTCCGGACAAACGGTTCGATGGATCAGTCTGAAAATTTCCAGGGTTTTTGGGGGTACATTAAGCTGTAAAATCACCTGGCAACATTATTTTTTTTATCGATATTCACAAAGTAGCGAAGAGTTGACTAAAAAACCAGAAAATGGCCATTTTTTGAGGGTTTTTCAGATTGATATTAAGGATGAAGAGAAATTTTTTTTCAAAAAAATCAAAAATGGAGCTTGTAGGGCATTTATTCAAGTTTCTCAAACTGCCCTTTAAATTACTGTGCGACCATTAGTTGCTGAGATATCGATAATCAAAGACAAAAGGATCCTTTTTCATTTGAAGGCTGATATCTCAGCAGCAAATTATCGTACAGAGAAACAAAAAAAAGAAAATTGTAGCTGAATAAATTTCCTAAACGAGCCATGAATTGGTTTTTTCGAAAAAAATTTTCCCGGCCCCGTAGACCTAAAAAACAAAACCGGAAAATTTAGAAAAATTTTGTTTCGGCCTATTTCTTATGATTCCGCAAAAACCATGGCTCAAAAAATTATTTGGCTGAAAGATCTTTAAACTAGAGATTTCAAGCTTTAATTTGCTTTTTTTATTTTTTCGGTACGATCATTTTTCACAAAAATACAGACTTCCTAAAGTTGCTAAAAATTTTATAAAATTTTCTTGTTCCTTTAATTTTTTGGATAAGTGTATATAATCATATATGGAATTATATATGATTATACATGGTCATACATGGAATTATATATAATCATATATGAACCTATATATAATTAGATCTGATCAGACCTGGCTGATGAAGGCTAGGTATAATCATATATAAGCCTATATATGATCATGTCTAATTATATATAGGTCTATATATAATTAGATCTGATCAGGTCTAATTATATATAAGTCTATATATGATTAGATCTGATTAGATCTAACGGATGAAAGCTAGGTATAATCATGTATAAGCCTATGTATGATCATGTCTAATTATATATAAGTCTATATATAATTAGATCTGATCAGATCTGACTAATGAAAGCAAGGTATAATCATATATAAGCCTATATATGATCAGGTCTAATTATATATAAGTCTATATATAATTGGATCTGATCAGGCTTCAATGATATGAAATCTATAAATATTTAATTACGTATGGGTAGGGGGGGGGGGCAAAGCGGGGTACTTAAGAAAATACTATGGTTCCAAGGATTAAAATACGCTAAATCTTTTTGTTTTTAATGATATGCGAAGTAAATAAACAAAAATTTCAGTTGCCGTTGAAACAAAAAATTTTCACTTTGGCGGGCGAAATAGGGTATCCCCTAAAAAAGGCCCAAAAAAAAATTTCTGCATATTAAAAAAATTGATCAAATTAAAGTTTTTTGGTGAGCAATTTTTATAACGAAATATTACATCTTACACGATTGCTGGATGCAAAAGCAGAAAAAAAACTTTTTACTGGTTTTTATCATAAATCAAAAGCCATTAACATTTTTTGACTGAAAGTCGATTTTTGAAAAAGTTTAACAAAAATATTTAAAATATTACTTACTTATGTTTACAAAAGTGCTTTTGGAATAATTAAAAAATAAAATTTTCTCTTATGAAATTTTGGGGGTACCCCGATTTACCTACCCTACGCCTTTTGCGCCCCCTTCCCCTACATGGGTATATATATATATATATATGTAACATAATGTGACAATTTTAATATTAATGTTATTAAATTTTTATTTTGTCAACTATCAATCAAACTTAAATCCCCATTACTTGAAAAATATTCAAAGGTTTCGGCAGCAATTCAAAAGTATAAATCGATATCGATTTATATATGGATATTTATAAGTTTATAGATAAAAAGATTTGATTATATCTATCTGATGAATTCTATCGAAATTTATGTACAAAACTAAATTCATCATTAGGTGCATTATTTAAGTAGGATGTATCAATTTGATTATTTGAGTTAAGTTATACCATAAACTTTTCTTTGTTGTAAGATCATAACAGACTAGAGGATCAGACTACCATCCACCGATTACCAAAGTTAAGTAGCATCGGCGTGGATCAATAATTGGATGGGTGACCCTTTAGTACAAAAATAGTTAATCTATAGTATTTTTTTTTTTTTTTTTTCAATTTAAATTTAACCAACATTTATATTAATGAAGACGATAAATCCTAATTTAATTACTTAATTAATTATTTTCAGATATTTTCAATGAGCTTTTAAAAATGACTATATTCCTTCATGCATGATTATATCTAATCATATATGATTATATATGATCAGATATGGCCAATTTTCAGATCTGATTATATATGGACTCATATATAATTATATATAATTATACAAAATCTTTTTTTATCGGGAAGGTAGTTGACGTTAGGTAATAAGGTTTAATAAGGTTATAAGGTAATAAAGTTTATTAGGTAAAAAGGTTTATAAGGTAAAAAAGTTCATAAGGTTAAATAAATAAGGGTTAAAATTGTTAAAAGTGAAATAAATAAATTACTTATAAATTATCCTTCCTCATCGTTCTCTTAGAAATTAAATTTTACAATGACCCTGACGATCTAAGATTTAACTCTGGGAGGCCGTTATTACTTCCAGTGGCGCCCTTCGTAAGGACGACCAGAATAACAGCATAGCTCTGTAATGAAGTAGGAGTGGTCAAACTCCGACGATGTCTGAATTCACGCGGAATTGAATTATTAAAAACGGAAGACGGAAGCGGAACGAGACAGTTGTTACAGGAACGATCGGACCGAAAGAACCTAGTTCAGAGCAGAGTGGAATTCTAGATCTGAGAAGACGCCGTTATCAGGCGCTGAAAATTATCAGGTAATTATCAAATTTGGACTTGGTATTCTATTGTGGAACCAGGCGATAAGAATATCAAAGTTGTTACAAGATATCAGTCAGGTAGCCGGTACCTTTTATTATCAAGAACTGATTGCGACTGAATGACAGGTTGAAGGAGAGTACGATGGTTGGTAAAGTACGAGAAAATACGAGACGGATACACGGACTGGAAAAGATACACATACTAGGACAAAACTCGAGACAAAATATCCAAGACTTTTAGATATATGTGCTTAAATCTATGTAGATTTCTTTAAAAACTGTCATTTACGCAGATCTGCTTGGATACACTTATATATTCGTGGATATAGTGAGATCTGTTTGGATCTCTTTTGATATTGTAGGATCTGTGTGGACATACTTAGATATAGTGAGATCTCTTCGGATATTGGCAGATCTGTTTAGATCGCGCCAAAATTTGAATCCAATCATTTATGCTTAAATCCAAACATTTTTTATCGGAATACCGGATTTTAAAACATGAAACATCCGGTAGTAATGTCAAAAACAGTGATTTTTCCAAATCGTTATCGGTGATATTATTTAAACTAACGAACCAATTGCAATAAATTAAGTAGCGATCATCAAAGGCTCTGTGGACAAAAGGTCCGTATGAGTTTTGGAAAATATGATGGATTACATTATGCATTACCCGGAAAAATTGAAGTGAATTAATATTTTATAAATTTATTATCACCGATATCTTTCGAACTAATCAATCATTTTTTGTTTCAAGCTGATGCATTCGACGCAATTTTTTAGCCTCTAAAGCATAAAAAAATTAATAGTTAATCAGTTGCAATTACTGAGTTGATTAGAAAAAGAAACTTTTCTGAAATACTTTTGACAACAATATGTTTTAAACGAATAATCCGATTTTGATGGTTGAGGTGAAATTTAAAGCGGCTAATTGATTTATAAAACTGACGATACTTAAAAATAGATCGACTTAATAGTTTCCTAAATATTCGAGTAAAACGAAAAAAAAGAATTATTGTTTATTCGTATTTCTTACATATCTCCGAGTCTATTTGATTAGATGATCTCAAATTTGCAAGAAACTTAAGTTTAAGCAGACTCTTTCGAACACCACCGAAACTATCTAGAACGATTAATTCATCGAAAAGATGTAAGAGGCTTACATTCATGCCCACATACGCTCACACACACACGCACCCACACATACACACCGTGGCGAGGATGTAACGTCCTTAGGGACCTTTTTCATACCAAAAATTTTGACAGTGTGAGATCATAAATTCATTGAAGGTCACCTCGTCTTTTGTGATATTGACCATTTCCAAAATTTTCCATAGATAACACTCGAAGTGTGCCAAAACTGGATAGAAATCAATAATATTTCTTCCTTATATACAAACATTAAATTACTATAACATTATATAGATCTACATAATTACATTAATAATATTTCATAATCAAATTAGATAACTCTAAATGATTGCTAGTCTTTGATGAAGTATTCAGATTGCAGTTAATCTGTTTAGTTAGGGAAGCCACAAAATCTCGATTTTAACGTCATAAAAAAGAGTATCCTGTCATCTCTACAATATTTTATATTGCAATAAGTGAAAGCCGTCATAAAATTGTATTTAGCGAGTTAATGACTTTTAATATAATATCTTACACAAACGCTCAAGCACTATCTTGATTTGGTAACAATTCTTCTGCATGACTACAATTTTCAACATTTGGAGATAAATTCATTCAGTTTGTACAAAATAAAAGTTATTGGTATTTAGTGTCTTTATTCAATATCAAGAAATGTTTTTTATTGACATAATTAATATTTAATTTGGCTCATAATACTTTAAAAGCCACGAGCTACTAAGAACAAAAGCAAGAACTAATGCATTGTCACATTTCCTATAATTAGAAATGATGTTTTTTTGCACTTAGTATTTTTTCGAGATAGTAATTAATATAATACAACATTCATCTTACCTAAGAGCGGGGATTAAAGATGTCTTCATTAACCGACTATAATGCAAGTTATTAATTCTGTGGTTTACGCTGTAATATAAATTATAAATTTTAGAAGTTTAAACTTCTGTATAAAGAGAAACAGCATGTAATTCCCAGACTATTCGAAAAAGATTATGCAGCTGCTAAAATGGGTAGGACATTGAAGAGAATTACTCACTTGATTCACGGTTGTATTTTAATAATTTTTTATTTGCAGTTGGAGATCTTTATATTATTCAGTGTTGCTGTTTCACTACAACATCGGGCTATACGTCAAGCCGGATACAATTATGAACGCCCACAAGTCCCATTTATGTTACCAAAATATGATACGCCGTCAACGACTCCACCAAGAATTCCACCTCCACCTTCCACATACTTACCGCCTTTGATTAATGGTAATTAGTTTGCACCGATGATAGGATCGGTAATTTGTTAGTTTAAGACATAACGCAATTTAACACTCGCTGGCTTATAATTTACAAAAATACATATCTACAAAAATGAATATATGATAATATATTTTAAATTCGAACTTAAACTGAAATATGCTATTAATTCAAAAACTTTCATTTAATTCTATTCCGGTTTTTTTTTAATTGTCTTCAAAAAAGCAAGTCCTGATATAAGTGCTAATAAAACCGTTCTTTAATTTTATTTGCGAAGAAACAGGTAGATGGCGTTACGTCTTAAGGCTATACACATCTTTAATCAATTAAATAATAACTCATCTTTATATTTTCAGTGACACCACCACCACCGCCACCACCACCGCCACCACCACCGCCACCACCACCGCCACCACCACCACCACCACCACCACCACCACCACCACCACCACCGCCACCACCACCACCACCACCACCGCCACCACCACCGCCGCCACCACCACCGCCGCCACCACCACCGCCACCACCACCGCCACCACCGCCACCACCACCACCGCCACCACCGCCGCCACCACCACCACCACCACCACCACCACCACCACCGCCGCCGCCGCCACCACCACCACCGCCGCCGCCGCCACCACCACCACCGCCACCACCACCACCGCCACCACCACCTCCGCCACCACCTCCGCCACCACCTCCGCCACCACCACCACCACCACCACCACCACCACCACCACCACCACCACCACCACCACCACCACCACCACCACCACCACCACCACCACCACCACCACCACCACCACCACCGCCGCCACCACCACCACCACCACCACCGCCACCACCGCCACCACCAATAACACCAAGACCGATGATTTCGACACCAGCACCTACTTACCTTCCTCCGTATACACCGAGAACCCCGGTATCAATGCCTCCATCACGACCACCAGTACGCCCTCAACCACGCCCGACATATCAACCTCCTATTCCATCAACAATGAATATTCCCATCCCGAGACCGCCACCACCACCGCAGATGCCAGCGAATCGGCGATACATACCTCCATCAGGATGAGTTAACTGTGTTATACAATTAAAGTTTCATTAGTAGCTATTCTATTATTTATAATTCAATCACAGACAGTTTTACAATTGCATAACATATTTCTTCCTTCTCGATGGTGCTTGTCAACAATTTAAACTATCTAATTTCAAAAATAATTTTCATATCAATATCGAATGTACTATGAAATGATATCGAAAATTCTATGAAAGATTAGTTTGCGCAAGTTTTCAGTCACTTTTTCGTTAATAACTTAGTGCACTCTAAAACTTATCGAAAAAAAATAGGGAGGGAATTAATACTCTTCCAAGTAAATGAACCTAAATTATTTCATAAAATAAAACAAACCAACGAGGTTTTTGTTAGAGAATATACTTTTCAATTTTGAGTAAACCGGAGCTAAAACAAAAAAAATTTGGAAAATCCAAAAGTGCACGACTCGTAATGCTCATTTATTATGAAATAATAAAATAATGGCGGGAATCACGAATAAATTTAAAATATATATAATTTTCTGTCATTAAAATTTGTTGTTTTTTTTTTTTTAATTATATTAGTAATTTTTTATAATTATAAAAGAATTTTCTCAAAATATCTCGATTAATAACAAAAAGAAAATATATGTAAATAAAAACAAACAAAAAAAAAAGAATTGAATTGAAAAAATTCAGGCTTACCAATTAGCAATAACACAAAAAAAAAAAAACAGCTGTACTAGGACGGTAATGTGGAAGCGCCCCTGGTGGAATAAATGTACGTATAATGTATATAGACATATCACCATCCATGTTAATTTTACATAGATATATATATGTATAGTTATACAGCCTTTTTATTCTTTTATTAATTGCAATTAAACGACACTGAGTTACCTAGCCATTTTCAATAGGGGATCTACAAATCTTTCAAAGAATTTAAAAAAAAAATTTGATTCAATTACTGGATTTTTTCGCAAGTTATCGTGTATACGGGATTCATACTTGACGGACAGGAAATTTTTTTAAACTATTTTGATGTTTTTTCGGTTTTCATTGAACTGATTAAATTTTTGAAAAGTATGGAATTAATCTCCATTAAATTATCTTCAAAATGGTGTGCAACATATCTTAATTCCGTGAATCAACAAAGATATAATAATTGAAATAGTTGCCGAAGTGAGGCGAAAAAAATTTTTCGATCGTAAAGCACTCTCTGATGCTTCGCATCATGAGTCGTGCAAAAATAAAAACTAGTACCTTTAGTTTTATTTTTTCCTCTTTTATCTTTAAAAGTTACTCGAAATTGAGTATTTGTTACCCTAAACTTATTTTTTCCTCAGTGAACGAGAAAGTAAAACGGTCATAATAGTGCATCGTCAGTGACTTAAATACAGATTCAAAATATTTCTATAAGAACCCATGAGCTTCGAAAATGTCAATGAGATGTAAAAAATTTCTTATGGACCATAATTATGAGAATTTATCAGTTACAGATATAAATATTTGCATATTAGTTATTAACTACACTATGTCAGTAAGAATGAATGAGAAATTATTATATATAATATTCTGTGAGTAAAGTGTTGAATAAAATTTATAATAATGAATAAGTCCATCAGTTTTATAAGTTTGTAGAAGTTTCTTCCTACGTATTTTTAGTAAGAATCGATAGACTAAGTTCTTATGTTACAGTGCTTACAAAATCTCAATAGGAAAATTGTACATTTTCAAAAATTCGGGAATTCATTGTTTTCACCCCGATTTTTGAAAATCGAATTTTTAACAGATGTCGACGTTTGAGGTCCTAAGAAGCTATTCTGACTGTTTTCAGAATGATGTCTGATTGTGCGTGTGTGCTTGCGTGGGTTTGTGTATGTATGGATGTAAACTCTCCATATATTTTTAATGAATTAACTGATTGAGATGAATCTCGCGGCAATACAGAAAGTGTGTTAGCCGTCAACTCTCCTAAGAATTTCAGACCGATCCATCGAATAGATTCTAAGATATAAGGAGAAATTAAATAACAAAAATTAAAAAAGTGGCTGAGGCAGCCGTTCGGCACACACGTGACTCGGGTGATCACCGAAGTTAAGCAGCATCGAGCATGATTAATACTTGGCTGGGTGACCGTTTAGCCATGCGTTGGGCTCGAACGAAGGTCTCCGACCGTTAGGCGCGGGATGAAGATCCAGTGATCGGTAAAATGGGAATTTTATCGACCACTGGAGCTTCACTCAAACCGAAACTGTACTGACTAGGTTTTCTCTGTGGTTTTCTTACGCCACTGCACCTCCATTGCACAAGGGAGGCAGCAGGGCATCACCGTAATGATGCAGTACAGTCATAAGCACAAGTCGGGCCACAGCCGCAAAAATTAAGGGATGAAAAATTAAAGTAGCGAATTATTGTGTAAAAAATAAGTATGAGTAACAAGGGAGTGAAGGCAGAGATAAAAAATGGAAAACGCTAAGAGCCTTGTAAAACACGATAAGTGATACAAGTAAAAATATAAATAAAATAAAAAAATTATAAATAACAAAAATTTTATTTAGTACTTTAGAAATTTTTTAGAAACGGCTGGATCGATTGATTCCGAAATCTATTCAGCTCTAGAATTCAATAAAATGCGTCGATTGCCGCCTCAACCATCTTAATCTCTTAACTCGTTCAAGAGATACGACTATCTTCGTACAGTGTACAAGCTCAAAGAGCTCAAAAATGGATTCGCACTAATGTTTTTGAGCTCCTTAATCTCGAAAACAGCGAGAAATTATGAGGCTGGCTCGCAGAGCCAACCGTTGCCCAGATTTTTCCATAAATATTTATTATTGTTTTGCCTTAAAATAAACTTTAAATTCTGCTATATCTACTTTTGAATTTAGATTCAAATTTCAAAAAATAATACAATAAATTTAAAAAAATTTTATCATGTACTTCGGTGGTCGCAAAATACCATACAATACCGTACACGGAGAGGAAAAGTTGGGAATTTTACCAATTTTGCTTAGGGGAAATTCCTTTGTTGACATAGCAAGTTTTGCTTTATCAACATGGGAAATTTTACAAGGGAAAAATACGAATATAACGATATTGTGTAGAAATTTTACTCACATATTATTGGGATATCTTCTGTATTACCATTAGAAAAATGTCCATGTAGACCTAGAAAAATGTTGACATAGGAAAAATGTCCATGTAGACCTAGAAAAATGTTGACATAGGAAAAATTTTCATGTCAACATAGAAAAAATTGCTATGTTGCATAGAAAAGATCCACAAGAAACTAAAACCAACAAAATAATAAATATATAAGTCATTATTATTATTTAGGCCTTAAAACGATAAAATAGAGATCTCTGAAGGTTTGAAAGTATACAAATATCGAGTTTCAAAGTATTTATAAAAATTTTATGTAATTTAATTAAAATTTTTTAGTAGCACCTGCCGATGAACAAATGTTTTTACAAAGTCAATTACTATAAACGTGTACGTTGAAGTCAATTACATCGTATTTCTGACAGTACCCGGGAAAAAAATTTAGATCTATTCAGATCAAATTAGATCTGATGTTTCAGATCTGAACAGATCTGCATTTTGGCCAGATCTGTTTAGATCAAATTAGATCTACTCTGATCAGAATAGATCTGCTTGGATGTGAACAGATCGAGGTAAAAAAAAAAACTCTTAGATCTGCTCAGATCAAATTTGATTTAATTCGCTAGATCTAAATAGATCTGTTTTTTTATCTCTATCCTAATAAAAATTGATATATCTGATTAAAATATATTAAATATATCACAATAATATAAAATATATAGGATTGAAGCCATTAAAATTAAAAGTAAACGTTTCATATTCCATATGAGATCAGCTTTATCTTTTCCTTTAAATGATACAATTAAAATTTAACTAAATAAAGATTCATAATGAAGATCACTCTTCTTCAAACAATACAAATTAACATATAATAAAGAAGATACTAATTTAAATAAAACAGAATATCTAATAGTTATTGATCTCGACAGTAATATAAAATGAGTATAAGTAATGAAATATTGTCATAAATTAGACTGATTTTTTGTTAAATAAAAATGATTATAATCAATACGAAACATTTTGCATAAATATAAAGGATCACTTTTTTATAAACAATAGTGAAAGTAATCTCATTTTAAGATACATAAAGAATATTTCCTTAAAGTATTTTATCCTTATTTACCCAAGAAAGTCATGTAACGATGTATATGAAGTAGCTATATGAATATCAGATAATATCGATAGTAGATTATTATCATGTTTATATTTTCTATAATAAAAGAATAAACAAGAAAATGTATTTATTTTAATTACGATAGACTTTTTACAATTATCAACATTTAGGTAAATGTGTCAAAATTCAGCTAGTTAATGTTATAATTATAATATAATGTGAAGAAATATTTCTCCATAATCTGAACAAATCTACTCTGATCAGAGCAGATCTAAACTTTTTTTCCCGAGAAAAAGTTATATCAGCTCAGATCTGGTTTGATCCGTACAAGTCCAATTAGATCTATTTATATTTACTTCATAAATTGATGGTTTAATCGATGTTGATCTATTTTGATCTGACTAGATCTAGGTTGATCTAGGTTGATCTGACTTATTAGATTTGATCAGGGTAGAGCTGGATTATTTTTCCTCAAAGAAAAATGTGATATCTGAACAGATCAAATCAGATCTACTCTGATCTGGGTTCAGTATAAATTATGATCAAATTTGATCTGAGCTGATCTAATTTGATAGAAACAGATCTAAATTTTTTTTCCCGGGTATATCATCAGTTCAATTAATAAATTTTGATTTACTTAATAAATTACGTAAAAAATACATCAGATTGTAAATATTTTATTTTTACATATGTGGGAATTTTTACTTTGTTAGCATGGGAATAATTTCTATGTTAACATAAGAAATTTTTCAGTGTTGACATTGAAGGATTTCCTACGTCATTAGAGGAATTCCAGTAATGTTAACACAGGAATTTCCTATATTACATAGTTATTTTTCCAATGTTGGTATAGAAAAGTTTACATTGTCAATATAGAAAAAATTCGTATGCAACAAAGCAAAATTTACTATGTGACATAGTTACAATTCATATGTTGACATGTAAAACTTACAACCCTCGCAGTTTTGGATCACGGTGGAAACACTCGAGAAACCACGGTGTTATCACCGTGTTTATTCCGTGTATTTGTTCTATTCTTACACCGGGTATTCACCGTGTTGACCCAACCGGTATGAAAATAACAGATATGGTCAAAATATATGATAAATATCAGAAAATATATGTGACCAATTTAACTATATTGTGTGATACATTTTTTTTATATTAAAAAATATAAAATTCATCATATACGAGTCCGTATATGTTTAGCATATATGCCGCATACGGTTTTAAGTTTAGTTGGCTAGCATAATAAGAATTCATGGATTTTCAGATAAAATTTCATGGAATTTTCACCTTTATTTTTTTCCGGGTAAAAGTTTTTAATAAGCATCACGAATCGTTTTTAGTCCTTGTATGGGATTAGAAATCGTAATATTATTTAACAATTAGAAATTTTTAATCGTTATGAATCGTTTTTAATCGTAAAATGATATTACAATTTCTGGTCCCGCATGAGGATTAAAAACGATTAAAAATCTCAATCGTTTTTAATACTCTGTAATTATCAATTGACGATTCACGAGTCTTTCGGAGGATTAAATCAGTTTCAATCATCATTAATCGTATTTTCTAATCAGGGTTCGGTTTTTCACCATAGCCGTACCTGAAAGTTTAAATTATTGCCTCTGTTTGTGAAAGAATGGCACATACACTGTTTTTTATTACTCATTGCCTTATAAAGGAAAATAATGACTTTCTTCCCTTTAAACAAGACAGGAATTTAAACTTTCGGTGCACGTATGGGAAAAAAGCTAATTAATAAATTTTTGAGAATATTTATTTTTCGTACTTTATTATTTTAATGTCTCGTATTCGCTCTGAGTGAAGTCATGGTAGGGGAAATTTAACCGGCTGAAGCGTTCGCAGTGGTTACTTTCGGATTGGAGATAAATCTAATTTCATTCTGCATTCACTTCCGCTTTTTTACAGCCTATGATTAAAAAATATTCAATCAGGATTAAGAATTTCAAAACATTCCAAATACTTTTCAATCGTGAAATCATATTGGTATTTCTGGCGCTGGTTATGATTAAAAATGATTCGGTCAGGATTAAAAATTTCCAATCATTCCAAATACTTTTTAATCAAGAAATAAAATCAGAATTTCTGGCATCGGTTATAATTCTAAAGTATTTGGAACAATTAGAAATTTTTAATCCTGGTCGAATCATTTTTAATCATAACCGGTGCCAGAAATTCGAACATTATTTTATGATTAAATAGTATTTGGAATGATTGAAAATTTTTAATCATGACCTGATCATTGTTAATCATAACCAGTATCAGAAATGTAGATATTATTTCATTTTAAAAAAGTATGTGGAATGATTAAAAATTTGTAATTATTATAAATCATTCCATATCGTGACAGTTCCACATTATTGAGAATGATTTGTTATGATTGAAACACCAAAAATGATTTACATGATTTGGTATGATTAAAAAATTAATCATTTCTAATCGTACCAAATCATTTTGTGTAATCAGGGATTTTCATGTGTCACTCCTTCACCTCGATCAAAAATACGGTTATTATTTTATTTTGCAATAATTTATATATTGTTGCACATGGCTTGAGGAGTAGAAAAACTTGCCTTAAGTGGTGATACAATTTGAGATTATGCACAACCATATTGTGACCCGGGAAAAAATCAGCATGCAAGACCATGCTTGATCGAGCATGAACCAGACATGATCATACATGAATCATGTATGATCGTGCATGAATCAGGCACGGGCATGCATGAATCATGCAAGGTTGTGCAAAGTCCTACTCAACCATATATTTCAATCATGAATAGTCATATACCATCATGCATGAACTTGCATGATTCATGCACAGTCATTCTTGACAGTGCACGACCATGTACAATAGAAATTCAAAGATTGTGCACGGGCCTGCATAATAAAGCTTGTTCTTGCCTGACCATTTATGATTTTCGTTTGATCAAGCCTGATTATGCACGATTCATGCTTGGTCAAGCCTGGTCATGTATAATAATACTTAACCCAGTCAAGACCATCATGCACGACTGCGCATGGCTTTGAATGGGCATCCATGATCATTCTTGATCATACATGACCATCCATGTCTATTTTCGAGCGGCCAGAATGATCGAGCTCGAGCCTACCTGACCGAGTATAGCTTTGTATGAGTATGCATAATCAGACTTGATCAAGCTTGATCATTCACATTTATTTTTTCCGTACTTTATATGATCATATATAAGCTTGCATGATTACGTATGACTTTGTATGGTCATACACAATTCATGCTTGGTCAAGCCTGGTCATGCACGATAACACTTAACACAGTCAAGACCATCATGCATGACTGCGCACGGCTTTGAATGGGCATCCATGATCATTCTTGATCATACATGACCATCCATGTCTATTTTCGAGCGGCTAGAATGATCGAACTCGAGCCTACCTAACCGTGTATAGCATTGTATGAGCATGTCAAATAAGACTTGATCAAGCTTGATCATGCACAATTATTTTTTGCGTGCTTTATACGATCATATATGAGCTTGCATGATTACGTATGATTTTGTATGGTCGTACACAATTCATGCTTGGTCAAGACTGGTCATGCTCAACCATTTTTTACGTCAATGAATCGATCATGCATGTACTTACAAGAGTTCTTATGAGTTTGAATGGTTGGGTATATTTATACGGATTTATACTCATACGAAATTATAGTCATACAAGAACATTAAAACAGTAAAATCATGTTATTTCATTATTTATCTCCAATATATTAACCTACTAATTACAAAAAAATAAAATTTTTTTACAAATAAAATATTAAACACCTAAAAGTTATTTTTTAATAATTTCAAATTATCACATACAAAGTTCCTTATACGCAATACGTGACTTATCATCTTCACTTGATTTATAATAAAAAAAAAGTTAATTTTTCACTTTCAATTATAGGTATTATATGATCTATTTTAACTTGGTGTTTTTAATTAAAAAAGAATTTCTTTTTTTCAATAACAAATTTCTCTAAAACAAAACACACAATTTTATTCATTTCTACAAAAAATTTTATTGATCCATAATTTTCAGTATTGTTAATTAAAATAAATTTTACTGTAAATCTATTTATTTTTATAGTTTTTTAAATATCAGAAGTAAATAGTTTTCGTTGAATTTCTGCTCTGCTATAAATTCGTAACCTTTTTGAGTCTATACTGAGTGATTCAAATAGATGTAACTCATTATCGTCTAATTAATGATCAACGACTTACCCCCTTCAGGATAAAATCAGCATGCATGATTAAGCATGATTAAGGCAAGACCAAGCATAATCAAGTATGGATCACGCATGAATTATGCACGATCAAGCATGATTCATGCAAAGTCATGTCTGATCGTGCAAAAAAATACAATCAAAATCCGATCGAGCTTCAATCGGATTTAATCAAAGTTTTTAATGAGGGATAATCACATATTTTTGATGAAAAACTTTAAATAATAAAACACTTATTTTAATTTTGGCGATAGTAGTTAGAATTATTATGTTTTTTTTTATCGATGATAAAAATAAATTCAATTTATAATTATTGATTCAGTTAATAATTAAAGTTAATTTTTTTTTTCCAAAAAATAATAAAAATAGATTTAATTACATTTTTTTTTTAATTAATTGAAGAATTGAATCAATAAAGTTTTGCGAAATTGATAATAATAATCAATACAATTACATTTTTTCTTTTTTCAATTAATAATAAAGATTAATTTAAGTGTTAGATTTGCTTGTAATTTATAACCAGAATTCTTTTCATTCATTGTTAAAAAAAAATCTAACGAACAAATCTAAATTGAATTCCAATAATATTTTATTTTTTATAACCCTGAGTTTTCAAAAGGTTTTAAAAATCTTTGTAAACTGAACGAGACAGGGCAGCCTAGTGGACAGCGGACGTGCTTCATATCACAACGGTCGTGGGTTCGAGACCCATCACGGGTAAAATTTCAATATTACTTTTCAGCCAGTAAACATTAACTATACGACAATACTAGCAAAATAAGTTAATTTAAAGTTAAATTATTGTTATTTAACCCTTTAGAGTCTGACCTTGAAACCCCACTCTTAAGTCTGGCAGATCCCGATAGAATTAGAAAGAGAGCGAAGCAAATGTGACAGGGTTGTATTATAAGAGAAAAAATTTTTCCTGGGCGGGAAGTAAAAAATAATTTTATTTTTTATTTCTAATTTATCAAATAATAAATATCAAAGGACTTAAATTCAAAGTAAGAACAATAGTTGGTTACATTACAAATATAGTTAAGTAACATTGCAATTACATAGCAATGTATAAAAATTTTTTTAATTTTTCTAACCTTACTTTCGGAGACTATTGACTCACGTCAACAATACTAACTACGGTACTGTCGATGAACGCAGCGCGAGATTCAAACGAGTGGAAGGGTACTCACAGACACACTACTACTCTCACATGTCACTCATACAAGCTCACGGGACTCAACGATTCGCGCTCTCCCCACTAGTCTCACACGTAGACGTTTCAAGATCCTCTGACTCTAAAGGGTTAAATTATTTTTTTTAAATAATGGTAGGGATTGTGTTTGAGCAGGCCTGATCATGCTTGGTCAAACATGATTATGCTTGCTCAAGCATGATCTTGCATGAATATTCGCCAGCTATCAGCATGCGTGATCATGTATGAGAGAGTATAATCATGCCTGACCAAGCATGATCACGCATGCTGATAGCTGGCGAATATTCATGCAAGATCATGCATGAGATTAACACATGATCATGCATGATCATGTCTGGTGATTTTTTCCCGGGGAGTTATCCCAGATAGCAAAATGATGTCTTGATGAATTCTGAATGAGTTCCTATTTATGATTTGGACGTCTCATCAACATCTTAAAGAAGTCTTTAAGAAGTTCTCAGGATGTCAAATGAGCCACCTAGCGAACTCAGTAAGACTGCTTTAAAAAGAGTTCTCAAAGAGTTCTTTTTTCTGACTTCGCAAATAAGACTAAGAAAATTGAATATGCTTTCAAATGAATACCCACAAGCTATACTTGATTTTATATATTTTTTGAGTTATACATATATTTATATTTATTGAAATATATATCAAATTTCGTAATTAAAAATAAATATGGCATGTGGGTACTCTTTTCAAAGGGTAATTAATTTTCTATCCATTTACAAATTCAAATATATATACATATATTTTTTTCTTACCTCACTGTGTCCATATTACCCTATACATTTAATTAATACATCCATATTACCTTACGTAGTATATATATATATATATATATAGCCGTTACCATAGTAACGTGAAATATAAACTCGACCAACTCACGTTTTACTTCCCATTTTATCAACTTATGTCATCTAATCAACCATATACATATATATATTTATTTAAACCAACATTTCCTCACTTAAATATAAATATAATTAACTAAAATTAAAATGACTGATCACACTAATAAAAATAACCCAACCCCTAATAAACACTCTAAAGATCTTAATATAAATAAAAACAAAAACATAGACAGTGACAGTGATTGTGATTAGTCATATAGTGACGAGTCTTTTGACTCGGAATTTTCTAACTCAAGCAATTCAGACGTCACCAATGTCACCAGGAGATCTCAATCGTCATCATCATCATCGTCATCATCATCTTCTTTAAAGTCACAAGCAAATGTAGTGAATACTAGTACAATAAAATTAAATCTACCCGATAACAATGATATTGATGTCAGAGGGTGCAAAAATTACTCCGTGTCATCAATGTTTTCAATAAATTCGAGCGAGAGGCAAAGGCGAATTAATAGGAGACTTAATGAGTGTCATGATCGGTTGCACAGAAAAAATATGAGTTTCACGAACATACAAGTTATGAAAAGAGAAAGGGACAATCAGTGTTTGCTCAACAAAATAATGTCCCAGCATAAACCGATAACAGACAATAGAAACCTGGGGTTTGTTAACAGGCTCAGCAGCTCGGCGATTACAGTCGAGTACCCGTCATAAGCCCAGCCTAGGGGACGTAGGAGAAATTTTTCGTGGAATTTCAGCATCCCCACTCCCGCGCGGTTAGTTTTGTCGCTCGACGTCCCGTATAAGCCTGCTTCATTTCTTTGTGTCGTCGTAACGTTGTCAAACGTTTTTATAGTGCGTTTATACATACAGTGCAAAAAAAAAAAAATTTAACAAAACATCGATTGTTTCATGGTAAGTTTATTTAATTATTTATTACAGTAATTATCAAATAAAATTTGTTCATAAAGTTCTGTAGTTCTTCCCATTTTTGTATATAATTTTACCGGTGTATTTATGTTGACACATTACTTTAAAATTATTTAAACACTCGATGGAATGATTTTACATATTTTAGTAATATTTACAATTAACTTCTATCAACAGACATGAACGTGAAGTAAAATTGTGGTTATACAGTTAAAAAACTTTTTAACCTCATAGTTTTAATAAATTAAATAACTAAATGTTGACATATGTGTATCATCACTCTAACTGTCAATCATTCAATTTAAGAATTAATAATAAAAAAATAAAATAATAATAATGAATAAGAATAATTAATTTTGGCCTTATATGAAAAATATTTGAAAAGAAACGTTTTATAGGATAATAGAAAAACTAAGAATTAAGCCTTTTTTGTGTTGTTTTTTTTAAAATCTTTTATCTATACTTAGTTTTCATATTTTTTGCAGTGAAATATGGCTTCAGTTCCAAACCCTACAAAAGACTGTTCCGTAGGAACATTTGATGATCCTTTAAATGATCATTTAGAATTGCCTAATCAATTGACTAATCAAGAGAACAAGAGAAAAGAAGGAAGTGCAGTTAAAAGAAGTAGTTTTTCATTCGAAGAAAAATTGAAGGTTATTAATTTGTTGGATACACAATCAAAAGATGATGTCTGCATCCAATTTAATTTGGATAGAAGCACTTTAAATAAATGGATTAAACAGTCGACAAAAATTAAAGAGATTTGTAAAAATAACCATAGTAAGAAGTTAAAAAAACAAAAAATAACTGAGATTAGCGAACTTGATGACATGCTGTACGCTTGGTTTCTTAATCAACGAGCTAGAGGTGCTCCTTTATCTGGACCTATCTTGAAAGCACAAGCTTTAGTTATGGCCGAAAGCTTAGGAATAAAAAATTTTAAAGCGAGTAATCACTGGTTTGATGGTTGGAAGAAGCGTAATAATGTACGACTATTGCGGATCCAAGGGGAAAAATTATCTGCTGATGAACCTGCATCAATTATCTTCAAAGATAATTTTCAAGATATTATCAAGAAAAATGAATTAACAAGAGCCCAAGTATTCAATTTTGATGAATCTATGCTTAATTTTAAAATGCTGCCAGCTTATACATTTGTATCAAGCCGTGAACAACAAGCGTCTGGCTTTAAAAAAGACAAGAGCCGTGTTACATTTGCAGCGTGTTCGAATGCAGATGGCTCGCTTAAAATCCCTATACTTATTATTGGGCGCTCTGCGAAACCAAGGGTTTTAAAAAGTCGTTCTGCTGAAATATTACCTGTCTTTTATACTCATTCAAAAAGCTTGTGGATGACCTCTGCTATTTTTCAGAATTGGTTTGAGACAGAGTTCGTACCTAAAGTTCAAATATTCTTGCGTCAAAAAGGGTTGCCGACGAAAGCTATTCTTTTAGTTGATAATTGTAAATCACACGTAATGTTGAGTGTTGGAGACATCAAAACAGAATTTTTTTCCACCGAATATAACATCTATCGCACAGCCTATGGACCAAGGAATTCTGGAAATATTGAAAAGAAGGTATAGAGCCCGACTTGTATCAACCCTTGTTGATGCTGCGAAAAAAGGAACTTCTATTCCTGAACATTTGAAAAGTATCACTTTAGATAATGTCGTGAATTGGATTAGCGAAGCTTGGAATGAAATGTCTTTATCAACAATCTATCGGTGTTGGAGAAAAATTTGGCCAGTCCAGACCCGTGATGCTGAAACACAAACTGAGTCGACATCAGAAGTCTTGACTCCGTTGTACTTGATGGTAGAAAATGAGTCTGATGAAACAATGTTGGATAAGTTAGTAAATGCTGATGAAGTTCTTGAATCATTGAGATCTTTAGAAGAGTTTGCCGGTATAGAAAAAGTAGCTGTCGACTCGTGGATAAATAAAACCGAGAATTGGGGTATAAAAACTTTATTTTATTAAATATTTAGTTAAAAATTTATCATTATTATTTATGTAGCTGCCAAAAATTTTACCCGGAAATACAGATAATTAAAATAAAATGGATTTGTTAAGTTAGTTAGCAAATCTTAACTCATTCATTTGGCGCGATGAAATTTCTCCTTTTTTTTCTCTAAAAATTTAATTTTTTTATACATAAACTACAGATGAACCTGATGTGGAGGAACGTGAGAAGACTGTCAACTTAGATATGATGGATTTGGCTTCTAATACTTATAATAATTATAATAAAAATTCTAATGTTAACACTCTATCAGATTTTTCAGTTGTAAGAGATGCTCTAAATGTAATGTATGACTATAATTATGAAGAATGAATTATATTTTGATTAATCTTAATTTAATGACTCAGTGCAAAATAAAAATAAAAAATTCTTCGTGTTAACTTGTTCATTTTTTTATATTCCTAATTAATAATAATTATAATAATGATAAAAAATTTCATCTGATTGCATAACTTTATGAATTATTGTTAGTTTTCTTATCTATATCTATGAAAAGACAGTTGTTTTTCAATACTTTTAACGGAGGCTTATACGGGGTAGTCTGGCACAAAACAAAAAAGAGTGGTTAAGTGGGGGAAGCTGTTTCGTCTCAGTTACTGCTGAGTGAGGGGAAGAGGCTTATTAGGGGGACGCTTATAACGGGTACTCGACTGTAATAGGAAAAAATTTCAGAGGAAAATTGAAGAAGAAAATATGGTAATTTTTTTTTTCTAATAAAAATACCTCATAAAAATAAAAATTTTTGAACAATAATTTTTAAAGTTCCTGTCAAATTAAAATTCCTACAAAATGACCCATTTTATTTTATCATCAAAATTTAAAAAATTTATGATAAAAATAATTAAAACCATAATTCAATTTTTCAGATGATGCTGAGAAAAATTCAAAGTGCAAAACCACGAGTGCTTACTGGAAATTTTTCACGAAAATTTTAAATTAATTTACAATAAAAATCTAAACTACGAAAAAAAAACATATTTTGTGCATCTTACAATAAATTTTTAAAATAAATGGAATTTTATTTGGTTTATTTTTATAGAAAGTACTTGTAAATTTATTCAGGTATTAAAAAATTTAATTATCGATACTTTACATACTTTTTAGATTATTTTGATATTTATCAAGCATTTTTAATGAGATTACTGCGAAAAGAACCGGAGTAAAATAATCCTTAAAATTTTAGGTTAAAAAGAAGAATATGGAGTAATTGTGTCTATATGATACATTTTTTAGCAACGAATTGACTTCAATAGATTTATGAGCATTGAAAAAATATTTATAATAAATATTCTGTATAAAGTTTCTGTATAAATCAATACTATTAGAAGTAATTATTGACTCGAAGGCCATAGTCAGAAGCAAAAATAACTGGCAATCCGTAGAACTAAAAGCAAATGCATGTAATACTATTGATCGTCACACATTTTAATTTGAGTTTACTTTTTAACTATTGCCTCGAGTGAATTTTAATATAAAAAATTTACTCAATATTCAACGATGGATGCACAGTAATCGAACAATAATAGTAAAATTAGCCAATTTTCTACGGAAATGGGCCTTCAAAGTTGCAGCGCCAGCTCTAATAGCGTGAAAGGGTATTTTGCTATCGTTGATTCTTGTCCCTAAAAGGGCCCAATTAGTTAAAACAAAATTAGTAACAATATATTTAAGAAGAAACGAAGTAACTGAATGCAGACCCTACTAACAAACAGTTTAGAGACCAACAATTCGTACAAACTTGCAAAGATAAATTTAAATAGGTTTATTGTAGCAATATTTTTACTTCTAAAATCACATTAGTTTTAGCTATCGTAGATATACGTTGTTCCAGAATAGTATTTTTTATAAATCAATATCATTTCCAGTAATTATAAAACTTATAGTCTACAATTATATGCAGGAAAAAACGGCAATGTGGGAAACTAAAGCCAAAATGGCCACCAGAATTAATCGAAAAATGTGCGCAGGCTCTTCATTTTTCACCACGTAAGCTTATGGTAGCCAATAACTTTGTTCTCCAGTCCCTTCTTCTCGAATAATATCTTCGTGATGATGAAGAAGTATGTAAATATCGTTTCTGCGCATGTCGAAATTCCGACAATATATGTAGTCCTCCTCGATGGGAAGAAATTATTAATTCGAAAAAAACCATCAAACACAGTTGACACTATTAAATAAAATAATTGATTTTCAATTGTTTGAACAAAGTGACCAGACGGCTGTTTGAAAAATATTGGCTACTTTATTTATTTAGATATTATCATAAAACTAAAACAATTTTATTATTTTAAAACGAATTTCGAGTCAACTCAATAATTTATTTTTCCAACCCTATGACATAAATATTATTGTTATTATTTTTTTTCAGTTATTATTAATATGTAAGGTTTGTTTTTTCTGCACATCGATTGCTTTGAAAGTTATAACGGAGGGTCTAGGTCTCAGTCACGTGAAAGAAGAAATGGAGATGCGTTAATCTAAAAGCACAAACATGTTACACTATTGATTGTATTATGTTTCATAAATATATTTATATACAATATTATTTATAAGAAATTTTAATCATGTTCTCAATATTAAATATGAGTAAATTTAATTATTAATGCATTTATTTACTTATTAATTAAGCGTTTGTGGATTTCATTGAAGGTAAAAAAATATATATAATTTGAATACCGCCCATTACAATAAAATTTTTTAAAAATGTGTTACGTCCCAGCCTGCTCGGCAGATGTCTCTGATTATTTTTAAATACTAATTATTGAGAGACCGATCTGAGACCTAACTAATTAATTCAGATGTATATTGATAAGTGGCATAATTAATAAGTCACCCTATATTATAGAACATAATTTAATATAATAATTTAATATAATAATATAATATAATAATATAAAGTAATAGAATATAAAATAGTATAATATTATTTAGAATATTTAAAACATATTGATAAAGTTATTTTTCTCTTAATATTTGTTATGTACAAATAAACGCTGACGCCTCGAGTAAATCCTCGAGACGTGCAGCTGCACAAACATCTATTTTGTTCTAAGATAACTTTTGTTCATAGATAAGTGACTCATTTGTTAAGAACAAAAACGGAGAAAGCGTGAGAACGGAGAATGGATCATTCGAGAATATTGCTTATCTCGATCCACCCTCTATATCGAACGATGCGCGGGCCTGATGCCCAAGCGCCTCGTATTGATAAGAGACTTACTCTAGTTTTTCTCGATCAAGAGAAATCAGTCTGAAATATAGAATCATCGAGAGCAGTCAGGCTCAATATTAAATACTTAACTTCTTTCTCACCCTTTTGAAGTTATTGTTAGACGAACTTCAACAAATTTATAAATCGATTCAATTGTATATTTTCACGTTATTCAAATTATTCTTTTACAATTGAATAAATCGGATTGAGATATAAAATAATAACCAGTTTATTTCAACCACCGAATGGTGGCTGTTCAACCCCTACTTAATAATTATTTATAATTATATGTAAGTTCTCATTACGTCCAATTCAAATCGACCGCTCAACTACACAGAAAAAAAGGTTGACTTGGCCCAAGATAATTTTTGCTTTCATTTTTTTATTCTTGGGCTGAGTAATTGGGTTTTTTTATTCCTAGAACATTTTCTTCGACTAATATTATAAAAATATTGTATCAAGAATAATTAAATTTTAATTCAAGTTAAATAATCTTGGCTTAAGAATATTTATTTTAAGTCAAATTTATTTTGTTTCTAATCAAGTAAATAAAACTATCAAAACAAGATACTTTTCTGTCTTGGTTGGTGAGTATAGTAAATTGACACAATATATATCAACATCTTAAACCAAGAACTTTTTTTGCGTGGCAGAAGAATATTTACTCTCAGTTTGAGAAAACTACATTATCGACTCAAGACAACGGTCTATTGGAATGAGAAAATTTTAATTTTGATTTAAATAAATTATAATCTTAACTTAATAAAATAACTTTTCTTGAATCATGCAAATATTTACTTAACGGAAGACATAAAATTCTCCCATTGATATTTTTTTTTTCTTGACTTAGAAAAAACGTAGTCTCGATTCAAGAAAATAAATGACTCTATACTTAAAAAAATATGTCGACCTATACTTTTCAGTGAATCTAACCTAATATAAATATTAAATGTTGTCAAGCAGGAAAGTGTATGCGTATATTCAGAACATCACAATATAGTAGTAGAGAAGATACGAAATCAACTCTCTCGATTAAATGGCTTATGAACAAATTGAGAAAAATAAATTGTTTGCTCATGGTAGGAATCGAACCCAGACCGATTCGGCATCACGCGAGAGCTTTACCAGTTTTGCTACCCGACCATTTCCTGAACGTTCGTTTTCTTTACCCATATCCAGTTAGCACACTGTACAATGTAGAGTCTAAACTACCGCCACTTTAGTATAGTGCAGTTAGCTTCCCCAAGAGAATTTTTGCGTTGAGCCGTGAGCGCAGTTGCTGTTGGCTCAAACGTCTACGCTTACTTGCCGCAACACAACAAATACTTAAGCCAAGATATTTCTTACCATTGAATCGAGTACTTTTAATTCTTGACTCGAGTCACAAATCATCTCGATTCAAGATAAATTATTCTTCAAGAAAGAATATTTTACATTTCGGACAATTGATTATGTATCGGGGCAAAATATTTATTTTTCTAACTTTAAGAAAATATTTCTTACTTCAAGAAACATATATTATATCGGTTGAATAAAAAAAAAATCTTATGCCAAGATGACTAAATTTAAGAAAATTTTGTTCTTGAACCAAGAAAATTTTCGTTTTCATTCAAAATTGCAAAGAATATTCTTGCGGCAAGAAAAAATTTCTTACACCAAGATATCCTTTTTTTCTGTGTACGCCAGCGCCAAAACATCAACCAGGACGTAACAAATGTGTGACGAAAAAAAAAAAAACAATCGATTACTCATGAATTCAAATATATCAAGCATTCAAAGAGTTTGATTACAATTTCTCTCTCTATTGATGATCTTATCTAATTAAATTATATATTCTTGGAGATGATTTGTTATCAAAAGAGTGTGGACTAGACCAGTCACACTTTCTTTACAAATCAGAGCCTGGGCTTCAAGAGAGCATCAAAGTTCCTAGTGATAATTTTTCCTCAGTGCAGTAAGTTAGTATTTAAAATTTTTTTTTTTTTCATTGGATTAGATTTTTTCATTTCAGACTAAAAATTTTTGAAATTAGATTAATTTTCTTAACTAGAATATAGAAAATGAAATTTCCTTCAAAATGAGTACCATTCTTCTCGGTCATGGCAAACATGCACTTGCACGACTGGTTTGTATATCAATCGATAAAATTTACAACAATCATGAGGCTTTTAGTTTACGGTTGCATGCAAATAACGGTGATTTTAAAAGGATAATAGTAATATGAAGGAAATTTTCAATAGTTCATAAGCTTTCATTTGAATATTTCTCGCTACTGTAATCTCAAGGCTAACTATTATTCTTGCTTCAAATATATTTGATAGCGATTATATATCAGTAAATCGATGTTCAATGAATGGTTGTAAAGTTCGCTTACTGTGAAGAGAACAGAAGTAAATTTATCCTCAACATATTCTTAGGTTACAAAGAAGAAGATGGAGTAATGGAACCTACGATAAACTTTTTGCCTACCAATTCACTGCAATAGATTTCTAAGCTTTGAAAACATATTTATAATTATTTGCGAGTTATAAAATTCAGTACGAGTTTCTGCATAAATCAATACTATTAGATGTAATTATTTAGTTTGAAGGCCAAAGTCAGAAGCAAGAAGAACTGGCAATCCGTAGAACTAAAAGCAAATACATGTAATAACATTGATCGTCACATATTTCAATTCGAGTTTATTTTTTAACTATTCCCGGGTGAAAATATTCGGCCGAAAAATGGCCGAAAAATTTTTCATGTTATTAAATAGGCCGAAAATTGGCCGAAAAATTTTTATTCTTCTTAAAGAGGCCGAAATTCGGCCGATATTTGGCCGACAAATGAATCGGCCTTTTTTCAGCCAGTTTTCGGCCAGATTATATTTTTTTTTTCAATAAAATTATCGCAAGTAATGATCTTTGGCCGAAAACAGGCCGAAATATGGCCTATATTTGGCCGACAGTCGAATCGGCGTGTTTTCGGCTATAGTATTTTTTATTAAATAAAATTATAGTACTTGAAAAAAATTTCATGTAACTCAAAATAGAACAGAAACAATTTTCAAGTTGTGGTACTTAAAAATATATTGTAGAATTTTGGGAAAAATTATGTTTTCTATTTATAAATGTTTTAGTAATTCACTAAGTTATAATTTTATACAAGACATAGTGAAAACATTTAATTATTTAATAGTTCAAGTGACATAATTTTTATGGGAATAGTTTATATTTTGGTACAATATAAAACTTTCTTTCGTGGTATTATTGATGCAAGTTATATGACAGTTAGTGGCTGAGTGAAAATATATTAATGAGCAAAAATGAAAAATCGATTTCTTTAACTTTAGACGAGCAAAATTTTTTATTATTAACAGATTATGATTTTAAACAGTTGTTTCTTATGAATATATGTAAAGAGAGCTCGTAATTATTCCATACTCAATGTAAATGACTAAACATCCTCCATGAAAAAAATTTATAAAAAAGATATATGTTAAAATATAAAAAACATATTTTAAAAATATATAAAATATGTATAAAAAATATATTTTAAATATATTAAAAATATATTTTAGAATATATAAAAAAATACATGTATAAAAATATTTAAAAATGTATTTTTAAGTTAATCAAAAACATAGAAAAAGAAATAGAAAAACTTTATATAAAAAATATATTTTTAATGCAACCAACAACCTAAGTAAAAAAAATATTTAAAAAATTATATGAAAAAAATATTTTTTTTTTTATATTTTAACATATAATTTTGCACGACTCATGATGCGGAGCATCAGAGTGTGCTTTACGATCGAAAAATTTTTTCACCTCACTTCGGCAACTATCACAATTATTATCCCTTTGTTAGTTTACGGAATTAAGATATGTTGCATACTATTTTGAAGATAATTTAATGGAGATTAACTCCAAACTTTTCAAAAATTTACTTAGTTCAATAAAAACGGCAAAAACACCAAAATAGTTTTAAAAATTGTCCTGTCCGTCATGTACGAATCCCGTATACATAATAACTCGCGATAAAATCCAATAATTAAATCAAATTTTTTTAAAAAAAATTCTTCGAAAAATTTGTAGGTCTCCTATTGCGAATGGCTAGGTAACTCAGTGTCGTTTAATTACAATTAATAAAAAAATAAAAAAGGCTGCATAACTATATCTATATATAATATATAAATATATCTATGTAAAATTAACATGGATGGTGATATACCTATACCTATACATTTTACGTACGTTACTCCACCAGGGGCGCTTGCGCATCTGAGCACAGCTGATTTTTTTTTGCTAATTGGTAAGCCTGAATATTTTCAATTCAATTGCACGACTCATGATGCGAAGGATCGGAGTGTGATTTACGATCGAAATTTTTTTTTTATTTACATAAATTTTTTTTTTTTTTGTTATTAATCGAGATACATTGATATTTTGAGTAGGTTCTTTTGTAATTATAAAAAAAAACTGATATAATTAAAAAAAAGAAAAAAAAAAAACAGTAAATTTTGATAAAAGAAAAAAAATTTGGAAAATCCAAAAGTGCACGCCTCGAACGCTCATATTACAATAAAATAAATTATTAATTTTTTTTTTAATTACAAAATTTTTTATCAAACATCTAGACATTCGTTATTTTTTTTTAATTTAGAATTGGATAACAGAGTTGACAAGTCAATTTCTCACGACATAATAAAAAAAAAAAAAATTATTTGATGGTAAAGTGGAGCATTATTATAACAGCAAAGTTTGATAATAAGCATATCTTATAATGATATTAGTAATAAATCTTTATGCCTACTTATATTTGTGGGGGGAAAAATGGCGGATTAAGCATAAGTAAACATAATCAGTTTTTAGTTTTTAATTGATAATAAATGAACGAGAAGGACTACAGTAGTGATATTTAAAAGGCTTCTATTCTACTAAAATCTGAAGCTATTGAAAAAAAAATTGGACTTATTAACTGAGTTTTTCGAGAGATATCTTGCACACACACGGACATCCCAATTGACGTCTAACTAGTCTCATTATAAATAATTTTTTTCTTATTATGGTGTAGCTAAATAAAATTTTTAATTAAATCCAATTTATTCTTTAGAATTTTCTCGAGACATTGGTATACTTTTTTTTCCATAGAGGTGATTTATAAAACCAGTAGAAATCATTAAAACTAGGAAAATCCGGTTTTCCCGACGTCGATTATAGAGCACAACCTCTCCCGCTATCGCGTCCGAGGCGTGCAATTGTATATATTTTAAATTTATTCGTGCTTCCTGCCACTTTTTTATTATTATTTTATTATTTCATAATAAATGAGCATTATGAGTCGTGCACTTTTGGATTTTCCAAATTTTTTTATAAACTTTTTTCATGGGGGTAGAGCCTATATACTTTTTAAACAATTTTATACATAACTATATAACCAAAATTACACATATCACAATTACTGACATATGTCTGGTATATACCGGATTTTATAGCACACGAAAAACAAATAAGAAATTTTTTTATTACTACTAATAATCGATTTCCAATTATGTTTTGCTGTTTTAAACGTGATGTATTCTTTCAATCTCATATAGCACAAGGAAACTTAGTAGTACTGTCGGTAGCGTAGCCTACCCAGAGAGGAAAGTACCACGAGCCCAGGCTTGGCCCAGTCTTGCCCCAACTTTGTAGAACCTTGGGCCAGGCTTGTAAGCCAGTCTTGGCCCAGTTTTGGTAAAAGTCTGGGATGATAATCTCGGGCCAAGCCTGGTTGCCAGGTCTGGCCCATGCTTGGTTGCCAGGCCTGGCCCAGGCTTCTTGCCAGGCTTAGCCCAGGCTTCAAGAAAACGAATAAATTTAATTAAAAAAAAATTTCATTATTATTAACCTCGTAGAGTTCATGATCATTAACGTTTAAATTATCTAAGGGAGGTAAATGATGTGAAAAAAACTCGGTGAAAATTCTGCTGGGCTCTGGGCGCGAACTGCCGTCCTTCTGATTGCTAGGCCCGAACGGTAGCTACTGGACGAACCTACCAATGTTGAACGGATACATTTATATGATCTACTTATTAAACGCCCAAGGCTAGGTTGCCCAGTCTTGGCCCAAGCCCGGGTAATCATTGGGTCGGCCAAGGCTAGGTTACCCAGTCCTGGCCCAAGCATGGGTTGCCATTGAATGGCTAAGGCTCGGTTACCCAGTCTTGGCCCAAGTCTGGCTTGCCATTGGATGGCCAAGGCTGGGTTACCCAGTCCTGGCCCAAGCCCGGGTAATCATTGTAATGGCCAAGGCTAGGTCACCCAGTCTTGGCCCAAGCATGGGTTGCCATTGAATGGCCAAGGCTCGGTTACCCGGTCTTGGCCCAAGTCTGGCTTGTCATTGGATGGCCAAGGATGGGTTACCCAGTCTTGGCCCAAGCCCGGGTAATCATTGTAATGGCCAAGGCTAGGTCACCCAGTCTTGGCCCAAGTCTGGCTTGCCATTGGATGGCCAAGGCTGGGTTACCCAGTCCTGGCCCAAGCCCGGGCCAATAGAGGTGAGCCAAAGCTAGGTTCCCCAGTGCTGGGCCAAGGAGGGCCCCGTTGTTCAACTCTGGCAGCTCCTGCATGGGTAGTCGTTAATGCGTCGGTCTTTCGTTCGTTATAGGTCCCGGGTTCGAATCCCACTAAAGCGTGCGTGGTTAATTGATAATTATAGCGTTTTTTCTCGAAATAAAAAATTTCTACTAGACTAGAAATTGAATTGATCACGTATTTGATGATTCCCGCATAACCAAAATGTCTAAACAAAAAAAAAAAAAAAAAAAAATAATAATTCAGAAATCGAGTTAGTAATTTTTTTTTAATTTAGTTGAAGTTTATATCTACAGCTATGTATATATGAGAAATTTTAATATATGGCTGTATATAATGCATTTTCCTGGACAATTCAATAACTATTTGATGAATACAATTATTTCTATTCTATGCAATCGAATAAAATAATAATAATAATAATCATAATAGTTTAAATCCTTGTCTCTGACGTCAGCCATTCTTAAGCTTCATTGTCGGCCATTTTTAGGCCTAACTAGTTTCGGCCAAATTTCGGCCTTTTTTTCGGCCTAGCGAGTTTCGGCCTTGTGTTCACTACCTAGGCCTTTTTTCGGCCAAATTTCGGCCGAGAAAAAAAGTTATTTTTTTTTCACTTTGAAATATTTTCACCCGGGTAGATAAATACGTTTTTGTGACAGATATTTGAAATGTACTACATTTAGTGCCTATAAATGAGAAGAAAATGAGAGAGAAGTCGGTAAGCGTACGAATTAATATGATGATAAATTTTGTCACAAGATGGCTCGTTGAGTTACTTCGATATTTTTTGGTCGTTTGCTATCGCATATGTAACCAAAAAATATCTTTTGATTCGTTGATGACGTCACTAATAGAACGATTGGGTATCTTTTTTACCAGCTGTATCTAATCTAATTTTTTTAGTTGCCGGTTATTGCGCTAAATCGTACATTTCAAGTATCTGTCACAAAAAATATTAAATTTCTGAACTTAAATGTGAACGAAAAGTGAACTTGATTTTTCGTTGACATTTAAAGCCCTGTAACTTTTTTCTCATTCATTTGACGTATATATGATATTGAATACTTTTTGTAGGAAATTAAATTTTCTACTAGAACGTGCTTGAGAAAATTTGAAAAAAAAATTTTTTGACAGAATAAAAATGAAAAATAACAAAAAATAATTTAATATGGGATAACCAGCTTGTCAAGTGACAGCTTAATTTTTGAGATATTTATTTATTTTGACTCTCCTATCACAAGAGATTTCCGTTATATTGTTGGCGTTGAAAAAAATATCCTCATTAACAAAATAACAATTTATTTATATAATGATGATTCTGAGAAGTGCCGAATTGTTTATTCGTCCACCGTGACGAATAAATAATTCGATACTTTAGAAAAAAAAAAAAATTCTTAACTTTTTTATTAAATATAATTAAAATTAGAATGTAACACTATATTTTTATGGTATCTACTTTGAATCAGTCTTTATTAGCATAAAAAATATAATTGATTCAATATGTAAGACGTAAGTATCAGCTCTCTATAAAAAAAATCGGTTATGAAACTAACTTATTTCGTATGAGCTTATCAACCATTAGAAAAATAAAGTTTTATTTGCTTAATCTTTGCGGCTAATGTACAAAATTATTTTTCCTGGTTTCGCAGATCTAAATTCCTGCAACGCTTCTGCGTGTGTTAAACCTTGTATGAGTTTACCATTAACTGCTAAAATTTCATCACCAATTTTCAACGTTCCCTCTTTAGCAGCTTGCCCATTTTGGGTTATATCTTTTACATAAATGCCCATATTTCCTTTGATACTATCTGATCCACCAACAATTGTAAAGCCTAATTTCTTCATAGCTCCTTTTTCAAAAATAATTCTTAATATCTTTGAGGGTAAACTACCAACTGGATTAGATAATGAGCATAAATTTGAGGTATATTTTTTTGTTACTTGAAACTTTTTCATGCCAGTAATTTTCCGATAGTCTTCATTGAATTTTACTATGTTATCTACTGAGTTCATCGAAGTAAAATTTTTATGAGTTAGAGTGGTGTACGCACTTGTTTTTGCTTTTTTATTTATTGAATTATGTAAGTCACATTCAGTTTTTGAATGAGATCTTTTGGGTCTATTGTAAGAAGAAATATCAACGGATGTATTATGTTTTAACTTTAGTATAGGTGGGCTGTCCGTACTGGGTGATACCGCGTTATCCAAAAGATTTGATATGCTACTGTTAGGCAACTTCTTTTTTCTCGGTCTTATTGATTTTTTAATTTTTTGGGTTAAGGTTTGTAGTTCTATACACTGTTTAAGAGGTGCACAGTCATTAACTAATGATACTTGATTTTTCGGTGCTTCAGACAACTCGAAATATGGATTTTTTTGAAAAAATTCATTATTTATTTTTTCAGGCACTAATGATTTTCTTGTAGAAATTTTATTAAGTCCTGAGTGCGCATCATGATTAATTAATTGTATTTCCTCGTTAACGCGTACAAGGATTCGACTATTTATAAAAGCTTCAAATTTTTCGTCATCACAACTATCAGTATCATCATCAGACATCGCAGAAGTATAAATAGTTGAATCTGTACTATTAACGGAATTTTCAAGGTCAGATGTATTCTTGTGCACATATTGTTTACTCGTAGCATAATTTGAACCATTGTGAATGCCTGTAAAATCGTTTATACAACCATTCCCACCAAGTTGTAGGTCATGCAACATATCTTCCAATTCAGGTCTAACAAGCACTTCTGGTCTCTGAAATCTAAAAAGTAGTAAAATAATATTTTATAAACAATTTCACAATCTTTTGTTTATTTCATATTATAAAAAAAATCATGACGAAAGGGACAAGTTTTGACTTCAAATTTACATACAAATAATTCCAAAATTTTTTTTATTTTAAAATCGGCTGAAATCATTACTAGATAGGTCCGAAGCATGCATACAATCATAAATTATTATAATAATAGCTATGATTGAAAAACCTGTCATAGGATGCTTTTATTTCGAGCGCGTTAAAAAAAAGTGTAATTGCTGGTTTGATGCATAGAATGGTTTTTTAAACTTCCCGCCAAGAAAATTGAAAATTTTCAAAAATTCGGGAAATTATTGTTCACACCCCGATTTTCAAAAATCGAGTTTTCACCAGATGTCGACGTTTTGAGGTGCTAGGAAGCTATTCTGACCATTTTTAGAATGGTATCTGTGTGTGCGCGTGTACGTGCGCGTGTGTGTAAGCTTGCTATAGCTATTTAACTAATAAGCCGATCGAAATGGTTCTTGCGGCAATCGAAATAGCTTGTTGGCCGTCAGCTTTTCTGAAAATTTAGTTCGATCGTTCAATTAGACTCTAAAATATAGAAAAAATACGGAAAAAAAATATTCTATTTTAGTTTTTTCGAAATTTTTCAGAAACGACTAAATCAATTAATTTTAAATTCTAATTAGCTCTAGAACTCAATAAAACGCGTCGATTGCCGCTACAATCATCTCAATCGGTTAATTCGATAGACATCGTAGAAAAAAGAAATGGTGAAAAACAGTTTTTTTTAATTATCTATGAATCCCGACTAGAAATTTTTATGTGAGACCTGCTGGGTCCTTATGGGATTGCCTTATAGGGACCGCATATAGGGATGTAACGCAAAGACCTATTGGGCCCTTATTGGGCAGTCCCAGCTATGCCCCAATAGGTAAATCCCCAAGAGATCCCACTAGCACATCCCTATTAAAAAAAAATATTAAATTGAGAAAGAAAATTTCAATTTGATCCAAAATGTGATTTAATGTATTAAGAACATTACTTAGAAGAAGTTAACATGGATTTAATTAATGAAAAAATCCCGGTGACTGTTGGGCTCGAACCTGCATCCCTACGATTCAAAGTCTTTGATGCTATTCACTGCGCTGAACCACGTATGTGATCGCGTTGGTGTAAATAGTATATTTATTATAACACCAAAGAATATTTGATGAAGATAAAAAAAATCCGTGATCCAATGATCGGCGTACTGTTTGTATAAATATATGAGGGCGAAACGGGGTACTTAAAGAATTACTAAGTTTTCGGAGACTCAAATACGTTGAATCTTTTTCTTTTTATGATATTCAAGGAGTATAGAAAAAAATTAATGCAGCTACACTTGAAATCAAGTAAACATACACTTACGAAATTGCACATTACATACGAAATTGATTATGCAACTTCTAATTTCACTGAAATTATGAATCATTCTTTCCAGATATTTTTCTATCAATTTCCATGTAAAATTGTAAATAAGGTGAACACAATATTTTTTTTTCAAATTGGGGTTTCCCTGTATAGCCCCACATGAAACTCTATGGGTAAAAGCTGACTATATAATTTTTTTTCACGTTGGGTTTTCCCACTTAGGTCCCACACAGAACCCAATAGTGTTACGTCCCAGCCTGTACGTCAGATGACGTGGGCATTTACTTCTCTAATTACCGACCTGAAATCTAACTAATTATATCGAATATCGATAACCAAGTAATCGTATTTAATTAATTATATAAAATAATATAATATAATAATAGAATAATATTATTTAAGACATTTGAACGTTAAGGATGAGTAATAGTTGATAAAGTTATTTTTCTATATTTTATCAAATATAAATAAGCGCTGACGTCTCGAGTAAATCCTCGAGACGTGCAGCTGCACAAACATCTTGTAACGGGGTGGAATGCTTCCGCATTTTAATTTAAATTTAATTTCGACTCGCGCCAAAAGATCCGCCCTCCTTCTTCAGCAACTGTCAATACTGAAGAAAAATACAGACACTGATGCGCCGGGATCGCTACGGTCGAGTTTTCGACTTCTGGTTTTAGGGGTTGGCTAACCTGAGTGGATAGGTACGAGGCCCAGAGACGACGAGCTGTCGGCTGTGGCTTGCAACAACCGCCGTGGACGGACGTGCTCAACCACTAACACCTTGGTATCCACTACAACTACTATCATCTACTACTACTACTACACGTGCTGATATTTTATACGTATAATGGGCCAAGAGCATCTAAGCCCACCTCAGGTGGAAGCTTATTCTTTTCTTAATTGAGTTAATTAAGTTTTATTTAAATCATTTATATTATTAATAATTATTGTGGATTGGAGCTGGTTTATTTGGAAAAGATTGGAATGGATTGGTGGACTTGGAAGGGGCTGGTTGGAGGTCTTTGGTCATGGAGGTAAAGGTTCGGTGGAAGGAAGGACTAGCTTGGATTGGAGATTGTTGGAGTAAGTGAGTCGAGTCATTTTGTTATTGTCGGGTTAACTATTTGATTTGTTAGATAATATTATTAATTGAAGAGTCGTTATAAATTAATAATTTAGTCAGTCGAGTCAGTAATATTTATTTAATTCAGTCGAGTCAGTTTCATCAGTCATTTTGGTTATTGTTCATCATTTCATTTATTATTTGTAAAGCGACTTCGTTGAATAAATGCCATAGTTTCATATTTAAATTTATACTGAATTCATAAATTTAATAACAACCTCCCTGATAAGTTTAGTATAAGATCTCTCTCTCAATTTTAATACTGCGTGGTTCAGTACGGGGTTACTCTCGTCCTGAGATTACTGAGCCTAGTTGGACAGGTACGTAAAACACCTCAAGTTTTACACATGTGTGGGCCCTTGTTTTATCACGACCACATTTAGTTGATAAAATAAGTGGACCCGTTACAATCTATTTTGTTTAAGATAACTTTCGTTAACAGATAAGTGACTCATTTGTTAGTAACAAAAGCGGAGAGATCGTGAGAATTAAGTATTTTCAATAAATATTAGAATGGATCATTCGAGAACATGCGTTATCTCGAATGACCCCTCCATATGAACCGATGCGCGGGTCTGATGCCCAAACGTATTGATAAGAGTTACTCTAGTTTTTCTCGATCAAGAGAAGTCAGTCTGAAACATAGAATCATCGAGAGCAGTCAGGCTCAGCATAAAAACCCAACTTCTTTCTCACCCTCTCGAAGTTATTGTTGAGAATAACAACAAGATTATAATATCACAATTGTACGTTTCACAACTCTTCAACTATCTCTTTATTTATTGAATAAAACAGATCCAGATACTAGATTAAATAATATATAGATATAACCAGTTTATTTCAACCACCAAATGGTGGCTGTTCAACCCATACTTAATTATTATTTATAATTATGTGTAAGTCTTCATTACGTCCGGAATTAAATTCATATTTATTGACTTGAACATCTAATCGGGTATTGCGTCGCAATTAACCGGTCAGGACTTGTCGCGCGTGGGTCCAACTCAGTCAATCACCGGGTATCTGTTTGTGTTCTCATTAAATATTTAATTCAATTGTGTTGGAGATTTAATATTAATATTTATTGTTAATATTAGCTAATAATAACACCAGTTGAGTTTAATATTTAATGCTTAGTCGCATTCCTGGATAATTATTCAATTCAACGAATTTATTCATTTCTCACTGAACATTTGGTTCAATTATATTTAACATTCGATTGATAGTCGCGTTAATAATTGACGATAATAGTACGAGTAATATCGGTATTTCAATTTTGTTCGCGTTCTATTGATATTAACTGACATCAAGCAATTGAATAGATCAAATTAACTTCATTGAAATTAACGGTCCTGCCGCCATCCACAATCTATCAACAAAATTGATAAGATTCAAATTAAATTCATCTTTAAATCAACGACTAGTCGTATTATTGCCTTGCATAATCAACCCGAAGTTTATAATATCTGGATAAAATCTCACGATATTAACATTTCAACGAGTCAGACGTTACCTACCCGATCGATCGGCAATTTCACTTCTACGCGTTCAAGCTACGGCCTAACTATCCATCAGTGGATAATTAAGGTTAATCGCATATCGATATACAGACGTGTATATCCTCTCGCAATCGACATCCGTGATCACGATCAAATCTCTCGAATAATTATTCACTCACTCGTACTAATTTACGGCCTAATTATCTACCAGTGGACAATTAGAGTCTCTATCTCTTCTCATATACAGACGTGTATATATATCTTACAATCTTACAATTCAGTCTCGAGCAATTTACGATGATCTAGCACCGCGTAATTTCTAACTCTATACGTTCTTACGTATATAATACAACATATATATCCATACATACACTGATAAAAAGAAACCTTTGAGTCAACTTGGTTTGAGTTGAGCCAAATACGCCACGACTTTAAATACGGCGAAACACGCTACGACTTTGGCTGAAAAGCCACACGTATTTGGAGGGTATTATCTACTCAAATACATGGCGTACTTGTGAACATATCATTTGCATTTGCGACGACTTTTACGCACTCAATTAAAAAATATATGTAATTGAGTCAACATACTAGAAACTTTATTCCACCTACTTTTGCTTTTGTTTCTAGAATACTTAAATTTAATGTAAAAAATGATGATATTCTATCTATTTTTTTTTAATTTGAGTAAGCTTACATTTAGTCGTAAGAATATAATTTTTTTTCAACTCGATTGCTTTATATCTTTCTTCTAAAACACCGTAAATTGTACGAAATTCATATAACGTTACTTCAATTTATTCAAGTTGTCGAGTCATGAATGGTCGATCTTGCATCAAAATAATACTCTGTAGAATAGAATAGAACCAGAGTGTATTCAGAGTAAATGAATACTTACAAAAATTTTTTTTAAATTTACCGAAATTTATTATTTATAGATTATTCAAGAGCATTTATTGAAAATAAAAATTATTTTTTTTATTACCTGAAACGTACTTTATATATCTGGATAATAAAAAAAAATTATCCAAAGGAACAAAAATAGACATTGTTGTCACAATGTAATATAGAATATACTATATTACCATCAAAAGAGGCACTTGTCACTAGGTCGGACGACAGAGGAGTAGCCGTGCCAGAATTGTTTTTAAGTATAGAATATAAGAACTCTGAAATATATATCTAACCAGGAACAGCACAAGAGGTTGCGTGCGATCTAGTGGTGAGCACTGAACAACTTCTACCGCTGCTTATTCGAGTTCGGTGCTTTATGAAAAACGTTTATAAAAAAAATATATTAAAAATATATAAAAAATACATAAATAAATAAATATATATATATATATATATATATATATATATATATATATATATATATATATATATATATATATAATATGCATCTAAAATAAATTTTTAATAGCTAACTTTTGGCCGATTTTTGTATATATTTTAAATGTAATTTAAATATTTTTAAAATAGATTTTAAGGCGTATAAAAAATACATGCTTAAAAATATATAAAAATTATATTAATAATATATTTCAAATATATAAAAAAATATAATTATGAAAATATGAAAAAAATATTTTTAATTTAACCAACAACATAAGAAAAAAAATATAATAAAATTGTATATTTTTTATGTATTTGAAATATATTTTCTTTATATTTTCATATATGTATGTTTTATATATTCTAAGATACAGAGAAAGAGGAAGCAAAATAGAGTACCCCCAAAATCTCATAAAAAAACAAAAATTATATTTTTTTAAACCTTCGAAATTCACTTTTGTAAATGTAAGTGACCATTGTTTTGAATTTTTTTTGTTAAACTTTTTCGAAAATCGAAAGTGTCAGTCAAAAAATGTTAATGACTTTTGTTTTATGATAAAAAGCATTGAAAAATTTTTAATTTTCGCTTGCATCTAATAATTATGTGAAATGTAATTTTTCTTCATGTAAATTACTTACAAGAAAATTTAATGTAACCGAATTTATTTAATATCCAGAAATTTTTTTTTCTTTTAACTTTTTTTAGAAAGTACCCTATTTTGCCCGCAAAAATGAAATTTTTTTTTTTTAATGTCCTCTGAAAATTTTTTCTAATATTTACTTTGAATATCATTGAAAAAAAAAATTTACAATGTTCGAATTCTCAATAACTTAGTATTTCCTTAAGTAGCCCGTTTTACTCCTTTCATCCTTTTTTTAATATATTTGAGTTACATTTAAAATACGTAAAATATTTACGAAAATCGGCCAAAAGTTAGCTATGAGAAATGTATTTTTTACACATATTTTATATATATTTATATAATTTTGATGTATTTTTACTATATTGCACACCTCAATCGCGAAAGCGTTGAGTGTGCTTTACTGTCACTCTCTCGCTCTCGGCCCTTTCACTGACTTTAAATCCTCTCTACTTTCTTTATAGTACACCAAAGTTGTTAATAGTGTATACCATTTTAAAGGAAATTTATTAAGGAACATTTTTCAATGTAATCCTTATTTAATTCATGATGTGATCAATTAAAAAAAAGTGATTTAGTCTGAAGCCCCCAGTGCGTCAATTGTGGTGTTCGGACTCGTCTAAACACGATAACTTTCGAAAAACAAGACTTATCGACTTATTTTTTTTTTTATTGTCTGTGTATTTTTGATCACAAGAACCCTTTCAAAAATCACTATCTGAATCCTTTTTGTTTTGGTGTAATTAATAAAAAACGTAAAAACTGATTATTAACAAAAAAAAAATTTAGCTGCCATTTTTTTTTTTTATTAATTTTTTTTAAATCACATGTCAAATGAGTAATATTAATAAAAAAAAAAATGAGGTTTTTTTTTTATTACTCATGATTATAAATTATGAGCAATAATAATAGTAAAAATAAGCGATTGAGGTGTGCACTTTTGGATTTTCCAACTTTTTTTTTTATAATCGTTTTTCACGAGGGATGTTTTAGATAAAAAAAAAAGTGATTTTTGTATTCCATTCATGCTCTTGAATATTCTAAAAATAATAAATTCCTGTAAAATTTTTTTTTCAATCTGTATTCATTTACTCTGGATACACACAATCAATGATATATTCAACTTCTTCAATTACAAAAGTACATTGCAGGTAGTAAATTAGTAGTCATATAAAAATAAAATAAAATTTAGTCAGTGGTACAAGTTCCTTGTGGCCAGAAAGTATCCAATTATTTCAAAGTCATTTGTATTATTATTGAGTAAATCATATGATTGACTGACTACTATAATATATTGAGGAAAATAAAAAGTAAGTTAAGATAATTGTATAAAACTTTTCATCAACAACATTTACAAAATTGATTGAAAGAAATTAATAATTTCCATCAACTTAAAACAGTATTTTTTTCAAATTCATAGTTGTTTTTATCACATGCATAGACGACTTCAGCTCCATCTCTTATTTTTTACTGTAATCTCACATTTGGTTTCATCAAATACATCGTTTTTGACAGAAATATTTCTATAGTAAGCCTAAAACCGTAAAGTCTTTTATTCAAATCTCCCTATGAACTTGTTTCAATTTCCATGTTTTTAAATCAATTGAAATTCATTTGACTCAAGTTCGGATAGGCCAAGTACGCAGCGTATTTCGGAAGAAAACACGATTTTTATCAGTGTACACATACACACATATATTGTGTCAATTGTTCAACGAGTTACTATCATTATCATTATCTCAACATTCTTGTAACTTTCTTCGAAGGGTTTTATGCCGTAGTGCTTTCCCTATTTTTTTGGGTCACAATATATTTTTCGTTTTGTGACACCCAAATCACGACTTTCATTGAATACTACCTATCTTATCCGATCCATCCTGATAACCTCTTAATTTAATTTAGATTATTAATTCAATTTAATTTCCAGGTAAATGTAATTTTATATAAACAATACAAAATGCACAACAACAAATAAATGAACATTTTCATGCTAACAAGGACGTAACATAGGATAAAACTTATAATAATTCAATTTCTTTTCGATTCGGATTTCCCAATTGGGTTTTCATTGGGTCCTCATATGGATTTCCTTATTGGACATGTCTTATCGGAACCCAATGAGGTCCATATGTATACTCTGGGCGATCCCACAGTACTTTCTAGTCGGGTACAAAATCACCACTCAACTTTTTTTTATAGTCAATATTTCAATTGTTATAAGTAAATAATTTAAATAATAAGACTTCCAGAGCTCATAACTATTGAACTGTTCTTATACAAAAAAGTTTTCAATGGCAGCCTTGTAGAGGATTATTTTTACTACAAAATTGCGATTCAACTTTTTTTTTTATAGTCAATATTTTAATTGTTATCATTAAATAATTAAAATAATGAAACTTCAAGAGCTCATAACTAACTATTGAACTGTTCATCATACAAAAAAGTTCGTAGCGAAAATTTTGTAGAGAATCAAATGTACTACAAAATTACCATTTAACTTTTTTATTTACAACCAACAGTTTAGTCTCCAGATGTAAAAATAACGAATTTTCGTAAAAGTTGCATATTCTAACGTCATTAATAGACGAAATATTGAGGGCACCGATTTGATTCTTTGGACTTATTTATAGACAATTTATTGCTTAAGAAGGTTCACTGATCAATAATGTCAAAAAAAAGTCTTCACAGTTTGCAGCCATAAATAATGTAAAAAAAATAGTTCTCCCATGTTATTAAATGGGAAAACTTTGAGATCGATGATGGACCGCTTAAAATTAAAGTTAAGGGCTGAAATTTGGACTGAATTTTTTTTAGGACTGACCAACACATTTTTCGTGTGCGAGTCAAAAAAAAATTATCGATTTTTTTTGGAACACCCTAATACCCATATTGCTCTGAAAATATAGGGCATTATTCACATTATGCATGACTATGAGTTATGGTTTTATTCATGTATAAGGTATACAGAGTAAAGTGGTGACGCGGCCGATGATCCGACGACAAATGATCCGCGACAATACATCCGCGACATTTGATCCGTCGATAATTGATCTGCCGACAATTTATCCTTACGACAATTGATCCAAGTGACAATTATTGTGTGTAAGATTACCATTAACTCTTTCAAATATTTTAATTTCGAAAATTTTCTAACAAGTAATAGTCTGATTTGGTTACGTATCACCGTCTGATTTTCTTTGAAATGGTACAGTATTATTGCAAGTGCATGGATTTATATATTTTATATGTCCACGCACACAAAACCCCTGAAAAAAAGGCACCGTACTATTTCAAGCGTATAGGTTTATATATTTAAGGAATTTTGTCGATTGTTGATTTACAGGTATGAGGTATCTTTGGATGAATTGTCTTAAGGATTATTTGTCCGTGGATATAATGTCGTGCGGACCAAATGTTGTGTGGATCCAATGTCATCGGATCAAATGTCGCGGATCGATTGTCGCGGATCAATTGTTACGTAACTGAGTAAAGTAGTTAAACTGAATTTATAAATAAATATTTTTCAAATTTTCTACAATAGTCATTTCCTTTAAATTTTTTGTACTTTTACGTAACATTAGAACATAAAATTTCAGTAACTATTGAATATGTACCTGAGATTATTTCTATTTGGTTCAATAATAATTATTCTATGTGCTAAATTGGTGACTATTAAGGAATTCCTCATCAGGTTCCATGCAGTTTTGACAATATTAAAAAATTTATACCTCAAATACAAGCTTGATTCCGTAGTTCAAATTTTCAGAGCTTCTTGGGGACAGAATAAAGCAACTTTCCTAAAAGTTTAAAATAAAGCGAAGTTCGGAGAAAAAAGTTCGAGCTATTTTAAAAACAGCGATTTTTTTAAGTTTTATCGGTTTGAAATAGCTATAACTTTACAGAATCGGAGCAATTAAGCAAAAGCTGGGTAGGTTCCATTAAAATATACCCCGACAAAAGATATTAGCTACTGGTCGACTCTCAACTTCAAATACGGTACGTATAATAGTGTTTTATAAATACCCTGCTTCAAAAATCCGATAGATTCTTATAGCGGTATATTTAAGGCCCTATACTTAACTATAGGATTACGGCACGTGAGTAACTATAAACACTTCTCTCTGGTGCGCTCTCATTTGTGAAATATTTTTCTGCCTGTTATGTCTACGGGCTTTTTTGTTCTGGTTACCATTGCAAATCTTTATCTGCAATCTTCCCAGATTGCAAATTGGTTCAAAAAATTGTGAAACTGGATACAAAGTTATTAATTTTTTTTTTTTCCACCTTTTGTGATTTGGAGGTTAATTGTGCTTTACTCTTAAATACGTGAGCCTAGTCAACTTTGTCTAAGTTACTTTTTTCTGTTTTTTCAAAACTGTATTACCAACATACCATCGTGGCGCAGTGTTAAGCAGGTGCTATAAGCATACCATAGATGGTGTCACTTGTTACATAAACATACACTTCTATTTATATCTGAAATTTGACAGCTCTTCAAGATTTTCTTCCTATTGATATGTTGTCGTGTATGTTATGAATTGTTTTAGGTGCAAAAAATCAGTAATTCGACCATTAAGGTGTAAAACGTGTAAACTTGCATATCATCCAAGTTGTGCTAAGGAAACTGCAAAGTCAAAAATAATAACTTGCTGTGTTAGTTCATTTATCTCGCCTAGTTCACCGCTCACTAGACCATCCAACACTCAAGATCGCTCGTCTCAACACTCGGCTGAAAAATCTAGCGCCTTACCTACACTTCGTAGAAGATCTTCTCTGATAAATTTCAAATCAATAAACTCTTCACTTAAAACTCCACCTATAACAAGTATTGGGGAAGATTCTGTATTTTTATCTCCGTCTGAAATCAACTCCCCTACGACGGCTAATGTAAACAACCTAAATTCTCCAGTAAACTCACTGAAAATGTCTGATACTGGTACTCGGGAGTTAACAGGAGCGATTATGTCTGCTGCTGGTATTGAAACACAAATAGGCTTGCCCTCTAACACTCAAGCACATACAGGACTACCTATCACTTCCACTTGTACTCAAATAACTTCAAGTTTGCCTTCATCAAGCCAGGCTACCATAAATAAACCAGACTGGTCCAAATATAATCTAGAAGATAAAATGAACATGCTACTTGACTTGTCATTTAACAATAGTTTTAACATTCAAAACGTCTCAGACAGTCTTAAAAAGCATAGTGAACAAATTCAAAATTTAGCAGCTAATCTCAACATAAGTAATGGCCAGATAAAGACTTTAGCACAGGATCTCAAAACAGTAAATGAAACCTTGACGGAAGTCACCAAAACTCAACTTGATTATCAAGATGAAATTAAGGATCTTCGTGAGAATCTAAAGGAGAATATTAACAAGTGTGAAGATAACTCGACCTCTATTACTCTTATTAAATCCACCCTTGACTCCTTTGCAAATCCTCAAACTTCACAGTTTCAAAAACAATATCGTAGATCCTCACAGCTGCTGATATCTGGGATTCCAAGCGTCCTAAGTTCTGGGCATACAAATGAACAGATTGTAAACAAAGTCTTTGACAAACTCAGCATTGGAAATTTGTAAATGATATTCTTGAAACCAGAGAATTTTCAAATAGAAGGAGACAAAGTGGTCCAAACACTACACAAAAGTATCGCTCTATTATTGTTAAATTTAAATCACCCGAAATCTGTGAACATATCATTGAGGTAAAGCGTCGATTCCCCAAACTACTTGTCAATAGTGTATTCATTACAAATGCTAAAACAGACGAGAATAAACTGATTTACATTAATGAATTCCTACATACTGAAGCTTATAAATTTCTGCAAAAAATCAAAACTACAGCGAAGCAACTAAAAATTAAATATGTCTGGACTTTCCACGGTAATGTTTATGCTAAAAAGAATGATGATTCGGCTAAGGCTCTTATCACCTCTGAAGATGATCTCATTCAACTTTCCTAGCAACCAACAAATCAGCTCATTGTTACATCTACGTCAATAAATATCCTAAATCTAAACATAAATAGTTACTTAGCTCATTTAACACAGTTTGAAACCTTAGTAGATGAATTGAAACCACACATTATCACGGTAGTTGAGACTTGGCTTAATCCGGATATTCACATTGCTCTTAAAGATTATACCATCTTACGACGTGATCGAAGTCTAATAAGCGCAAATGGCAAATATATTCGAGGTGGAGGTGTAGCCTGTCTTGTTCACAATTCACTGAAGTCTAAACTACTGTTCTCCTCAGAATCACAAGACATTAATAATCCAGAGTTTTTAATCATAGACATTATCCCACCAGCAGGTTCACACATACTTCTATCCGCAATCTACCGAAGACCACAAGGACAACAACTAGATAATTTCTTTGTTCAATTCAGTAAATATTACCCATTGTATAAGAATATTCTCATTATGGGTGATCTAAATTGTAATCTACTAAAATCGGATCGTCTAGCAAATCATTTAACATCATTTATCTCCGAATCTGGACTCTATTGCATACCGTTTGAGCCGACATTCCACACTACTAATGTTGACTCTTGGCTTGATGTGATTATCATCGATTGTGCAGAAAAATTAGGTAGTTATACAAAATCAAAGACACCTTTTGTAGGTGGACATGATTACCTTTTCTGCACCTATAAATTTGAACTAAGAACAGCTCTTGATAGACAAGTCCAATTCCGTGACTTTAAGAACTGTGACCATCAAGGCTTAGCGGTAGACTTAAATCAAAAACTGAATCTGAACAACATTAACCTGGAAGAATCTGACCCTAATGAACTTGTTATGCAGTTTATAAATTCAGTTACCTCCTCACTCGATAATTTTGCACCATTCAAAATACGAAAGCTAACTCGTCCAAATAGTCCATGGTTAAATAATAACTTGAAACAAGAATTTCGTCAACGTGATAAATTATACAAATATGCTCGTCGTACTGGAGATGCAAATTTGTTAGCACTTTATAAGAAAAAGAGAAAAGAATTAAAAACCAAACTAAACTCTGCAAGAGATGCGTATTTTAAAGAAGTTCTTGAAAACTCGTCTCAGCAAACTGATATCAGGAGTAATCTAAAACGTATGGGTATTATTAAAGCCAAGAAATCATCGCCTCTAGATCATTTTAAAGCCGATGACCTAAATAAATTCTATGCAAATATTGTTCAGAAGCATCCATCTTGCTCTTGTGATTATATAAATAACTTATCATCTATTGCCGTTAGAAAAGTTGATAGTGTTTTCAAATGGTCTCAAATAGACATAGTTGATGTAACTAAGAACTTAAAAATGACACTTCAAAAATCAAAAGGTAGAAGCCCTGATGGTCTGGACCTCAAATGGTTGAGAGATCTTATACCACACATCTCACTTTTTCTGATGACCATTTTTAACTGCTCAATAAATACTGATACTTTTCCTAATGCTTGGAAATCGGTTTTTATCATACCTTTAAATAAGATAAATCCACCGAAATCAATGTCGGATACGCGACCCATAGCTAATATATCCCACCTGGCCAAGGTTTTTGAACGTATCATAGCTAATCAACTAGTAAACTACCGAGACAAACAATATTTTAGATGAGTATCAATCTGGATTCCGGAAATATCACAGTACACAAGCAGCTCTGCTACTATTAACTGATGACATTCGTAAAGCTATTGATAGAGATGAGCTAACATACCTCATACTCTTTGACTTCACGAAAGCCTTTGATTATGTGAATCATAAAGTTCTATACATCACAATGTATGAAATAGGTTTCTCCATTGAGGTTATACGTTGGTTTCAATCATATCTTACTGGCAGGTCGCAATCTACACTCAATCCTGACTCCTCTCCATCAGGTTCTGTAAATACTACTTCTGGTGTTCTACAAGGATCAATTTTAGGTCCAATCCTCTTTTTAATAATTATAAATGGAGTATCAAAGCAACTAAAATTCTCAAAATATGGACTCTACGCTGATGATGAATACACCTATCTCCATTTCAAACCTTCTCAAATAGACGTTGCTGCAAATAAATTTATTATTGATGGTAAAGCTATAGCTGATTGGGCTAAGGAAGCAGGTCTTGAAGTTAACTTTCAAAAGACAAAAGTTATGATCTTAGGGAGTAATAACAAACTTAGGCACCTAAACAATTGCAACCTACCTCAAATAATTATTGAGGGAAACATTATACCTTATGTAAATACTACTAAACATCTTGGTATTCACTTGTCAAGCAATCTCTCCTGGGATGTTCACGTAGCCCATATAGCCCGGAAAGTTTATGGCACTCTAAACTGTTTAAAACATCGAAAGAACATACTCTCTATCTCTACTCGCAAGCTTCTAATTTTGGCTACCATCACTCCAATCATTGATTACTGCTCAATAGTATTTATTGATTCATCCAAAAGATTAGATTATAAACTCCAACGTCTTATGAATAACTCTATCAGGTTTATCTATAATTTAAGACGAGATGTACATATCACTTCTTTTAGACAGTCATTAAACTGGCTCACAATTCAATCCAAAAGACGTTACTGCCTAGCTTGTTTTCTTTACAAACTCTTCAATAGTGGTAAACCAAAATATCTGAGAGATCTTTTTGAGGAAGAACCTCCAGACATTAGAAGGTCAGAGAGAATAGCAGCTAAAAACAACAACATCACGTTTAAATTTCCAAATTTCTCAACCTCAGTATTCGAACACTCTTTTATAATATCTGCAATCAGACTTTGGAAAGAACTGCCAATTGAGATAATAAACTCGCTTAGCTATGATACTTTTAAAACTAGCGCCTATAAATTCTTCCTGAATCAAGAAAGAAGAGGCTAACTACAAACTTCAAATAAATAATCTGAGTCTATACAATCAAATTAACTTATTTTTGATATGAACTACTGTTAATAATTTGCTATTTATGATGATATATGAGCTGATTTACATTATTGATATTTTGATTTTGATTTATATTTGTGATGTGCCTTCAAGATATTTACAAACTGATGTCGAATTATCTATTTGTATGAAATAAGATCTAAAGTCTATTACTATTATTTCATGTTTAAATGTTTATTAGCTCTTCTTATTGAATATAAAATCAGGGTATAAATTAAATATAAATTAAATAACAAATCTCTTACGTGTACTTAAATAAAACTAATATGTATATGTTTGCCATTCGGCCAAATGCCTTGGCATCAAATAAATTTAAATAAATAAATAAATAAATAAATATAGCACTTCTCATAGAACTCATTCATTCTTATAAAATCTCTATAGGAATGCATGAGAATCTATTGGATTCTTTGGGATTTTCTAAATAGGGTAGGCAAAATTTAACCAAAACAGTTGTTTAGTTGGAAGCTATTAGCTGAGCCCGATATTAGTTTAGACCTAATATCTATTTTTTTTATAAAAGTAGAAGTTTTACTGAGAAGAATGCCGCTGGGCAGGAGTCTTTAAGTTGTATACAAGCTGACATACAAATATTTGAAAATTAGTGAAAAATCGACATTTTTAAAAATTCAAAAAATTCTCCAGCGGCCGGATTTTTAGATATCGGGCTCAAATTTTTAGGATCGTCTTCTTTTTAGGTGTACTTTAGAGGAAAAAATCGGCATCAAAATCTTCGACCCCAGTGCGCACACTTTCGTCGAGAATTAATGGATCTGCCCTATAAATAAAATTCTCTACAAAAAGATCTCGTGGTGTTTTGTGATAAGTCTGATAGTTTCACCGAAAAAGTAAAAAGATCTCGATATTTACTATAAAGGCCCTAGTATAAAGGTATAAGTATGGCGAATCGGCCCCAGAAAGATATTTGAATGATACTTAGAGGATATGTAGGTACTAATAAAATACTAAGATCCTGAAAGTTTCAGATGTCTAACTAAATCCGTTTCCAAGAAAATAAATATTATGTAAAAAATAGAAAAATTTTTTTTTCTCAGGATTGGCTTGACCAATTGGTCTAAAAATTTAGTATGTTATGGGAGCTCATAATAGCTTTCAAAAAAAATAATTAACAGTTTTATAGCTTCATAAGATCCTTGAAAAAAAAATTGTTTTTTTCTAAATTGTTTTTTCTAACTATGATACAATTTTGACACAATTATGAAACTATTTTTTTTTCAAAGCCTTATGTACTCCCCTATAACACATAATTTTTTTAGATTTTTAAAAAAGGTACGCCATCGTTAAAAAAATTAAAAACCATTTTTCTGCTCAATTAATGCATCTATTCAAAAAGTTTAGGCTATACTTTTTTAATTTAATACATATTCAGATAGTTAGTAGCTATCAGAAATAATATTTTGTACTTAAAACAATGACAAAAATTTTTTCATCAATGTGAAAAATTAAAATAGTTAAAAATAATTAATTATATATTAATTTTATTAAATATTTTTAAAACAACTTTTTGTTTCACAGCTTGCCCGTGTAAAAAAAATTTCTCCCGGAGGGATCCCGGATTTGGAACCTGCCGCTCATGAGACTGACCGGAACTATAAGCGGAAGAATGGTGGAACCTTTTAAATTGGTAAAGAGCGTATAATATAGATATGAAATTCTCAAGAAAAATGTTAGCTTCTATTTTGAACGAAAATTAGTAAATTCTGCTAACTTTTATAATGTTTAAGATTTTAAATAGTGTCGCTGAAATTCCTGAAATCTTCCGATAAGAGTATATTGGGTATTTTCAGGTGAAACTGCGGAATACAGAAAATACCAATACTGCCACGTAAATTCCTGGAATCTTCCAAAAAGAGTTCGTCGGGTGCTTCCAGGTGAAGCTGCGGAATACAAAAATACTAATAGTGCCGCGGCAGTATTGGTATTTTCTGTATTCCGCAGTTTCACCTGAAAATACCCAATATACTCTTATCGGAAGATTTCAGGAATTTCAGCGACACTATTTAAAATCTTAAACATTATAAAAGCTAGCAGAATTTACTAATTTTCGTTCAAAATAGAAGCTAACATTTTTCTTGAGAATTTCATATCTATATTATACTAGGGTGCTTCGTTTCCGGCGAAAGTATTTTTTTTGTTGCTCATCAAGCAAAATATTGTTCTTTATGCTGAAACAAAAATTCCTGCCAAGTTTGAGCTCTTAATTCCAATCTTAAGTACTTTCCATTTGATTTCAAAGATTTCCCATTTAAAATACACGTAAATTAAATTACTTTTTTTTTAATTTTCTAATACTCAGCTGCGTTTTATGATATCGACTCGGTTTTGGTGGCAAATTATAGCGCATTTGGGGTTCTTCAAAAGTGCCCATAGTAACTTAGCTGTAATTCCAGCTGTTTCACTGATGTTCGCTGAGGAAGTCATTTTTCGTATCAAATTGACCTTTATTGGTTTGCAGAACGTAAACCAATGAATGCACACCAAAAATGTGGATAGCAATTTTATAGGAAATTTTATTCCCTTCAAAAAAAGTCCTATGAGTCAAGTCGCTAAAATCCATAGTTTCCGAGTTATAGGAGTTTTAATAATTTAAAAAATAAAATAGCAATTGTCATTTTTTTTTTTAATATTATATTTTTTAAATTATTAAAACTCCTATAACTCGGAAAATATGGATTTTAGCGACTTGACTCATAGGACTTTTTTTGAAGGGAATAAAATTTCCTATAAAATTGCTATCTACATTTTTGGTGTGCATTCATTGGTTTACGTTCTGCAAACCAATAAAGGTCAATTTGATACGAAAAATGACTTCCTCAGCGAGCATCAGTGAAACAGCTGGAATTACAGCTAAGTTACTATGGGCACTTTTGAAGAACACCAAATGCCCTATAATTTGCCACCAAAACCGAGTCGATATCATAAAATGCAGCTGAGTATTAGAAAATTAAAAAAAAAGTAATTTAATTTACGTGTATTTTAAATGGGAAATCTTTGAAATCAAATGGAAAGTACTTAAGATTGGAATTAAGAGCTCAAACTTGGCAGGAATTTTTGTTTCAGCATAAAGAACAATATTTTGCTTGATGAGCAACAAAAAAAATACTTTCGCCGGAAACGAAGCACCCTAATATTATACGCTCTTTACCAATTTAAAAGGGTCCACCATTCTTCCGCTTATAGTTCCGGTCAGTCTCATGAGCGGCAGGTTCCAAATCCGGGATCCCTCCGGGAGAAATTTTTTTTACACGGGCAAGCTGTGAAACAAAAAGTTGTTTTAAAAATATTTAATAAAATTAATATATAATTAATTATTTTTAACTATTTTAATTTTTCACATTGATGAAAAAATTTTTGTCATTGTTTTAAGTACAAAATATTATTTCTGATAGCTACTAACTATCTGAATATGTATTAAATTAAAAAAGTATAGCCTAAACTTTTTGAATAGATGCATTAATTGAGCAGAAAAATGGTTTTTAATTTTTTTAACGATGGCGTACCTTTTTTAAAAATCTAAAAAAATTATGTGTTATAGGGGAGTACATAAGGCTTTGAAAAAAAAATAGTTTCATAATTGTGTCAAAATTGTATCATAGTTAGAAAAAACAATTTAGAAAAAAACAATTTTTTTTTCAAGGATCTTATGAAGCTATAAAACTGTTAATTATTTTTTTTGAAAGCTATTATGAGCTCCCATAACATACTAAATTTTTAGACCAATTGGTCAAGCCAATCCTGAGAAAAAAAAATTTTTCTATTTTTTACATAATATTTATTTTCTTGGAAACGGATTTAGTTAGACATCTGAAACTTTCAGGATCTTAGTATTTTATTAGTACCTACATATCCTCTAAGTATCATTCAAATATCTTTCTGGGGCCGATTCGCCATACTTATACCCCTACGGCCTTTGACTTTAAGCTCCAATAACTTTTCAACAGATGAATTTATCAAAAAATGACAAGAGACTTTTTTTGTAGAGCGTTTAATTCCCTACAAAAATATATCCTAAGCTCATCTGTACAATGAGACATTGCCGAGGTATAAAATTCCAAGCTTAAAATTTTTTTTTCGTATGTTATCTAAATGGAAAATAGAAAATTATGATTCGCGACCTCTAAATATTAATATTATGAGCTCATATTTTCACAGAAACTTTATTTTGGCATCCTCTGACAGAATTCCACGGCCGTTCGAAAAAAAAACATTAGTCGATTTTTTTGACACACCTTAATAAATATATATTAGGGTGGCCAGAAAAAAAACCGACTATTTTTTTCCGAATCTATTATGAAAATTTGTTGGTTTACGATATTTTAAGAAGCCTTTCCAAAAATCAGCCCAATCACAAATTTCTAAGTCGCTCACGAATTTTGAATATATCAAAAATGATCGAAATTTGAATTTTTCAATTCAAATTTTTTTCTTTCTCGTGGCAGCAATAGTTTATACTTGTAAAATCATGACTACGCTGAAAATTAAAGCCCAAAATTTAAATATTTAAACCTCGCTCAAGAATTTTGAATGTTTCCGAGTACTGTCTTTTGAACGTTTTCGAGCGACCCTTGAATATTAATAATAAAGTTTCTCGATTTTTTCACCATCAATTTGCATCACAATGAGTGAAAATATAACCCGAGAAATAGAAATAATAAGTTATTTAAATACTTTTTTATTTTTTGATTTAATTTTTAGGTTTTTTTGCTTATTCAAAACGTACCAAATTTTATTGTTTAAGACTGTCCTGTATATTTTTGGTTATGCAAAAGTTATATTTTAGTGAAATGACAATAATTGAGTTATAAAAAAATACAAAACTAATTCAAACTATTAGCTACATATCATCAGTTAATATTCAAAAAAAATTCTTGAGCACTGTTTAAATATTCATTTTTCCGTCTGAAATTTTCAGCATAGACATGATTTTACAAATATAAACTATTGCTGGCACGAGAAAGAAAAAATTTAGAAATAAAAAATCCAAATTTCAATCATTTTTGATATTTTCAAAATTCGTGAGCTACCTCGTGAAAATTTTTTATCGAGCTGATTTTTGGAGAGGCTTCTTAAAACATCGTAAGCCAACGAATTTTCATAAGAGACTTGAAAAAAAAAAATAGTCGGTTTTTTGGGCCACCCTAATATATATTTATACAGTAGACCTAATGATACGTGTCCATTCTATTCGACGGATTGAGACAAATTGTAGTGTAATTATTTAAAAGTTTCGACGTTAGGACAATGGGAATTAGGATTTATAGCAAAAATTTACACGAAAATAAAATAGAACAAAGTACGATGTTTTTGTACCTGCTTGAACCGTCTTTTGTATTTTTATCTAAATTATCATCTTTTTGGTAGATTGATTCTGAGTTAAAATCAGTTTCCATTTGGACCAGTTCAAGATTTGCAGGGGCAGTTCCTGTTTTTGTTTTCTGAACATCTTGATTTTTCGAAACGAATTGTGAAGTATGATGTTGGTCTTCCGAATGACGAAACAGGTTCTTAAAATTATCTTCTTTAGAAAACGATGATTTAGATCGTATAGCAGTATTGTTTCGAAACTCAATAATATTTCCAAGAAAACCATCACTTAATGTTCTATTTGTGCGATGGAATAAATCGTTGTCTGAATCAATTTCTTTTGTTGTTTTATAATGATGTTTGCTTTTACTTTTGAATTTTTCTTCTATAGGCTTAAATAGACTTAGTAAAGATTCTACTGCCGATTTGTTTTTTGATCTTAGTGTATAGATGTTCTGAAAGAGAAAAAGAAAGAAATTCAGCATTTATAACAAAAATAAAGCATAATCAACTTTTAATGCAAAGTAGAATTCAAAGCAAGAAGTAATAGAAACTGGTTAAATATTTTTTATACTGAGTGATATAATAAGTTCAATTTACTCATGAGCTCGACAGTTTTCCTACTGCTTCATAATAAGAGTTTGTTGCAGCAGATTTACTGTTATATATTTTTTAATAAAATTTCAGGACAATTCGATATAAAGCTTGGTTACTGAATCAGTATACGGAGAGTAATTTACGGTCACGATTACAGCATTTCAGGAATGATTTACATATTTTATGGGAAGAGTATTTTTTAAATATCGATTATAGATTGAGACAGTGCAAACTGTAGTCCCATGTCAGCTTACGAATGGTTCAGGAAATTTCGTACATGACAATTAGCTCAGGAAAGTTTAGGTAACGAATTCACACAAGCGCAAGGATGATATACAAGCAAGCAGTGCGTCAACAAAAAAAATAAAATAAAAATGAACACCTCTCGAGGCGTGACAGAGGATTTTGAAAAAGTATAGAATCATGGATTTTTTGCTTCATTTTTCGACCATTAAGATTTTAGTAAAGTGTGTGAAGTGCTATGTAAAAATTACTGCCGTGTGTTGGAGTCTTCGCTCAAAACAACAATGAGGGTTTCAACCAACTTAATTGGAAATTTACTGCGAAAATTGTAAATAGTTCCTTAAATATTTTTGAAATCACAGTTAATGTAGCAGCTTGTATATTTAATGATGGCTGTTTGGCTTTGCTGGACTTTATGCAAGAGATAGAAATGAAAACCGGGACGTTCGCATGAATGGGCGCGAACAGTCGACATCATTCGAATAAGCCGAGCGGAGCAAGAAGCTGCCAAAGAAAGCAAAGAAGGTAGACAAAAGTGGACCATTCGACGTCGACAAAAACAAAAATATGCACTAGAGCATATTAACAAAAATTTGCTTTATGAAACTGGCATCGATGATTCAGCGTAAGTAAAATGAAAAAGAAACATTCTTGTGGTGTCAGAATTTTCGACACTTTAGAACGCGTTTTTCTCACACTTAGCTTCCTCAAAGTTGGTGCCTACTGTAGCTCAAAATCTACTACAACGATTGTTTTAAAATTTTACATACTCTTTCTTTACATAAATGATGAGATAATGATGTCGAGTTTATTTTTTTAGTTTTAACATATTTTAAAACAGCAAAATCTTAAATTTTTTTTTATGAAAAATGGAGGAATTTTTGAGCTCCTGTAATGGTCTTAGCTGTATTGTATAGCAAATCTAATGTTTCTTTTGCTTCGAAATAGTTGCTTTTTAATATTAAAAACATTTATTAAAACTGCTCATAAATAGCATCAACTTTTACTTACTGCTTTTCAGTCCCTACTTAGAACAAAAAAATATTGAAATCAATTTATAATATGCAAGAAAAACAAGTAGGGGAGAGTGGGGTCAATTGAACCACGTGGCAATTGAACCAGTAAGCTTAAAAAATCGAAAAAAATATAAAAATGAGACATCCTCTTGGAATTATATTTCAATACACTAAACCTCAGTCTGACCAAAATTTTGAATCAATATGATGATTTAATTTTAAAAAATCTGGGCGTCGGTTGGCCCTGCGGGCCAGCCCCAAAACTTTCCGCTGTTTTCGACCTCAAAGAGCTCGATAACATTAGCGTAGATATATTTTCGAGCTCTTCGAGCTCGAAAATGCTATCACATGCAATTGTTTTTTACGATCTTTTCAAGCTCTAACAAGTTACCTGTTATGCTGAAGCGGTTTTTAAAATTTAATTCCTGATTATGGTCAATAAAATAAGTGTATTAAGGCAGAAATCAATGCCAGGGATCAAAATCAAGATTTAAATGAGTTTTGACTCGTGTAAGAAACAATCAAATCTGAAATATCCGAGAAAAATATTAAAAACTACGTTTTATCAATTTTATTGTTGATAATATGATTTAAACTAAAAACCAAGTTCGATGACATTGAATGATCAAAAGAAACCATATAAAGGATGAGTTGGTATGATTTCAGACACATTTTAGTAGGTTATATTGTGTTTTATCCGGAAAAAATAACATAAAATGTTATTTTTTTAACTTTTCAACGCCGATATCTTTCGAACTAATCAATCGATTTTGACGTTTGAGGTGGCAATCGGCACGTTTTATTGAATTCTAGAGCTGATTAGAATTTGAAATCGATCGAGTCAGTCGTTTCAAAAATATTTAGAAAAAACCGTTTTTCACCATTTCTTTCTCCAACGATATCTCGCGAACGAATTAACCGATTTTGATGGTTGAGGCGGCAATCGACGTATTTTATTGAGTGCTAGAACTGATCAGATTTTGGAATTGTTCGGTTAAGTTATTTCAAAGATATTTGCAAATAACTGTTTTTTACCATTTCTTTCTCCCGCGATAACTCTCGAACGAATCATCCGATTTTGATGTTTAAGGTGGCAATCGACGCGTTTTATTGAGTACTAGAGCTGATTAGAGTTTGAAGTCGATCGTATAAGTCGTTTCTGAGAAATCAATAAAAAACTAAAAAAAAATTTTTTTTTTTTTCGTAATTCGCATATATTTTCGAGTCTATTCGATCAAATGATCTGAAATTTTCAGGAAAGTTGATGGCCAACAAGCTCTTTCGATTGCCACCTCAACCATCTAAATCGATACATTAGTTCAAAAGTTACAAAGAGTTTACATACACACACACACATACATACACACACACATACATACACACATACATACATACACACTCGGACATCATTCTGAAAATAGTCAGAATAGTTTCCTAGGACCTCAAAACGTCGACATCTGATGAAAACTCGATTTTCGAAAATCGTTGATTTTCTTAGCGGGAAGTTAAAAATTCAAGTTTTTGTGTTTTTAGGCATCTGAACTTTGTTTTTCAGCTCTTGACAAATTGTTTAATAATTTTTTAATTTTCAAATGAAATCTTAAAATTTTTTTTGTAATAGCTTCTTACATATATTAGTCATAAATTTCAAACTTCTAGTAAAATAGTTCTTGAATATTTTTTTTTTAAACTAATTATTTCAATAAAATCATATGGGGTCAATTGAACCAGTACTCGCGGGGACGGTTGAACCACACGAATCACACTGTGAGCATCAGACATGCGCACGCATCTTGACAGAACGTGAAAACAAGCTAAACTAACCAAGAAAAAAAATAATTATATTGACAGAAGTTTTTAAAGTGATTGTTATAACATATGATGTTATATAAAATAATAAATATTATTAGAAGTGTTGTAATTTTAGTTTCAAGCTGTAATGAATAGTAAATTATTCATTAAAGTCATTCGTTTGTGGTTCTAATACTCTTGGTTCAATTGTTCCCGACTAGTGGTTCACTTGCCCCCGCAAAGGGGACGATTGAACCATTTAATGCACTTGTACAATTTCGTATTTGTTAAAAATTTTCATCATTTATTAAGTTATGTACTTATGAGAAATGATAGTCTATATAATAAGTTATAATTTTGTAAAAAAAAAAGTTATCATTTTGCTTTTATTCATATAAAAAAAAAATGTCAAAGTATTTTTGGTTCAATTGACCCCACTCTCCCCTATACAGTGTCAAAAATCGGAACCGATAATTATTTATAGCGAAAAAAAAATTATTTCAATTTTCAAAAACCGAAAAAAATAGTGATTATGGAAGGCCCACTACCGGAGCAGGCTTTAAAGTTGCAGAATGGATAGAAGTTTAAGATAGAAAATTTTAAGAAAATCGAAGTTTACATCTTTTTTTAAAAACACAGTTGAGAACTTAAAATTCTAAAATCTCGATTAAAAACATTTCGTATATTTGTTTTGTATTTTTTGCTGTAAAGGCCATCTAAAAACGAAAATTTTGAAAAAAAAAACATTGAATTTCGACTATTATTATGAAAGTTATGATCAAAAAACCATAAAAAGAGCGGTTTTTTCTAAAATTCGATATTTTTGGAACCATTGATCAAAAAATTTTTAAAATTTACCAGAAAGCCTCTTTTGAGGGGTACTAAAAAATACCAAAAAATTAAGAAAATCGGAAAAATCAATTTTTGAAACCGTCCGATTTGGCGTGGAATGCCCCATATATATACATATATATATATATATATATATATATATATATATATATATATATATATACAGATTTCGGGAATCTCAATAAAACTTATATGTGTACCTTTTGTCAGCACTCACCTCATCGCGAGCATATATAAGGGCCCACAAGCTACCACATTGCCCAGTGTTATCTTTATTTTGTTATACTACGTACAGTTGAAACTACCTTTTATTTTACTTCCCTTGTTATATTCGGTTACTCTCGAAAAGTCATTTAGCTTTATAGCAATTCATACGATTGATTTTTCTTTTTTTTATATATATCATCCGGAAATTAAATGCTAACACCTATAATTTTTCACCTTTCAACTTTTTGTCTCTCACGTATTCTTTATTCGTTAATTAAAAACTCGGCTGTCGGAAATACTTTCAGTCGTTTTCGCAACCCAACCTCTGGGTCAATCACTGAAGGAATCAGACTTGAAATTATTATCATATCGGCCGGTATTCTCTTTTCTTTTCGCAATCTTTCCTGAAAGCTTGAATCTTGCGAGAAATATGAAATTCAGTGATAATGAAGCGATAAAAAGAAACAACCGACAACTTAATCACCTTCGCACTACTCGCCGCCATCCAGCAGCATCGAAACCGGTGTAATGGGTCCACTTATTCTATCAACTGATTGTGGTCTTGATAAAACAAGGGCCCACACATGTGTAAAACAAGGCGTCTTACGTACCTGTCCAGCTATGCTCAATGGAATCTCAGGACGAGGGTAATCCCGTACTGGACCACGCAGTATTAAAATTAAGAGAGAGATCTTATACTAAACTTATCAGGAAGATTTACAAGGCTAGACAATTAATTAGTATGTTTCAGTACACTGATAACCATGGCATTTATTATAAACGAAATCGCTTTACAAAAGAATGAATGAAGCGATGAACAATAATTATAAATGACGGATGAAACTGACTCGACTAAATTTATTAAACTGACTGACTCGACTGACTAAATTAATTAATTATAACAACTCTTCAATTCAAAAAATATCACTTCACAAATAAATAATTAACCCCGACAATAATTAACGACTCCACTTACTCCAACTAATTTTCCGGTCCTCCGTCCCGACGAACCTCCTTCCTTAGACAAAACCTCCAGTCCTTTCAACCTTGACCAATCCTTTTCCCAAGTCCTTTCAATCCACCCGAGCCAAATTCCACAATAATAAATTATAATTAAAATAAACTTAATTAAATAAGCTTCCACATAGCACGTAGGCTTATGGGTTCTTGGCTTTTATAAGCAATGGCATAGAACAGTGCCAGATTGCTAGAGTGATGACAGTGGTAGTAGCAGCAATAGTAGTAGTAGTAGTAGTAGTAGACGGGAAAAACGTCCGTCCACGATGGTTGCTGTGAGCCAAGAGAACGACCACTCGTCGCCTCTGTGCCTCGTACCCCCCTCGACTCAGGCTGGCCAACCCCTAAAACCAAACGTCCAGGAACTCGACCACAACGACCCAGGCGAATAAGTGGCTATACTGACTTCCGGATTGGCAGTTGTTGACGAAGGAGGCCGGATCTTTTGGCGTTAGTCGAAATTAAATTTAAACGGAATGCTAAAGCATTCCACCCCATTACACCGGTAAAAGTCCAAGTGTACTGTTCAGCCACCAGATCGTCACGATTATCATCAACTGTAGTGTATATTTCGAACAATTGTTTTAAATAAAACCAACAGCAATAGTAAGTCCTGACATTTTTAGTACTAAATTTAAGAAACATATACACTTCCCCGTTCCCTATCCATGCTCGACACCGAATAACGTGGTCCCCGTTACCCGAGTACAATGTCTTGACTCAAAATTAAGGGACTGGGATATATATTGTGTCTATTTGGTCGTAACACAACACGTACCCTAGAGAAAAGTGGGGTAGAGAAAAAGGACCTTATTACCAAAAAGTGGGAGTTTGTTATCGTCGTTCAAGGCTGATGCTATTGCGTCAGCAGTCGGAGAATGCTTCTCGAAGGATTCACTTTTTGTGGAAAAGCTAGTTTCTATTCTTTTGATAATCGTTATTTGTCGTAAAATTGATCTTATTTAAATTTATTCAATGACATTCTTTTAGAAAAATCGTCAGCAATTAGTAGGTATCTTAATGTATTAAAAATATCTTATCTTGTTCGATTATTTTTAGATGCATACTTATTTGTATAATACGTCTATAGAAAATATATTATTATTAATAATACAGTTATTTAAATATATCGATATAATAGGTCTCAGGTAGGTCTCTTATTATTTAATATTTTAAAATTGGCAGTCATCTGGTGAGCAGGCTGGGACGTAAACACAATCATAATTCACTTACACAAATAAAAGCTGTTTTATAATTGGTGCTATCTCCGCACAGCTCACACCTAGATCTCTCGAGACCCCAAAACGTTTAACATTTATCTTTAAACTAGACGTAATAATGAATGATTTTGTCAATATTATGAAAGTAAAATTCAACCTGTTCTTTTCTCTCCGAACTTCCGTGGAAACTCTGTTGACGAAAACTCCATCGACGATCGCATCTAGACGATGGAAGTAGTTCTATACTATTTGCTTTTTTCATTTGAACAAATTCCAGGTCTGGATTTTTATACTACCTAGAAATATATAAAAACGTAGTTAACCTATAATAATCAGAGTGGTAAATAATAGTTTTTAGCGCATTAAGGAAATTATATCCGTCGTAGGTCGTCAAGCGCTATCTCGTTCACTAAACTTCCAATTCATTTCAATTTTAACGATTTCTGTTATTTTATTAAAAAAATCTGTTAGACTTGCGTACGATAGAATATTGAAAATTAATTATTGTTCTATTAGGAAATATCATGCCTAAAATTTTCGGCATTGGAGCGTGGTCGCTGTAACGGTAATAAAAGAGAACTATAAACACCGCGCATTTCGTGAGGAATCGGAAATCAAATTACACAATGAGCTATTCTATATCACATTGGTTGGGACATAAACCAGTAATTTTACCCTCAGGCTACCTAAAACTTGATGTTGTGTAGAATTAAAAATATTTAAATTCTAAAAATATCAAGAAATAGAAAAATCAAAAATGTACAGCAATCGGTGAATTTAAAATTTTGTTAATACCCTGCTTAAAAAATCCGATAGATTCTTATAGCTGTATGCATAAGGCCCTATACTTAACTATAGCACTTCTCATAGAACTCATTCATTTTTATCAAATCTCTGAGGGAATTTATGAGAATCTATTGGATTCTATGAGATTTTCCAAACAGTGTAACAAAAAATCGAAAAACAAAATACCACTTATCATTTGTTAATTTTCAAAAATATGAAACATATTAACATGCAATATATAAATTTCTATGATTGTAAAGTTAATGTCAGACAAAATCAAAAAAGTTTGGCCCTGAATGTCTTAAGACAAATTTGTTTATTTTATAAAAATATTTTTCAATAAAATTGAGACACTTACTGACTCAACCTATAATGTCAGAGTGGCATTGCTTTCTCTTGGAGGGCTCAATTTTAAATAGTAGAATACTCCGACACTTTAAATTTATCAAATAAAATTGATGATTTTAACCATTAAATATTATCAAATAAATACTGATAAATTTAGATAAATAAATAAATACGCTTATGTATATGGGGCATTCCATGACAAATCGACCACTCTTGAATCTGACTCCTTTTGTTTGGCTGAAATTTTTCTTTCCTTTTCTACCTCATTAAAAACAGCTTTCAGGGAATTTTCGAATTTTTTTACCCGACCCAAAAAAGTTATGAATTTTTCAAAGAAATGGCTTTTTTTTTAAAGAGCCATAACTATTTCAAAAAATGCCATCTGGCAGCCAGAATAGAAGGTAGATTATATGGAAGGTAGATATATGGAAGGAAATCCAAATTTTCAAAATTTTTTGATTCCATTAAAATGTTCAAGGCTATCAAATCATTGGAAGAAATGGTCACAACATAGATATATATATATATATATATTGAGACAATGCAGATTGTCTTCGTCAGCCTTATGGTTTCCCTGCTATCGTCGCGTCACCGATCTAAAACTAGAGTCATAGTGATATGGTCACATGACTAATTATCACCTCAACGCATGACCGTGAGGGAAAGTGGGGAGCGAGCTCAAAAACTCAGCCCTAAGACCCTGCGGTCAACAAGCGCGCACGTGCTACTAATTGAATAATTATAAAACTTTATTTAAGATACAAAGAATTCTAGCGACATACTCACCATAATAAGACTCTAAGTCTATTCATAATTTAATTTCTTTTATTGTATCCATTCAATTTCATTACTATTATAATAAATATAAGTTTAATTAATTCAGTAAGAATTCACAAAAAATCTGTGCCACGCGCCCACTAAAAATATTGGAACCGTTGCCGCGGACGAGCGACACTATTCGCTCCGAGGGCAACCGTTCGTAGCACCATCCGTGGCAAAAAAAATAATTTCACTCCCTATACTAGGCTATGGAAACAATGGCCATTTAATGAAAAAAATTATTTATTTAAATAAAAGTTATATGTAAGCCAAAATATCCTTACAAGTTGAGTACAAGTCTTATAAAACATGATTTTGTTTGCTTCTTAATTTTATTTTTCAGAAAAAAAAAACAATCAACTACTGCCGTATTACCACGTAGTGCCTTGAAGATATATTTATTGGAAAAGATGGGATCTTTATCCATCAGACATGGTAATGTTGAGCTTACTAATGAAGAAGATAGAGCAGAAGGAATTATTAGTACTTTCGAAAGCTTTGTCACTCATGTTCAAACAGATTGTGACAAAGATAATGATGATACTGGTGAAGACAATTTTTTGGAGACATTCAAAGAAAGAGAGATTATAATACCTACTTCCCAGTCACATAATTCCATAAACTCTACCGGTAATTTTTCTCGCAAAAATGAAGTGATGGAGCAGATGTTAAAAAAATGTCAGGGCTGCGCAAATTGTAGAGCTTCATTCAGTTGTGTGGGTGAAGATTCTTTATTTGATGACATGTATGATAAGGTGCTCATCATTTTAAATCAGACTATGGTGACTAATTGTTATCGATTCAGAATTAGTGAATGCCTAAAGGAAGCAGTAAAAGCTAACATTATCGATCATCAATGGTCTCAATGTGTTGAACATACTGAAGATTTGTATAGTGGAACAATTACTTTAATCGTTAATAAATTTATTATTGATTGGTGCTCAGAAATCAATAATCATTTGAGTGGAAAAACTGATGCGTTGAAGAATTCGAATTTCATGTTTTTAAAAGCATGGAAAAAATATCAAAAAACTTTAAAAAAATGTAACCGTGATGAATCGGATTAAAATAAATATATGTTAATAAAACTTTTATTATGAAGTAAAAAGTTTAAAAAAAACAATGGCAATAGTAATTATGATTATCTTTTATGTATATATATGCATACAAATATTTATAAAAATATTTATCTTCGTTTAACTTTGTTGTTTACTTTATTATTATTATTGAAAAATGAATGTTTTTATAATATTTCTTAAGCCTAATAAATAAAAAATTTTGTGTTTCATTCCTGTAATTGAATTAAGTATCATTACTTATTTTAGAAGTTTAAAAAAAAAAAGTTGCTCAGCATCAGTCTCGAACCCTGAGTGCCAAAATGAAACGCGACTAACAATAGCCACGAGCCAATTTGAACCGTGAGTAGTAATGAAATTTTTAATTATAAAAACTACGAATTTGAGAATAACATTTATTAATTAGTAATAATTTTTATTAAAAATGATCGATTTTAATAATTATTTATAAAACAAAATTAATTATTAATGAATTAAAATTAATAATTGATCATTTATTTTATTTTTTTAAATTATTTTAAAAAATTGGAACTTTTTTCAATTTAACTATAGCATATGACATTATTCCATCAGAGGCAGCACTTTATTCGATCGAGGCGCCACCAACCTTAGATACCTACATGCTTACTAAATAGATCTTATTTTGTGCATTAGAGTCGAATCCCCCTGCGACAAATCGTCCTCCGAGGTTGAAAAAAAGCCAAATTGAAGCTGAATAAATTTGCTTAACGACCTATGCATTGGTTTAGTTGAAAAAGTTTTTCAACGCGTTCCGTGGGCTCTTCGGAAAAAAAAAAATTTAGAAATTTTTTGTCTCGCAGTATTTCTTATGTTTGCGCAATAACCGGACCGCTTAAAAAATGTTGATGAAAATGCACCAGAACTAGAGATTTCAAACTATAAAATCTTTTTTTTCAAATCTCGCTACGATTATTTTTTGCGTTAGTGTATAATCTTATATGAATCATAATATAATTTTTTTTTATCCGGGTAGGTATTTGAAATTTTCAAAATTCAGGAGAAAAATCATCTTTTGCTGCATGGAGACTAGATAAGGAGCACGAACTCAAACGGGAGAATTGTCAGAAACTGCCCACTAAAATCGTACATGTTAGGTTTCCTTTTTTCACCACTAGCGTCGCTAATATTCCTTTTGCACTGACTCGGACCTTGTAATATCATCAAAACAAACAGCTGAACCGTTTTTAGCGGATCATGATTTAATATCAATTCAGTATAATTACCAGGTCCCGAAGAATCATAAAAGAAAGGTATGGAAGCGAAATTGGAATAGAATAAATTCAGACAGGCTAGATTTGCTATGTGATAGTGTAAATTACGAAATTTTAGAATCTATTGTCACTGTTGATGTGAGAAACAACTATTTACATAATGTGATTAATGAAGTTGCACCTCTAAAAGAAGTAACTGTTCGTGATGCTCCAGCACCTTGGATTACGCAGGATATTAAAAAACTACAAAGACGTCGTTCGAAGCTATATAGGATTTTCATTAGATCAGGTTTCGCGTACAAAGAATATTGTAACATTCGTAAATTAATAAAAACAAGAATAATTAAATCTAAAAAAGAATATTTTAATCTGCGAGTCAAGACTTGTAAGAATTCGAAATCTCTTTGGGACGATTTTAGGAATCTTGGTTTAATTAAAACACACAACTCTATAATATCACCGGAATTAGATCTAAATAAATTAAATGATTATTATACTAGCTGCTGTACAGTAATTGTTAATGAAATTGATTATAAATACTTAGATAAATGTACAATAAAATCTAACAAAACTTTTAATTTCCAAACTTTAGAATGTTCTAACGTTAAAAGTGCAGTAATGAGATTAAATTCTGGAGCTATTGGACCGGATGGGCTTACTATAAAGACTTATAAAATATTACTGCCATACTTTCTAAAATCAATTACAGATTTATTTAACTTATCTTTAAAGTCCGGACATTTCCCGTCATTATGGAAGAATTCCTATATTTTACCACTGCCGAAAATACGTGATCCAGATAATTTCAATGATTACAGGCCAATATCATTATTATGTACATTATCGAAAGCTCTAGAACGATGCGTTTATGATCAAATTATGACATTTGTATTAGATAATAACGTTATAGATGGCTTTCAGACAGCATTTAAAAATGGCATGAATACGCAGGATGCTTTGTTAACCCTTCGGAACCATCGTGTAGAGAGATTCTCTCACACTTTCTTTAAAACTTTTTTTTCTTTCTAAATTGAAATGGAATGACCCCCTATAATTTTTTTACCTAACTAAAATTTAATGCTCTTAATGATACTAAAAAAATTGCTGTTCGTATTACTTCGTTTGATTTCGGCTGTCTCCGTGGTATCTAGCTGCCATTTTAAATGTATATAGATATACAAATAAACAGTATCCTAAAAGTTGTTTACAAGTGTACCTGTATACCAGTATTTTAATCAAAATAAAAAATGTAATAATTTCTAAATAATTATTTATAAAAAATAATTTATAAAGAATTATTATTTAATTTTTAGTATTCAAACAAATAATGTTTTATGTCGTATTTTACTTGATATATAACCTAAAATTATTTAAATATTTTTTAAATTTCGCTCTTGGCGCTTGCGCAATAGGCGTGAGATTTTTTCTCATCACGATAGCAATGACTGTGGTACGGGAGGCGTATGTTCTGAAGGGTTAAGATTTTGTGATGATATTAAACTAGGTATTGATGAATCAATGGTAACTATTGCAGTATTTTTTGATTTCAGCAAAGCGTTTGATTCTGTTATTCATGACATTCTTTTATTTAAACTAAGAGCTATGGGTTTCATGGAGAACGAAATTAACTGGTTATCGTCTTATCTAAAAGGCAGATTACAAGCAATTATTAATAAAAAAAACCAATCAACAATCGGACTGGAAAGAAATTTCGAGAGGTGTCCCTCAGGGCAGTGTTTTAGGTCCGTTACTATACTCACTGTATGTATCAGACTTGGGATTATTATTAAATAATTGCAAACACTTATTTTATGCCGATGATTTGGTAATTTATTTAAAATGTAGAACTAACGAAATTCCATACTTTGTTAATATACTTAATAATGAAATTAAATTGATTCATCATTGGTGTAATAAAAATGGGTTAAAATTAAATGCTGATAAGACGAAAACAGTTATTTTCGGAAGCGCTAATAGGGTCAACTCAGAATTTTGTAAAGTAGCTCCTAAAATTAGAGTGGATAATGTCGAAATTACATACTCGAATTCTGTCAAGTATTTAGGTGTTATTTTAAACTGTCATGGACGGAACAAGTAAGGGATTTATGCTATAAAAGTATGAGAGCACTTGCACAATTAAAAATGAATAAAGTCATATTTAATTTGCAAGTACGAAAGAAACTCATTACCACATTAATTTGGCCAATATTTGATTATTGTGCAGCGATTTATAGCGATATAACTGCACAGCAGCAATTAAAATTACAGAGAAAAATGAATGCCTGCGTACGCTTCATATTTAATATCCCTAAATATGAACACGTCACTCCATATTATAAAAAATTAGGATGGCTTACATTAAAAACAAGGCGTGAATTCTTTTATTGCTGTTTAATATATAAGGCAATTCATATGGGTTACATGCCTTTATTCTACCGAGAAATTTATATTTTAGAGCCTAAACTGCGAAGAGGTGATATACGACAAGATTTATTAGCACTACCGAATTGTCGTAGCACTAAATATGATAAGTCGTTTGTTGTATGTGCAATAAGGGCATGGAACAACCTACCGGTAAATTGTACTAATAAATTAACATTTCAAGAGTTCCGTGAATCATGTTTTGAATATTTCTTAAGTGCAACTAACTAATTAACATTGTAATGATATTATAATGGATAATGAATAATATTAAAGGATATTGTAATGAATGATATTAAAAGATAATTTAATAATTTATGCTATAATAAATATTTATATTGTAATAAATAATTTATACTATACTGTAATATACTATTGTATTGCATTATATTGTATTTGGACGGCTGCAAAAAGTGTAAACTTCATAGCCAAATAAATAAATAATAATAATAATAATAATAATTTTATTATTTTAGATAAATTTTGATAATGATACTGAAATTACGGCCATCATTATTGAACTGAACAAGTTGTTTCCAATTGGTTGGAGCTTTTTAGTTGATATTAATCAATTAATAGCGATTCAGTTTGATCGTATGAAATTTAAAGAAAGAGTACGGTTGGTCCTAAATGACGATCATTTTGTATCGATAAAATAATTTAGAATTTAGCTATTTATTAAAAAAAAAAAAAGAACTTTTTTTTCAATTCTTTAATGAGTTAAAACCTTGAATGCAATTTAATTTTATTTGTTATGTGGTGTCAGAAATTGACATAAATTATGTTTTTGTGGGTATTTGGCCCAAGCCGAAGCCTATAGACCGGGAACCCCAGAGATCTTTTATTAAAGAGAATAGGTTTATTTTTTTTAAATAATAATACGATCTTTAAATTTTAATTTCTATCTTTATTGTCAACTCAATTATAAAGTTGTTGAGATTGAAAAATTATTCTGTAATAACACTGTTTGAGATAAGGACAAGATTGTTGTCAGTTATACAATTTTCGATACATTATTTAAATCAGTTCTTCACACTTAATAATAAAAACATTAGGTGGCTAGCAGCCGACTCTAATTACACAATTGAAAAATTATATTTACTATTTTGATTTTACATTACATATGTTCGAATTTTAATTTTTTAATTCGGATCTTACTAAACTGAACATTTCAAAATTTTACTTAATATTTAATTTTTAAATTACACGTGTTCGAATTTTAATTTTATTATTCGGATATTACTAAATCGAACATTTCAAAATTTTATTTAATATTTAATTTTTAAATTACACGTGCTTGAATTTTAATTTTATAATTTTATAATTCGGATATTACTGAATTGTACATTTCAAAATTTTACTCAATATTTAATTTTTATATTACACGTGTTTGAATTTTAATTTTATAATTCATATATCACTAAACTGAAAGTTTTAAATTTTATTTAATATTTTAATTATACCTGGTTTTCCTGAGTGAATACATGATGAAGTACTAGAGACTACAATAATCAATAGGACAAATTACGATGTTAGCATCGTAAATTTAACTGGAATTTTTTTCCCGTGTACAACACGCTTGGTATTAAAGAAAACTAATTTTGTTTCATTAAAACATGGAAAGTTGTCAAACTAAAGGTTTGAAAAGTTTTAATTAAATCCAGATTTGGATGCGATAATTTTTTAATTCTCAATCAAGTACGTCTGAGCCTTAATTCAAATACAATATAATATTAAATCAAATATTGTTTTAATAACGGTCAAACCTAAAAAACTTTACTATAAACGCGTAAGCAGTTCTTTACAATTAGTTAGAGATTTTAATTTAATAAAAATGATTTTCTTGAAACAAACCAATTTTTATAACTTCAAAAATTGATTTCACTAAAGAACAAATCTGTCAAACTCCTAAAGAGTATATCACGTGACGATGTGATAAAAATACAACATAGAATGTGCGTAAAATTTAATTGATTACTCGACATCATATGAGAGTGACGTTTAATATCAATATGAATGTTAGAATATCATAAAATTTAACATCATATTACGATACCAAATTTGAATAAAATTTTTTCGTATCCATATAACTTGTTTAAAATGTTAAATTTGTCATATACTTACTGGAGAATATTGATAAATCAATCATTCCGTACATCTGTTGACTGCAATCATTGCAATAACATTTATTAACTAGCACACTAATTTAACTATAAGAGTATTCAATAATCGAGATTTTCTACCATTGGTTACACTCAAATTAACAAATTATGTAGTTTCAATACTTATTTGTACATTTACTTAAAATAATTAATTCGTTAATATTGATAAAACGAAGGACGCAGTTCATGAAATATTTAAATGAATAAAATAAATCAGCATCATGAATAAATGAATAAAATAAATCAGTATCATGAATAATGGAATAAATAAATCATCATTGACTCATCGTAAATTTGAAATTTACATAATTTTGACGTTCAGTAAATCAGAAATGCAGCTATTTCGTTGCAATAAAAAGTAATTAATTTTGTATTTTAAACGATGTAAATTTTCAATCACAACATATCGAGTAAACTTCATCAAAACCCCTCGAAATTTTTACGGAAAATAAATTTCGAAAAAATATTCTTCTACTGGAACTTCTTCATTAACTTAAAAAAAAAAAAAAGCCATTCGACAGCTGAAATGGAAGTAGATTTCTTGTAATTAAAAATTTTTAATATAAAGTCTGAATCATAATAGTTTAAATAAACTATTAAAATTAAAGTATTAATTTGAACGTCACATTACTATGATTGAAGCTTTTTTTTATTAGCTAGAAAATGCGATGAACGAAATTAACCTGCAACGTATCACTCAAAAAATATTGAGAGTTGCAGCTGTAGAAATTTTTTTTTTCTTCAATTTTTTTAGAAATTTTCAGTTATTAATCTATTAGAAACAATTGTCGAAATGCTCAGTTAAATAATGAAAATTGAATCTAATTTCATGAGCTTTCAAATACATTTAACAGAAATGAGCGATCGGCTTTCGTTCAAAAGTTATTTGGAAATTGACAAAAAATGTTTTTTTTTTTCTTTTTAATTTGAAAAACATCGGACTAACCAACCGATTTGGCTCACCTTTGAGCTTAAACTAGATTTTTACCCAAAAAAAAGTATGTTAAGTTTCATTCAAATCCGTTTGGAATTGTAGACGCTGTCGTGTCCGCAAGCCGGGTTATATCCATATATAAATTTTTTAACTAAGAGTATTATTGGAACCTACTCGACAAACTATTTTAGGTTAAGACAAAATTAATTGAAAATTACACCATGAGGACAAATACAAGCGCCAGATTTCTATAAAAAATCTACTAAAAACAATTTTCAAGTTACAAACAATACAAACAGAATTTTGAGATGAATAGTCGGTGGAGGATTTATAGTACATAATTATCTTATTTTTGACACGTGGCCCAATCGGGACGTTAGCTAATAAGGAAAAAAAATTATCTTATTACAAATAAACTGATAGCAGTAAATAAATTAATTGTAAGAATACCTTTTTCATTAAGTAATGATCAAAAATAGTATTTAAGAAACTTTTTCCATATCATTTAAAGCGACTAAATTACTTTACTTAACCTTATTAACATTTTTGGAAGCTAGCTTTAGAAAACTTTAAGTTAATTTGGAAATGAAACAAAAATATCAGTGACGTAGGAACAAAAACTCGAAATTTACAGTGATTAATTTATTGTACTTGAATAAAATAACTTACTTGCATGAATCGATCAATTTATCATATGCAGCACTAATAACTCATTAGAAGTAAACGATTCGATATGAAAATTCATAAAGCCATACAAACTAGGAGCTGAAAAATTTTATTTGGTTACAAGCATATTGATGTATTTTCAACATCACGCGAATCAAAGACAGTCCACTTAACTATAAAAGAATCTTTATGTTAAATACCTCCTATTTTTGTCTTTCCAAACTTAAGGTGCAATTTATAAACAACAGTATTTCAACAGTAATGTACTCAATAAATAAAGTCTTGCTAGAACCTAGAGAGTAAGACGCGCTGAAGAAGTATTGGGAATTTTCGGCTTGTAACTGCATTGTGGGATGCTAAATATAAATCACTGAGTTAACCACAAAGGCTACATAGCGACATCTATAAAGCGTTCGTGGAGTTAATTTTTAGCAACTGCGTGACATTATACTAACTTTCGGAAAATGGGAGATAAAGCCCACGACGACTTTTTTTTAGAAGATTGATACATATATACAATGCTGGTCATTAATTCTTTTCGGGTAGTATAGCATCAGGAATAAAAAAATCTCAAAAAATGAACATATGTATACTTTTTTTATGCAAATGAAAAAATATAAAAATAATAAATTGTAAAAAAAAATGCTATATTTAAAAATTTCTGTATAATAATAAAATGTAAAATTTTAAATATGGATTGTAAAATAAGTACATAAAAAAATGTCCCTATAAAAAAAAAATCTCTAGATTTATAAATTACTTAAAAAAATATGGTCAACATTTAAAAATTTCTAAAGAATTTTTGTCTATATATAGAAGTCATATATGAAAGTATTTATATTTTTAAAAAACTAAATTAAGAAGTTAATAAAAAATAATTGCTATAAAAAAAAATTCCTACAAAGAGACGATTGCATAGCTAAACATGTACTTAAAAAAAATCTGGGCATCGGTTGACCCTGCGGGCCAGCCCCAAAACTTCCCGCTGTTTTCGAGCTCAAGGAGCTCAAAAACATCGTTGTAAATACATTTTCGAGCTCTTCGAGCTCGAAAATACTTTTGCATGCCATTATTTTCGAAAAAAACAGTTTTTAGCACTTCTTTCTCCCGCGATAACTCTCTAACGAATTATCCGATTTTGATGTTTAAGGTGGCAATCGACGCGTTTTAATAAATTCTAAAGCTGATTAGATTTTTGGATTGTTTGGTTGAGTTGTTTCAAAGATATTCGCAAAAAACTGTTTTTTACCATTTCTTTCTCCAACGATAACTCTCGAACGAATTATTCGATTTAGATGTTTGAGGTAGCAATCGACGCGTTTAATTAAGTTCTAGAGCTGATTAGATTTTGAAGTCGATCGTATAAGTCGTTTTCGAGAAATCAATAAAAAACTAAAAAAAAAAAATTTTTTTTTTTCGTAATTGGCCAATATCTTCGAGTCTACTTGGTCAAATGATCTGAAATTTTCAGAAAAGTTGATGGCCAAAAAACTCTTTCGATTGCCGCCTTAACCATCCAAATCGGTTTATTAGTTAAAAAGTTATAAAGAGTTTACATACATACATACACACACACACACACACACACACACACATACATACAGACACTCGGACATCATTCCGAAAATAGTCAGAATAGCTTCCTAGGACCTCAAAACGTCGACATCTGATGAAAACTCGATTTTTGAAAATCGGGGTGAAAACAATAACTTCCCGAAATTTTTGAAAATCATCGATTTTCTAAGCGGGAAGTTAAAAATATGGAAAAATAAACATCTCTACAAATAAAATATCTATAAAAAATCGCCTGTTTTTGAACAACTACAAATCATCACATATACAATTAAATATCTGGAGAAAGAAATTTAAATTATTTAACTAAATAACTCAACTGTTGAATCAATCTTTGAAGATTTATTGAGTCAAAAATATTTTTTCTTTGTTCAAGATTTAAAATCCAAGGAATTTTTTTACTTCCATTCTATGTCCTCAAAAGTTTCTTGGCTCAATTGGCCAAATTGGCACCTGGACAATTTTTAGATCTGATCATATATGGGTGATTATACATAATCATATATAAACATATCTATATATAAACAGATCAAGTTATGTATGATCAGACCTGGCCAATTTTTGGATCTGATCATATATAGACAATTATGCATGATCATAAATGATTAGACAAAATCTTTTTTCATCGGAGTGTTATTAGGGTTTAAGAGATTTAATATTCACAGGCGTATTTTTATATCTAAATGAAACTTTTGAAACCGTTTCCGAGAAGAAAAAAATTTGTTAATTTTTTTTTTTGAAACATCCTAATCTGTATGTATGCCCACATGATAAAAATTAATAAAATATATATATGATAGAATATGAAAAAAAATATATGTTAAAAAATCATAAAAAATATATAAATATGTATAAAAAAAATATTTTTATTAACTAACCTTTGGACGACTTGCATATATTTTATATACTTTAAATGTAATTGAAATATTTAGGAAATATATCTTAGACTATATAAGAATACACGCGTAAAAATATATTTTTATACATTTTCATAGATGTATTTTTTATGAATTCTAGGATATATTTTTAATATATAAATTACATTTAAATTATATAAGATATATACCAAAATCGGCAAAAAATTTAATTATTAAGGAGATTCAAGCGTTATAAATAACTTGAAAAAGCAACTAAGCTTTTCCATTTTTTCAGCTGACAAAAATATGATTAATATTCATTTTTTTAATTATAAGAATTATTTGTAGTTGATTTGCACACGTTTCTTAATGAACGTACATAAGCGCTCAAGTCGACTAAAAATTTTTTTTTTTATAATTTCTTATGTTTTTAAAATTGGAGCCACATAACTGCTGTCTCTGGCAGCGTTGCCAAGGCGTCTGTCCTCCATCCCTGTTTAGAAAATCTCATAGAATCCAGTAGATTCTCATACATTCCTATAGAAATTTTATAAGAATGAATGAGTTCTATGAGAAGTGCTATAGTTAAGTATAGGGCCTTATACATACAGCTATAAGAATCTATCGGATTTTTTAAGCAGGGATGTTACCTCATTTTATTATCCACTTAAATAATTTTTTCAACTTAGTTTGTCTCATTGTTTTTAAGAACGAAAATATTTTTTAAATATTTAACTTGACTCTACATTTATTTAACTTTCTTGTATCTGTTTCTACAAGCTCAAAGTTGAAAAGTTAACAGCAAAAAAAATTAATATTTGCTAGGGGCATAATGTTTCTGTTATAACCCTGATTTAAAGAAACAATTCAAATCGATTCAAAACAATTCAAAAAAAAATTTTTTTAATCGTTTTAAATACTTTCGAATCGACTTAATCGACATTGGTTTTTAAGTGTGAATGAAAATAAATCGTTTTGAATCGACGTACACAAAAAGATTAAAAAAAATTTAAAACAATTTAGTTTTTTAAATATTTCCAAATACTTTTGAATCGACAAAAAATAGTTGAATTTCTGGTTCGTCGAGGCGATTTAAAAAGATTCAATCCGATTTAATTTTTTAAATTGTTTTGAATACATTTGAATCGACAAATAGTAAACTAATTTCCGATTCGTAGGCAGATTCAAAACAATCCATAACGATTTGATAATTCGAATAGTTTTAAATACTTTTGAATCGACATATAATTGTTCATTTCTGATTCATAAGGAGATTTAGAACAATTATAAGAACGATTCTGTATTTCGAATTGTTTTGAATACTTTCGAATCGACAAATAATATTGAATTTCCGTTTTGTATGGAGATTCGAAATGATTAGAAACGACTTGTTTTTTAAAAATTGTTTTAAATACTTTTCAATCGACATATAATAGTTGAATTTCTGATCCATAAAGACATTTAGAACAATTGAAAACGATTCAATTTTTCAAATTGTTACGAATACTTTTAAAATTATACTTTTTAACGATTCTCAAAATCAAAATTTTTTTACACCAAGTAAATAATTATCTTGTATCAAAATTTTTTGTCCTCAAGTCAGCATATATTTTGATACTTAGTAGAAAAATTTTTAATTGTTTCAAGAATAAAGATGTGTTAGTTTTTTGTGTTATTGCTAATTGGTAAGCCTGAATTTTTCAATTCAATTCTTTTTTTTTTATTTACATATATTTTTTTTTTGTTATTAATCGAGATATTTTGAGAAAATTCTTTTATAATTATAAAAAATTACTAATGTAATTAAAAAAAAAAAAAAGAACAACAACAAATTTTAATGACAGAAAATTGCATATATTTTAAATTTATTCGTGCTTTCCGCCATTTTTTCATTATTATTTTATTATCTCATAATAAATGAGCATTATGAGTCGTGCACTTTTGGATTTTCCAAATTTTTGTTTTCTATGCGGTTTTTGTCGCAGTTAAGTGGATTTTATGGGAATTTTTGGATAGGGATAGAGAGTCTACGTTATATTTAATTTTGTTTAAGCGAAAAATATGCGCATCGTAAAAATTAAATATCTTGTGGGAAAAAGTCACAGCTTTCAGAAAAAAATATCAAATTAGATGTATCAAGCGCCGCATGTAGTCATAAAAATCGTGTTTTCTACTTTAGTCGAATTTTAAAGGGTCTTTTGAAACTTAAAATAAAAAAATGGATATTTTCATTAAAAAGCTGAGAATTTTCCCTACAAATAATTGTAATGTGCTTATTTTTTGAAAAATTTTTTCTGCTTCAAAAAAATTAATGAAAAAGTTAAAAACAAAAATTTTTTAAATATTCAAAAAATCATAACTCTAAAACAGCTTCATATTAAAGGCTAAAATTTTCAGAAAATTTTTTTTCGAATATATTTTTGTAGGGTATAAAATTCTCTATAAAAAAAGTCTTGTACAATTTTGTTCTAAAGTAAGTGGTTTGCGAGTAAAATGAAAAAAACCATGAAGTTTAATAAAAAATTGACTTTAAGATTTTTTACTAGTGAGGCCGATTACAAAACGTAAATTAGCTACAAGCACTTCTAAAGAGGATGGATTCCTCTATTATTTCTGCCTAATAGCGACTTAATATCTTGCAATTTCGCAAAGCTATAGATAATTGAAAAAAAAAATCAAAATTTACATGTTAATTAAATGGGAAAATTTCAAATTCATTTAGCGAGTACTTAAAATTAAAATTAAAAGCTCATCTTTGGTGAGAATTTTTTTTTACATGTTTAGAACATTATTCCGTCGATAGACCAAAAAAAAAAAATAGTCGTTTTAAACGAGGCACCCTAATATATATATACACTTAACATGGAGCAAATTATTTTTATTAATCAGGATAACACCTTTCGTAGAAAATGCAATGCTATTCACCCTAGCGGATCCGAATCATGGTAAATTACGGCGATTACTATAATTTACGGTAAATACGGCAACTTACCGTGAATTACGGCATTTTGCCGTAATTTGCGGTAAAATGTCACAATTCGCCGTAAATTACGGTAAATCGCCGTATCTCGCTGTAAATTACGATTAATTAGCGTATTTTACCGTAAATTTTGGTAATTCTGCCGGATACCGTAAATTACGGCAAATTGCGGTAATTACCGGAATTTACCGTAATTCGGATCCGCTAGGGTAATCATACAAATATTTTATCAGAAAGATACTTCGACCCAGCAGTTCTTGTCGTGGAGAGATTTTGTCTACCAAAAATGCAGAGCTGGAAAATTGAACTAAATTTAATCAGAACAAATCCAATCTTTTTTCCCGAGATTTTAAATTAGTTTTAGTTGTGACGTGTATACTTAAAGTGGTTTTTTTGCTTTATAAGAGATATGTAAAAATATGTCGAATTATTATTTTTTAATACCACTGAAATTCGTTTCAATACCATTTATAAAAATGCAAACGGGTCAACAACGATTTAGTTCAAATTTAAGCTAATCAGATAATTACATAAACAATTTTAAATTCAATTCGAAATATTATATTTGAGTCACTGAGTAGATCAAAGAAATATGTATAAAAATAACCTTGACAGGCCCTGTATCTGTTTATCACGTGGAGAATAGAGTAGGACTCGAGTGAACTTGAAAAATAACGGGCCTCACAGTCAGTAACAAGTAATTCATTCAGCTGATCATATGTGTTGGTATTTTCTAACCATAATGGCTGCCGTGATCCATGCGCAGTATCGATCATATTTTAGTTGATTTCTAACTTGAGTGCCGTTGCACATATTCGAACATGTTTGTACTATTAATTTGGTTGCAGCAGTGGCAGGTTTGCTACTTAATTTGGCTTATAAAAAAATCCAGTTATTTTTCAAATTCATCACGTTTAATGAAATAGACAAAGCGTTGAATGAGTATGTTGTTTTTAAGAGGCTATCAGTTTAAACTTCTCGTTTTAGTGATGTTTTATGTGCAAGTTTAATGTGTAGATGAAAATGAAAAAGGAAATTGTACATATTTTTCAGTATAATCGTCTAATTTATAATTAAATGGATTAACTTAATTATCATATGTCGGTGAAAGCAGTTTACAGTAAGTTGAATATAGTGACAGTATCAAGTGCAATGACTGAAAAATTTAACTATTGAGCTAAATAAAGCAATTTGGATAGAGTGACTATAAATTTTTTTTAATGTTAATAAAATTTCAAATATAAATTATTTTGCAAATCGAAGCCTCACAAGTGAATAAAACTATTTAATTGATAGTTAAATATCGTAAAATAAAAATACCTAAAGTGATTCAACAATTGTTTTTCCAATATGTTTTTATGTAATGTTTTTGATGAGTTCATTAGAGAAATGTATTTCGAAGTTGAGAAACACATGCTACTACCATTATTAACTAGTGAGATAATCTACTACTAAAATAAATGGGTGAAAACAGGGTTGTTCATTGTTTTTTTAGGAATTTGGTAAATAATAAACTACCATAAAATATAATAGTTCCGTTTTCATAAATTCGAAGATTTGTTTTTACACTGTTAAGAGAAAGCCAACATATGTGATAAGTGTAAAAATCCTAAATTTTGAATTTAAAAGCTTTTCCCGACTTTTAAAATATTGAATGACATCTTTTCAAAAACATTTTAATTTTAGAATCTAATCAACTAACGTGCATTCAATTATAATTGTTGTGCCAAGTAGTGACGAAAATGACAGTAGAAATTACAGAATTATCTTGGTATTCCAAACTATATAACTATCTAAAAAATCGTAACCGTATCGAACCTGAAAAAGTAAAATTACCTGATTGTGATTTTTTTATTGTAGGACCTCGACGTATACTTCGAGTATTGAGGCCAGTTCAAAAAAGTAGCGAATTTTATGATTTATCTGCGGATAGATTGGAATCTATTAATGAAAACTTCATTTCAAAATGGATAGAAAAACCTCATTCATCTAATAACTGCAGATGTTCATTTCGCCAATCTTTTGGTCTCAATAAAACTAAAATAGATATAGTTTCTACTGAGATAAATCACATTAGGGCTAATTTTCGAGAACATGAAGTAAGAGGACCAAATGTTAATGAATCAGAAAATAAAGACATAGTGAATGTGAATTGTCTTGAAAAACCGATGACATCAGAGCCGACAAGTAAAATTATTGAGAAAATCGGTAAAATTACAAAAAAAAGTTGCTTGGAGAGCCATCAAAATGATGTTCCTACAGTCAAAAATGAAATTGTTAAAGATTTAGAACAATATATTGATATAATACTGAAAGATGTTCTTGACCATACAATGAAAGGCATGAGTGGTGCTGATCAAACGGTTTCTAGTGAAAAATATCTTAATAATGAGAATGAATATATTTGTACAAGATCGGGTGATACAATAACTAATGATAAGTCAATAATTAGTCCTTTGGACATAAGATTTGAATTTCCTGTTGATAACTACAGCAGTGAATATTGTGTTACAGATATTGATAAATCTGAGCCTTATAGTTATGTAAATCAAGCATTTATTTCATCTGTAAATGAACCCCATACATTTGATTTCGATTTGAGAAAACCAATCAACGATAAAAATCTTGATATAATAGATTGTACGGATTCTGGCGTTAATAGTGTTGAAACAATGGAATTTTCAATTGAATCAGATTTTAGTCTTGAAAAATCGTTAATGCATCTAATAGAAAATAAATTTAGTCAAGCGCAGATGTTGTCAAGTCTAGATGATAGAAATACTACGAGCCTTACTGAAGAACATAAAAAAAATACAGATACCATAAAACATGACCAACAAGTTGCAGCAATTCAAAATGAAAATAAAAATGACATCTCTGTAGGTAAAGAAATCGTAGAATGTAAAATGAATTCAATTGTTGAAATCGATGAAAAATTATATTCTGATTTAACTTCATTAGTTGCCGAAAATAAAATCGATGAAACGAGATCAGTTGTAGAGAATAATTATTTTGAAGTGCCATTAAGAGAAAATCCAATCGAAAAAGTAAGTTCAATAGCCCTTTTATATGAAAAAGTTACTGCTAAATTAGGGAATACAAGTAAAAATAGTGACAATAAAAAAAAAAGTAAAATATTAAATGATGGAAGTAAAAAAAAATTAAAACTGAAAATTATAGAAACGGAAAATTATAAGACAATAAATAAGGGTTCGAAAGATGCTGCTGAGAGTCACAAGGAGTCAGTGACAGCGTCAGATATCATTCAAAGAATTCGAAAACCCATAATTGTATTTCTCCATGGATTCGGATCATCTGCAGAAATTTTCAGAAATCAACTTCAATTTTTTTCGAATATGGGTTATCCTTGCATTGCTCCCGATATGTTAGGTCATGGTATGAGTTCCGCTCCAGATAGAATGCGTGATTATCATTTCCAGAAATTATTTAACGACTTAGAAGAAATTCTTCATCACTATGTTTTCAAACCTGGACAAAAATGTATTTTAGTAGCTCACAACTACGGGTAATAATACATTTTATTAATTTTAATCATACAACTATTTTAACAGCATTTTTTAGGATATATTGTTTTATTATCAAGTTTGTTCTAGTTAATTCTAGAAAGTATTCATTTTTAAGTAGATTTTTTAGAAAACATTAGCTACGTCATGACAAAACTTAATTATCCTACCCAGATAATGTTGATGTGTTTTATTAACAGACGCGTATCAATTGACATTTATAATCTTTTATTTGATATTTTTTATCATTCAGACTTTTCAAATGAACATTTTGCCCAGAAATTTAAATACCGACAATTTTCGTAATTCTAGTTTTCCAATGTAGCAATTTAAGGTACTTAAAACTGTTCTTGTACACTGATAAAAAGAAACCTTTGAGTCAACTTGGTTTGAGTTGAGACAAATACGCCACGACTTTAAATTCGGCAAAACACGCTACGACTTTGGCTGAAAAGCCACACGTATTTGGAGGGAATTATCTACTCAAATACATGGCGTACTTGTGAACATATCATTTGCATTTGCGACGGCTTTAACGCACTCAATTAAAAAATATATGTAATTGAGTCAACATACTAGAGACTTTATTCCACCTACTTTTGCTTTTGTTTCTAGAATACTTAAATTTAATGTAAAAAATGATGATATTCTATCTATTTTCTTTTAATTTGAATAAACTTACATTTAGTCGTAAGAATATAATTTTTTTTCAACTCGATTGCTTTATATCTTTCTTCTAAAACACCGTAAATTGTACGAAATTCACATAACGTTAATGCAATTTATTCAAGTTGTCGAGTCATTAATGGTCGATCTTGCATCAAAATAATACTTTGTAGAATAGGATGGAACCAGAGTGTATTCAGAGTAAATGAATACTGAAAAAAATTTTTTTTTGAATTTACCGAAATTTATTATTTTTAGATTATTCAAGAGCATTTATTGAAAACAAAAATGATTTTTTTTATTACCTAAAACGTACTTTATATATCTGGATTATAAAAAAAAATTATCCAAGGGAACAAAAATAGACATTGTTGTCACAATGTAATATAGAATATACTATATTACCATCAAAAGAGGCACTTGTCACTAGGTTGGACGACAGAGGAGTAGCCGTGCCAGAATTGTTTTTAAGTAGAGAATATAACAACTCTGAAATATATATCTAACCAGGAACAGCACAAGAGGTTGCGTGCGATCTAGTGGTGAGCACTGAACTACTTCTACCGCTGCTTATTCGAGTTCGGTGCCTCATGAAAAACATTTATAAAAAAAATATATTAAAAATACATAAAAAAATACATAAATATATATATAAAATATGTATCAAAAATAAATTTTTAAAAGCTAACTTTTGGCCGATTTTTGTATATATTTTGAATGTAATTTAAATATTTTTAAAATAGATTTTAAGGCGTATAAAAAATACAAGCTTGAAAATATATAAAAATTATATTAATAATATATTTCAAATATATAAAAAAATATAATTATGAAAATATGAAAAAAATATTTTTAATTTAACCAACAACATAAGAATAAAAATATAATCAAATTATATATTTTTTATGTATTTGAAATATATTTTCTTTATATTTTCATATATGTATGTTTTATATATTCTAAGATACAGAGAAAGAGGAAGCAAAATAGAGTACCACCAAAATCTCATAAAAAAACGAAAATTATATTTTTTTAAACCTTCGAAATTCACTTTTGTAAATGTAATTGACCATTGTTTTGAATTTTTTTTGTTAAACTTTTTCGAAAATCGAAAGTGTCAGTCAAAAAATGTTAATGACTTTTGTTTTATGATAAAAACCATTGAAAAATTTTTAATTTTCCCTTGCATCTAATAATTATGTGAAATGAAATTTTTCTTTATGTAAATTACTTACAAGAAAATTTATTTAATATCCAGAAATTTTTTTTTCTTTTTACTTTTTTTAGAAGGTACCATATTTTGCCCGCAAAAATGAAATTTTTTTTTTTTTAATGGCCTCTGAAAATTTTTTCTAATATTTACTTTGGATATCATTGAAAAAAAAAAATTTACAGTATTCGAATTCTCAATAACTTAGTATTTCTTTAAGTACCCCGTTTTGCTCCTTCCATCCTTTTTTTAATATATTTGAGTTACAATTAAAATATGTAAAATATATACGAAAATCGGCCAAGAGTTAGCTATTAGAAATGTATTTTTTACACATATTTTATATATATTTATATAATTTTTATATATTTTTACTATATTTTTTTTATACTAAAAATATATATTTTTTTTATGAACGTTTTTCACGAGGGATGTTTTAGATAAAAGAAAAAGTTATTTTTGTATTCCATTCCTGCTCTTGAATATTCAAAAAATAATAAATTCCTGTAAAATTTTTTTTTCAGTATGTATTCATTTACTCTGGATACACGCAATCAATGATATATTTAACTTCTTCAATTACAAAAAAGTACATTGCAGGTAGTAAATTAGTAGTCATATAAAAATGAAATAAAATTTAGTCAGTGGTACAAGTTCCTTGTGGCCAGAAAGTATCCAATTATTTCAAAGTCATTTGTATTATTATTGAGTAAATCATATGATTGACTCACCACTATAATATATTGAGGAAAATAAAAAGTAAGTAAGATAATTGCATAAAACTTTTTATCAACAACATTTGCAAAATTGATTGAAAGAAATCAATAATTTCCATCAACTTAAAACAGTATTTTTTTAAAATTCATAGTTGTTTTTATCATATACATAGACGACTTCAGTTCCATCTCTTATTTTTTACTGTAAACTCACATTTGGTTTCATCAAATACATCGTTTTTGACAGAAATATTTCTACACGGAAAGAAATTTTCTTTAAAAATTACCGTTAAATTCACTGTAATCGTGGGACGAATGGCACGACTTAATCATTTGTCGATAAGTGAGATAATTTTTAACTTTTTTTCAACAAATTTTACCGTAGTCTACTGTAAATTTTATTCGGTTTTCGGTAAATTTTATGAAGTCTACCACAAAATAAATAAATTTTTTCGTAATTTTTATTTCAAAAATGGTAATTAATAAAAGCGCCGCATTATGAGCAACGATTACAGTGAATTTAACGGTAATTTTTAAAGAAAATTTCTTTCCGTGTATAGTAAGCCTAAAACCGTAAAGTCTTTTATTCAAATCGCCTTTGGACTTGTTTCAATTTCCATGTTTTTAAATCAATTGAAATTCAGTTGACTCATGTTCGGATAGGTTAAGTACGCAGCGTATTTCGGAAGAAAACACGATTTTTATCAGTGTAGTGAGTAAAAGTAGTATTTCAATTTTTTTGTTTGCTAAATTCTCCTAATAGTTATAAAAATTTATTATTTCAATTTATAATAACATAACGAATTAAAAAATTAATATTCAAGACTTATTTAATTAAAGAAGGTAATGAAATTACTTGGTTATTTTTGACTCATATGATATAATAAAAAGATTTGGCAACAGCGCGTTCTAACTTCTTAAACATCGATATTCAAAGTAAAGCGGGAAAAATTTATTTCTAATCTCGTCTCTCTTTTTGATGTATTTTTATCTTTGTTTTTTTTCTTTCAGCTGCTTCCGTGACATTTTTAAACCCTCAATAATATGTATCTCTGTCGATAAACGAGATTAAATGATAAAGTTTAACTTCGATTATTTAAATAACTACAACGGTAACACCATATTGTTAGAATCTTATCATATTCTAAAAATACTCGAGAAAAAATTTTTATATATAATCATATAAAATTATATATAATTATATATAACTCGATTATATATAATCATATATGAAAAATGGCCAAATATAATCATATATAATTATATAGAACTATATATAATTATATATAAGTATATATAATTATATATCATTATATTTGGCCATTTTTCATATATGATTATATATAATCGAGTTATATATAATTAAAAAATATTTTTGAAGAAAAAAAAAAAAACAACAAAAAAAAAATTAAATGCCGAATTTTTGATTTGGTTATTACCGCGCGAACGCATTACAAATTCAGAAACAAGAATTGATAGCAGTAAATGATGAAAAAATCCGAGACGTCTGCTGGGTTCGAACACAGCTCCTCTTGGCTGGTAGTCCTGAACGTTGATCACTGGTCCACATCATGAGCGTTCAAGTTATGCGCTTAATTGATGTATTGAAAGTGAAATGCCAGTAAAGACAGAGTTCATAAGTTTTCGTGATGGATTTTTACAAAATTTATAAAAACTCCATGAACTTATATGAAATTTTGTAAAAACAATATTTGTCGGCCTCGATGATAATTATAAAAAATTCTATAAAATTTTATTAAGTTTCTTCAAATATTTAAATTTTCTGTTGTGATGTGAAATTGGAAAAGACTTATATAAAATTTTGGGAAAAATTAAATAATTTCACAAAATTATATGAAATTCAACCGATTGGAAAACTGGGTACTTTCAATTTTTGAATACCATGAAAAAAAAAATTCTTTTTTTTTTTGAACCACCCTGATGATTGTATACAATTATATATGGATATATATTTAAGATTATATATAATTATATATGATTATATACAAAAAAAAATTCTCGGAACAATATTATATATAATCATATATAATTATATACGGAGCTACATATGACACTCTCCGTTTAAATATTGCATTATATATAATTATATATAATTATGTATAATTATATATAATTATATACAATTATATATGGATGCATATAAGATTATATATAATTATAAATGATTATATGTAAAAAAAATTTCTCGGAATAGTATTATGTATAACCATAAATAATTATATATCATTTTCATTTCAATGTCAAGCTCTTAAAATGCTTGACATTGAAATGCAAATAACTTGTGAACAATGCGGAATTTCGGAAAACTTTATTCGTAACAATTTGTAAGGAACAAAATTATCTACAAAACAGTTCCTACGATATTTTTTGATAAGACTGATACATTCGCCGGAAAAGTAAAAAAATCTCAAAAGTTACTACAAATTTGACTTGAAGCTTAAATAACTTTTGAACAGTAGAATTTATCAAAAAATAATAAGAGACTTTTTTTGTAGAGCGTTCAATTTCCTACGAAAACATTTATCGTGCATAAAAATCCGTCGATTGGTTTGTGAGCTAGAAAATTTAAAACAAAAAAATTTTTTTCCCGTGTTATTTAAACGGAAAATAGAAAAATGGATTGAGGCAAACCTTCATATCAATATTAAGAGCCCGGATTTCTACCAAAATTTTTATTTTTATTTATACTTTCAATTTTTGGATACCACAAAAGAAAAAAAATTGGTTTTTTTTTTTTTTAACCTCTTATGAGCTCAAAAGTTACTTTATATTACTAAAAAAATTCTCACTAAATTTCAGCCAGATATCTTTAAAATTTAGCTATCACAAATGGGGCCCCCTCTCCCATTTAAAACACACGCGAAAATTTTTCATTTTAATTTTTCGTTATTAAGACTGTGAAAAAAATTTTTTTTTAAATTCAACCTGGTATCATTTTATAGGAAATTAATTCTCTACACAAAAGTGCTTATGCATTATGTACATCAAAATAATTGGGAAAAAGTTACGGGGCTTCAAAGATCGACAGAAATTTAGTCTCCTCAGTGTTAAATTATATTTTATTATTTTTCATTTTTATTCTATCAAAAAAAACTTTTTTCAAATAATGATAAGCACAGTCTTGTAGGAAATTTAATTTCCGACAAAAAGTATTTGATATCACACATACGTTAAATGAATGAAAAAAAAGTTACAGAGATTTAAATGTCAACGAACAATCAATTTTTAAAAATATTAATTTTCTGAACTTGAATGTCAACGAAAAGTGAATTTGATTTTTCGTTGATATTTAAAACCCTTTAACTTTTTTCGCATTCATTTAACGTATATATGATATCGAATACTTTTTGTAGGAAATTAAATTTCCTACAAGACCGTGCTTGTCATTATTTGAAAAAAAAATTTTTCCGATAGAATAAAAATGAAAAATAACAAAAAATAATTTAACACTGAGGGAACTAAATTTTTGTGGATGTTTGACGCCCCGTGACTTTTTCCCATTTTGTTTGACGTACATATTGCATCAGCACTTTTTGTAGAGAATTTTATTTCCTACGAAATTATACCCGGCGGAGTTAAAAAAAAAATTTTTCATAGTCTTAATAACGAAAAACTAAAATGAAAAATTTTCGTGTGTATTTTAAATGGGAAAGGGGACCCCTATTTGTGACAGTTCAAGTCTAAAGATATCTGGCTAAAATTAGGTGAAGGTTTTTTTTATAATATAAAGTAACTTTTGGGCCCATAAGAGTTTAAAAAAAAAGTATTTGTTTTTTTTTGGGACACCCCAATATATATGTATGTAGGAGAAGGAAGTCACCGGTGCTATAAGCAGCAGCGGAAGTAGCTCGGTGCTCGCCACGAGATCGCGCCGGCCACTTGTAGTGTGTCTCTAGTAAGAAACTTATTTCAGAACTGTTAAATTCCAAACTTGAGACTATTCTGGCCCGGGTACTTCTCCGTTATTTGGCAGAGTGAAAAGTACATTTTTTGATGATAATATAGTACATTCTATATTACATAATGACAAAAATATTTATTATCAATGTTTCCATCAATAATTTGTCTTAGAAATTAATCTTGGACTTTCAAAAAAAAAATAATTTAAATAAAAAGTGTAGAGGTGCTTCATTTCGGAGCAACATTTTTTTTTTTTATATGCATGTGGAAAAAATCATAGTTCAACACAAAAAAAAAATTTCGCGCAAAAAAAAAAATTCTATGTCGATTACAGACCTAGCTCATTGAAAAATTCGATTTTTCCATTTAAATAACACGGGAAAAATTATTTTTTTCGATTTAAGTTTTGTTAACTCTTTAACAAATCAATAGATCAAATAGACTAATATGCACTTTTGTAGGAAATTAAACGCTCTACAAAAAAGGTCTCTTATCATTTTTTGATAAATCCACTTGTTCAAAAGTTATTAGAGCTCGAAGTGAAGTTGGACATCTTTTTACTTTTACGGCGAAACTATCAGACTTATCACAAAATGTTGTAGGATCTTGTTTGTTGAAAATTTTATTCTCTACAAATTATTTCAAGTAAAGTTTTTCCGAATTCCGCATTGTTTTCTGTTTATTTTTATTTTAATTACAAGCTCTTAAAAAAGTGGTTTTGATCGATTTCAAGAGCTCGACATTAAAATGGTAATAACTAGAAAACAATGCGGAATTTGAAAAAACTTTACTGATAATATTTTTGTGAAGAATAAAATTGTCAACAAAAAAGATCCCATAACATTTTGTGATAAGTCTGATAGTTTTGCCGTAAAAGTAAAAAGATCTCCAACTTTACTTCGAGCTCTAATAACTTTTGAACAAGTGGATTTATCGAAAAATGATAAGAGACCTTTTTTGTAGAGCATTCAATTTCCTACAAAAATATGTATTAGTCTATTCGATCTATTGATTTGTTAAAGAGTTAACAATACTTAAATCTAAAAAAAAAATTTTTCCCGTGTTATTTAAATGGGAAAATCGAATTTTTCAATGAGCTAGGCCTGTAATCGACATAGAATTTTTTTTCTTGCGCGAAAATTTTTTTTTTGTGTTGAACTATGATTTTTTCCACATGCACTTAAAAAAAAAATGTTGCTCTGAAATGGAGCACCCTAATAGTTATATATATTTTTAATTATATACAATTATATATAGTTATATATAATTATATAGGGCCATTTTTCATATATAATTATATATCATTTTTTTTACCCGGGCAGTCTAATGACCATGCATGTCCACGTAATTTATTAAACATATATGGTCCTATATGGCCATCTATAGTCCATGTATGGGCATATATGGCCATACATAGAAACGTATGACTATTAGGATGTGTCAGAAAAAAAAGTTATTTTTTTTTTAGGTCTTATAGTCTCAAAAGTCTATTTGGGACCTAAAAAAATCCTCCTAAATGATCAGCTCGATATCTCAAAAATTGAGCTGGCGGTTCACAAGTTGATTTTCCCATTTAAAATACATGTAAAAAATTTTTTTTTAGTTTTTCGAGGAAAAATCAAAGAAAAAAATTTTTTTTCCGGACAGTAGTGAATACAGTCTAAATAGCACACAGTGCTGTCTGAAATGTTTCTTTTACAGAAAGATCTCAGCACTATCCCAGAGAGTTGCCATTACTATATTGTTTTTTGCGACCTAGCGGTTTTGACGACACCGTAGAAACGTGGTGCAAACACGGCGTTTCGACGGTGTTTACTCCCTTACAGTGTTTCCACAGTGTATCGACGGAGTTACGACGGTGTTTTGATGGTATAAGGGCGGCGTTTCTTGTGCAGTTACGAGACAAGGTTTCTCTCGTGTTTTCTACCAGTTTGGTTGGTGTTCGCCCGGAGTTTCCACTGTATTTTTTTGGACTTTCGTCGGTGTTTTGCCGGTGTTTTCGTGAAGTTTTGTCGGTGTTTCTCTGGAGTTTTGTTAGGATTTTTACGGAGTTTCGTCGGTGTGTCATCGGAGTTTTAGCGGCTTTGACACTTGGAGTTTTGTCGGTGTTTCTCCGGTGTTTTGTAAGGGTTTTCACGGAGTTTCGTCGGTGTATCGTCGGAGTTTTAACGGCTTTGACACGGAGTTTTGATGGAGTTTTTGCGGAGTTTTGAGAGTGTACTATCGATATATTCTTGGAATTTTTTTGATAGATTCGCGGCTATCCAACGGTATTAAGTATATCATGTAGTGTATAGTAGAATTTGATTATGAAAAACGTTATTTCAAAGTAAATGATATTTTGTTTTTTAATTGAAAAATTTATTTAACATAAGAATAAAGTATTAATTATAGAATGCATATCTCTGTAATTATGAGTAAATCTATTTTTAAATTAAATTTTCATCATATTGGTTTATATTAAATAATTTATTTGATTAAAGAATAATCGATGACTTAGAAGTGATACCCTGATAAAACATTGCTTACACCTATGTACTGTCGTTGTCAAGGTACATTTACATAATGTACTGAATAACCTCAAATTCATGATAAAAATTTGCCAAGTAAAGTGTTGTGTAATTAAACATAATAATAACTATATAATACAAATCATTTTATACGAATTCGTTTATATATAATTTATTACTATGCTAAATTAGTGTAATAAATAGTTTATTATCGTGATTAACAAGTAATACGATAAATAACAATTCTGTGAAAATTAATATTTCCAAAGGTATAAAAGACTTGATACTATCGTAGAAATTCAATTGTGGGCGATCAGAACAAATATTTATTATAAATTGTTTATTTTATAATGTGAATTAATTAATGATGATAATTAATAAGTGATAATATTAAATTGTAGCTATAAGTGAATAGTAACTGTCATTAAAATTTTAAACTATTCAAATGGTTTAAAGTATTTCATTACTTTTATTAAAAATTAATTTTTAACAATTGTTAATTTTATAATAAAAGTAATTAATTGAATTTAAACTTGTAATTTGATTATATTAATTTATTAAATATTATTTCTTAAATAAATTTGTATGAATTTTTTAAATTAAATGAAATTGATTTATTTAATTTATTTATATTAATCTCTACTATATATTTATGTTAATTTAGTAAATTCATCTACGTATTAGTTTGATTTTATAATCATAATTATCATTTTAATATTCTAACGTATAATCTAAAACTTTAAATTGTTAATGACATCTAAACAATGTAAAAAATTTGAAGTCCACGGTGTGGTGTGAATGATTTGGTGTTAAAATTTTCAACACTGCCAGTGTGAAAGTCACACGACGCACAGTGTTAACTTTTAGACTGTGTGAATTAGAACGTTCACACCACCGATGGTGTAAATGTTCAAGTTTTTTATTTCAAAATGCCATGAGTATGCCTCACAAACTCTAAGTTACCACTACCAAAACGACGAAAAAACCCTCAATATACTCCGCAAAAACCATGAAAAACCACCATAGAAATTCCGAGCAAGCCCAAACACTACTCCGCGAAAACACCGATGAAACTCCAAAAAAACACCCACGAAATTCAGCAAGAACACCGACAAAACTCCGTGTCGTAACTGAACACAAAAATACTGCGTGTCTACCATGAAAATGCCGTCAAAACTCCCTTGGTGTACCTAGTTTTAATCGAGTTTTTTCCGAATTCTTACGGTGGCCCTAAAAGCGCGAGAATCCGTAAAAACTCTGACTAAACTGCAAAGAAACACATTAAAAACTCCCACAAAACACCAAGAAAACTGCGTGATAATACCGACGAAACTCCAAGAGAACACCTATAAAACTCTGAGAGAAAACCAACGAAAGTCAGTAAAAACACCAACTAAACTCCGCAAAAACTCCGTGTCGTAACTGTATACAAATATACCGCGTTAATGCCATGAAAACACCGTCGAAACTTCCACGTCACAGCCAGTTTCGCTCGAGTTTTTTCCGAATTTTTACAGTGGCGCTAAAAGCGCTAGAATCTGTAGAAACTCCGACTAAACTGCAAGGAAACACCCAAAGAACTCCGATAAAACACTAAGAAAACTTCGCGATAACACCGACGAAACTCCAAGAAAACACCAACAAAACTCCAAGAGAAAACTGGCAAAACTCTTCAAAAACACGGACAAAACTCCGTAAAAACTCCGTATCGTAATTGCACACGAAACGCCACGTTTCTACCGCGAAAACACTGTCGAAACTCCTTCGAAACACCGAGTTTCTGTCGAGTTTTTTCCGAGTTCCCACGGTGGCACCAAAACCGCTAGGGCGTGTATGATATACATTTCTTAAAATGCAAATCTGTTAAACTTTACCCAGGAAAAAAATAATTTTAATCTACGTACATCTCCGATGATCAATGGAGATCAAAAAAATGACGAGCCAGATGTACATAGATGTACGAAGATATAAGATGATCACAATTGTGATGGCCGTATATCGACTTAGATGTACGTTGATCTCATAACCCATATAACCTAAAAATTTTTTTTGATCTAAGTAGATCTACTGAGATGTACGTTGATCGACAGAAATTTGGAGATTACATGGGTTTCGAGATCAACGTACATCTAAGTAGATATACGGCCATCACAATTGTGATCATCTTATATCTCCGTACATCTATGTACATCTGGCTCGCCATTTTTTTGATCTCCATTGATCAACGGAGATGTACGGAGATCAAAATTATTTTTTCCCGGGTACTCAAAATAATTTCAACCATATATTTACCTGTGAAAATAAAACATATATGGCCATATATAGTTCATACATGGACATATATTGGCTCCGTGCGCTTACGTATACTACTATAGAAGTAAATGTGTATTGTGTATACGTATTGGCCTCCAGAAGTTCCGATCCTCCTTGTTGATGGCGCTGTCATTATGCATGTATACGTCTCACACTGATGATTTTATAGTATTAGTATTTTCGTGCACGGAGCCAATAGCCATATAAAGAGATACAGATTCTTTATGTAAAAAATTTGAGCTGACTATTACAATTACTTATAAACAGGATGTTGTAGTGTAAAAAAAATAGGAAAATTTTTTTGATATCAATAAAAGCATATTGATGATTATATTTTGCTTTTTCGAAAGTGATTACATTCTTTCAATCTTACGTAGCACAACTAAACTTCGTTGTAACTGTCGGTTGCATAGACTAGTCGTCAAAGCGTCAGTCTCTCGTACGGAAGGTCCCGGGTTCGAATCCTACTGAAGTGGGTGTGGTCATTAGTAAGTTTAGCGTTTTTTTTCTGAATTAAAAATTTTCAATTCGATTAGGAATTCAATTATTCGCATATTTAATAATCTCTGCGTCACCAGAATAATTAAAAAAAAAAAAATTTTTTTTTAATTTAGTTAAAATTTCTATACATAGTCATATCAAGTCATATATGGCTGTATCAAGCTATGTATGGTCATACCTGGCCAATTTACATACATGGCCATAAGGGTGGGCCGAAAATACACTTTTTTTGAATTTTCATTATTAATACCAAAAATATTTTTCTTTGTAGAAAAAAAAAATTTTTCGGAAAACTAAAAAAATTTTAGGTCGATATCTTAGGCTCACCAAATGCCGCTAAAGTTAGAAGTTATTTAGAATTTTTTTTCCAATTCATTTTGATCCGAAATTTAATTCTCTACGAAAAAGGTCCTATAATAGAATTATGTAAAGTTGATAGTTACTAAGATAATTGCAATATTGTTCTAAAAAAATATAATTTTTCAAGATATTATCAGTTTTTCAGGGTAAAATGTGAATTTTATCATATAAATTTCATGGGAAATTCAATTCCTTACAAAATTGGCCTTCTGGTAAGAACTTGACATTTATAGTTATTCAGAAACTGGCAGTATTATGTTTAGATAGTCACATTTCTCGTTACTTGGTGGCTTCCCAAGAATCGCTATTATCTTTGTAACTATCAACTTTAAATAAATTTTTATCAAGTCTGTTTTGTAGAAAATTGAATTTCCTATGAAATTTTTGTGATAAAATTTATTTTTACCCTGAAAAAGTGATAATATCTTGAAAAATTTCATTTTTAAGAGCGAAATTGCAATTATCTCAGTAACTATCAACTTTATGTGATTTTATTATAAGACCTTTTTTGTGGAGAATTAAATTTCCGATCAAAATAAGTTGAAAAAAAATTTTAAACAACTTCTAACTTTAGCAGGATTTGGCGAGCCTAAAATATCAACCTAAAATTTTTTTTGTTTTCCAAAAAATTTTTTTTTTCTTCAAAGAAAAATATTTTTGGTATTAATAATGAAAATTCAAAAAAAAGCGTATTTTCGGCCCACCCTAATGTATGGTCATATATGGCCATGTCTGGGCAATTTTCATGCGTGGCCATGTATTAGCATCCATACATGGCCATGTATGATTCATTTTTCACGGGTATAATCAATACATCTGATTCATCGGGATCTGTGTGATAGACATCCAACCATTTATATGTTTACTCACAATGTGTCATATTTGACTCCAAAATTAATCTATAATAATATTAGTTTCTAAATATTAATAAAAATATGTATGCTGGATCGCTCGAAAATCTATTTATACTAATGTTTTCGAGCTCTTAGAGCTTGAAAACAGCGGGAAGTTCCGGGGCTGGCCCGCAGGGCCAACCGATGCCCTGATTTTTTTACTCTCTCCCACAAGTAAAATTTCTTTTAAACTTGATGTAAAATAGCAGCTTTAATTTTACTTCAAAGTTATACGTTCCCTACTAGCCACTTTAGCTTGAAATTGATAGTAATTTGACAATTGAAATTACCGAAATTTTCTACCCAAATTTGCCGACAAAAGTTGGAAAGAAAAATTTGCGGTTAATTTTTCTTCAATTAAGAGATAAATTTTTTTACTAGACAAAAACCCTAAAAAAAAGTTTCTTCAATTTCTCGTCGAATGTCCGTCAACTTTGGGCTTTTCCGTTTTTGACAATATTTTGTATACAACTTTTGAAGTGAATTCGCATTCTAATCTGGGTAGTAAATATACGTCAAATTATATAGTAAGTTGTATACAAATTGTCGCCAAAAACGGAAAAGCCCGAAGTTGATGGAAAATTCACGAAAACTTTGCGTATAAGAGAGCTACAAACTTGAACTGAAATTTTTTATATATACTGTATGTCATCGAGATGTCAAAAGTTTCAGTTCAATTTCTGAGCTGAAACTTTGGTTTTCTGAGCATTTTGCCTGCAAATTGTTGTCAATTTGGATATTTAAGCAGAAATCTACTTCCAGGATCAGCCCTATTCAAAAATTCCCATAGAATACCTTTAAAAAGTGGGTGGTTTTTGACCTATTCGAGTGGATGCTATGGGAACTTTTGGATAGGGCTGATCCTGGAAGTGGATTTCTGCTTAAATATTTAAATTGACGACAATTTGGAGGCAACTTTCTATTAATTTTTTTAGTATGTTGCACTTGAATTGCAGTCAGAAAACTCAGCAATAGAAGTTGACGTATATTTGTTGTCAAAATTTTTTGTAACATCCGTAAATACGTTAATGTTTATCATGGAGTGTAATATAAATTATTTTGCTTATTTTTTAACTATATTCGTGTTATATATATATATACATACTAACACTAACAGCCAACTTAGCTACAAGTAAACAAAAATCAACGGTTTGATTTTCACGTCAAATTGACTGCAAAAAGTTATTCTATAATTAGCCATCGTGAAAATTCTGCTAATTTGCAAACAAATTTTTTATCAATTTATAACATTACACAGTTTTCTTCCACGAAGATATTGGGAGCGTTATGCGTATTTCTCATAGCTATACAAACCACTTCACATAAAAAAGAAAAATCTCACCAAAAATAGATTCTCTGTTATAAGGTCGCGCCAAGTACATGTTTAACATTTATCCCTTACTGCACAAAACATAATTTTTTTGCAAAAATTGCTGAAATCAAAAAACAAAAATATCAAGTAACTGGGATATTGTAAAGATGATAAAATACATTGTTTTAACATATACAAAAAAAAAATTGTTTGAATGTACTTGGTGTCCGCGAACGCAAAAATATGTATTCTTTAGCGACGCGATATCTTTTAATTATTTCATATTGAGATCATATTTTGAATTGATTGTAGTTCAATTGATTTAATAGCGCATACCAAATGCATGCATTCAAATAACTTTTTTTTTTTTTTTGTATATTTTAAAACAATATATTTTATGCCGCATGGGATAAATGCCCTGTTTGAAAATATTGATTGAAAACAATTAAAAATGATGAAATTCGAATTCTTTTCAATAATTTCAATTCTTTTGTATGTATATATAGATATACAGTTTGCATGAGGTGAGCGCTTTTCAATCCTTTTCAATGAGTATTTTTAATCAGGGTGTTGAACGTGTACTTGGTGCGACTTTGTAATAGAGAATCTATTTTTGTTGGGATATAATTTTATCTAGACATTTATGTATAATTATATAAAAAATTTTTTCCCAGGGTTATTGTAATTTTACGGTAAAAATGCCATAACTTGCGGTAGTGTTGCGGTGAAATTGCGCTAGTTCTACCGTAACTTACGGTAGTTCTGTCGTAAGATTACAGTGGGGCTATCGTAAGTTACGGTAGACCTACCCTAATACTGCAGTAAACCTAACGTAACATTAGATCCGTCAGAGATTGGTGAACTTTATTGATTCTATACTGAAAAGTAAATGAAATATAAGTAAAACCTAGACACAATTTAGGAAACAACAGACATTAAAATAAATTTATGAAAAATGATTTACGCGTGCTTGCGCCAAACATGTATTCTAGTAGTAATATAACATTAAGCATAAGTTTAATGAAAATTTCATATTATCTTATCCCCATAAATAATTTACAATCAAATTTTCAAAAAAATGATTCCAACCTTTCTGAAAAGTACTTACTTCAAAATTAAACTGGATAAAAGATGCAAGGAGCAAATAGTTTACAATTATATATATGATTGATTTCAGATGTAGTTTTGCAACAGCTTTGGCAAGTAAATACACAGATCAAATACATCAGCTAGTTCTTATATCAGGCGGTGGACCGATTCCATTAGTGGCACCAACGAAAGAAGGTGCAGGCCATTGCTGTTTAAGAATAATGTTATCTCCACTATTAATGTGCGGTTTACGCCGAAATATATTATATGCAGCAAGGGGTCGACAGCATCCTTATTGTGGCTCTGAACAAAAAAAACAATGGCCTCCTCATATGAAATATATCTTGAATGGTATGTTATGGCCAGAAGGTGATTATCTTTTTCACAGAAGAATATGTATTCCAACACTACTTATACATGGACTTAAAGACAACGATGTGTCACTTGTACAAGAATGTCAGATGGAGAGAGTAAGTTTTAACTTACAATATTAATGAATGAAAAAAAACTTTAAAAAATGCTTAATTCTTAATAAAAATATTATATTTTAGACAATACTCAAAGCTTATCTTGAAGCTATTCCAATGGCTGGACATATACCTATGATAGATACTCCTGAAGAAATTAATCACATGATAAACTGCTTTATAAATTTGTGGAGTGAAAAGAGAAAGGAGTGACTGCAGGAAATAAATTACGTTTAATTTAAATAAGTGGCATTCACTACGGTAATCGGAAAAAATAGACCCGCAAAAAATAGACCCAACAAATCAATTTTTCAGCTGAGTACCGATTTCATGAGGAACTTCATACTCGGCTTTACAATTTGATGGTATCATGTCTTCCAATGTGTATCAATTCACTTATTAATTTCTTTCGTAAAAAAAGAACACTTCCAGGGGGTCTAGGGGCAAAACCCGGTGGGGGTTGGAGGCGGAGATGAGCCCCCGGGATTAAAATAGCAAGTTTCATTATTTTTCAAAGATAACAACAGACGCCCCAGTCAAAATCTGAAATGTGGTTTTAGCCTAGATACCCTCAATTCTTCTGTTAATAGGCTTGTCGCTCACTGTAGAACTCTAATTTTTATCTCCATGCCTTCAAAGTAGCATTGGGAAGATAAAATTATGTTTCTAAAGTGATGTTAGAACTGTGATTTTATCCTCCATAGTCTAAAATTTAATTTAAGAACATATTTCGTTGGACTTCCAAATTTTTAAACTTTTGTCAGTCGATTGAATTTTTCTAAGCCCAAAATAAAATTGTAAAATTATTTAGGACCTAGAAAATTTTTCAACTCTTTTAAATCCATTCAATTTTTCTAAGTCGAAATTTTTTTTTTTTATTTATGTTTATATTATCTTGACGGTTTTGAAATTTCATTTAAATGAATATTTATTTTAGCCAATCGATATTCAAATATTTTCTGAATAATAACTATTTTTAATTCATAATTTAAGTATTTTGCCAAAGCCGGGAAAAAATTGTCAGACCTGACCATGCCTGTTCATGTATGATCAGGCCTGATCATACCTGTTCATACCGGTTCATGTCTGATCCAGCCTGATATATGGGATTAAATTTAAAACTTAGTTACAATTATATATAAGTAACTTAGTTACAATTATATATAGCTAACGTAGTTATAATTATATATAATTTCATATACTATACATAAAACTATACATCAATAATTAATAAATTAGATATCAAATTTTGTTGAATAAAAATCTATCATATATAAGATATAAAATTCTGTTGATTAAGAATTTATCACGTATAAGATTTCTATTACCTGAAGTTCATACGAAACTTACTTTTCAAGTCAATCTTTTAGGTCAACGGGTAGCGAGTTAAACTTTCAAGCGCGAAGTCCATGGTTCAAATCCTGCACACGCCCGAATTTTTTTATTTTTATAGAAATAATTATGTATAATTATAGGTAAATAATTATATATAGCTATACATAATCATATGTAATTTTATAGGGCCATTTTTATCTATAATTTCTTACTTGGATGAGCATTAACAGGCATGATCAGACATGAACAGGCCTAATCAGGTCTAGTCAGGCATGGTCATTTTTCATGTCTGATCAGGCCTGAAGACTCATGCCTGATCAGGTTTGATCATTTTTTCCCGGGGTTAGAAAAAAAAATGTCTACTATGATCTAAAGAAACTATTGGCTATACTTTTATGAACCAAAAAAAATTAATTAAACAATTGTGTTAAGATGAAAACTATAAATATACATTAAATTAAAATACATAGATATCTAGAACAATGACTTAGTCAAAATTTTTATTATTTATTGTTAATATGTTTAAATACAATTAATTTATTGAAGTTCTTTAGTATTATCTGGTACAGCTATAAACATCCGATCACCAATTTCCATTGCAATACAAATTGATTCCAATATTAATTTTTCTTTATCTTTTGCTGGCGTGATTGTTTATTTTTGTTTTATCTCTATACTATAATTTAATTTATGAATATTTGAAACGTTTTTTATTTAAAAATTCGCAACGATCAGCCATTTTAATCTTATCGTTGATACTCCCTTTGTTCCCCTTATCGACCAACGAACATCCGATAAGAATCTCTTCCATCACTAAGAAGTAGGTTTTGGAGGGTATTTTTATATTCCTACCGACTGCAAATTTATCCTACATGTGGTAAAATCGAACAAAACTACCAAAGTTAGGTCACATTTAGTTCTGCTCAATAGATTGCTTTATCGCTCGAATGTGCAGCTTCAATAACCTAATTTATAATATGGAGGGCAAATCCACATTTCAAATTTTGACTCGGGCGGGAAAAAAAGAATTTCTTCTATTAATTTGTTAGCGGTATATGTTCAACATATCATTGTTTTTTAGGATGAATTTGAGGTTGTTATCGTAAAAATCCGGGTTCGATTTCTGGTTTGTTTCTGATTTTTAAAAACTCTTCTCAAGATGATTTTCACGTTTAATGAGTAAGAAAATATTGTCTTAAATGAAAGTTCTGATTAACAAAAAGAAAAAAAAAAAAAAAAGTAAATCACAGTTTTATTGGTAATTTTTTCCTTTGAATCTAAGTATCGAAGATAATTGAATAAAATTATTTGCCGAATGAAAAACATTAGATGTTTGTATCTGTTTTTTTAGGTCTATTTTTTCTAGGTCTATTTTTTACGGGATCAATTTACAACACATCTCTAACTGCTTCAACTGATAGTTTATGCTTGAGAAATGACTGTCAATTCAAACGTATTTTTTCAAAATAAATTGAAAATGAATTTCACTGTTAAACCAAACAATGATAATAGGGAAAAGACCGAGTTATTATCGTAGTAATTCATCAAGCTGAATTATTTGTATTTATGTAAACAAATCAAAATTTTATAAGAGTGGTAGAATGAACTTATTGTCGTTTAATCTCTCTGTATTGCTTTGTTAATAAGTCTTTTATGAAATTCATTAAAGTTACCTGATTATGCGATTTGTAAGATCTACCAAAGCTAAATTATAATGTTATTTTATTTATCTTACTGTAACGAATAATTTATGAGAATTCAAAATAATTTTTATCTACATTTACATTTTTTCAATACATAAAAATAAATTAATTAGTTGTTTGAAAACCTTTGATTAAGTGGATTTTCTGGTGATTTCATCCATTCTTTTTTTAATATTTGTTTTAGTTGACTAAGTCTTAACGTCGGATTTTGTTCTTTAATTATTGGCATCATTTGTTCTTCAAAACTAGCATAAGCCGCTTTCATTCGTCTTTCCGGATGACGATCGATTTCTGGATCTTTCATACTGCAAAAAAAATATGAAAAAGGCGGTGAACTTTTAAATTATTAAAAATAAAAAAAAAGAAATATTTAAAAAGAAATCAATTACTTTAATAATGAAAGAGCTTCGTCTATTCCATGAGCTGATTCTCCTTCTAAAACGACCCTATTAAGGTTTTCTTCAATTGGTTTTTCTACTTCCTTTTTCTTTAGCGCAACTTGATTTCGCTTTTCGGTTTCTGAGATGATTTCTGCTCTGGTTATTTTTGAAACAAGTTGTTTGCCTCCAATTTTTATAGCAGCTAACTCTTTTTCTAGAAGAGCTTTGGCCTCAGCTTTTTTTTCAAGTTGTTGCAGTCGCTTCTTTTCCATCTCTTCCTAAATTTTGTAAATATATGTAAAATAAGTATTAGGTAATTTTTTGTAAACTTTTTGCTCAAAAATTTGAAAATATTCAAAGGAAAGCAACTAATTCCACTGATCGCCAAAAATCAAGTTCTCAATAAATATCAACGCTTCAAAACGGGAATATACTATTCTGACTATTTACAAAATCATATCCAAGTGTGTGCAGGGGGGGGGGGGGCAAAAGAGGGGACTTAAGAAAATCTTAAGTTTTTGAGGACTACAATACGCTGAATCTTTTTGTTTTTAATGATATTCAAAGTAAATAGACAAAATTTTTAGCTGCCATATTGCTTTGCTATGTAAATTGTATATTTATATTAATTGTGTATCATAGTTAACTTAAAACAACTTTATCGACTAGATTTATTTTTAAGCATCTAATCGTCTAAATAGATGTATAATTGATTTTAATGTGTCTACCTGTGGTTATGATTCATGTGGCCTGATGAAGCAATAATAAATTGCGAAACTTTGCGTAAAGTAATAGTAATTATTAATTAACCACAACTCATCCTAAAATCCTCCGAAATGATAATCTACAAAGATAATAATGTTAATATGTATAAAATGAAAATTATAAACTAATCATAGTTACGAATACATGTATTCTTTTTTTATAATTTTATTTTTAAGTACGAAATTTATAATTATTTATTATACTACTTATATTCATAATTTGCTACGTAACGATTTAATTTACTTAGTATTAATTAGTTGGTAAGTGATAAATTTAATTTTAAGTTTGAATTTAAATCGTTACGCGGGCATTTCCCCACTACGCCGACGTCCAGATCGCTGTTTGCTCACAAAAAGAGTGCATGCGTGTAGCTTCAAATTTTCAAGTGATTTTCAATGAAGAAAAATGTTCGTACGGCAAAAACAAAGAAAGCAAATTGTAGTTTTGAGTGTCTAGTTTTCCGATGTGGTCTTTAAATTTTTAGGTAGATTTTTTTAAAAATCTAACTATTGTATTTGTCCTCATGGTCGATTTTACAAGGAATTTTGTCATAAACTATCATAATTAGTTGAGTAGAGTTCAAAAATACCATTCGTTAAAAAATTTATATATGTATGTATATATATATATATATATATATATATATATATATATATATATATATATATATTTATGTAATAGAACCGACTTTTGAGGACACGATTGCGTCTACAATTCTTATCCGATCTTAATGAAACTTTCTACACTTATTTTATATGTAATTACCACGGTCAAGTTCGAAGATGGGCTGAATCGGTCGATTAGTTCAGAAGTTATGGCTGTTTGAAATTTTTACGATTTTTCGAAAAAATCAGTATTTAATCACTTTTAAAGTCCATATAACTTTAAAACTAAAACTCATAGATAATTTCTGTAAAAAGTATTTTAAAGCTTGACTAATAAGCTTTAATTTGTGACCTTAAACTTTATAATTAGACCATTTCTTCCAATAATTTTATAGCCTTGAAAATTCTAATAGAATCAAAAAATGTTGAAAATATGGTTTTCATTCCACATAAATTATGCTTGTCTTATTAAAATCCAGTTTCGTCAGTTGTATTTTATTGCGCACCAAATAACCTGTAAATTTCACAGCTATTTTGTATTTTAAATGTATTTCTTTTATTATTTATGATGTATCAAATGTACCTCTCATCCCAATGATTATCACTGGTCTTGTCATTACGATAGCGCCTACACTTCTTATCGGACCTTAATGAAATTTACCACACTTATTCTATAGATGATTACCTCGATCAAGTTCAAAGATGGGCTGAATTGTTCAGATAGTTTTGAAATTATGGCTGTTTGAAATTTTCATGATTTTTCGTAAAAATCAGTTATTAATCACTACTAAAGCTTATATAACTTCAAAACTAATATTCACAGACAATTTCCGTAAAAAGTATCTGAAAGCTCGTCTAATAATCTTTAATTTATGACTCTAAGCTTTATGTTTTGACTATTTCTTCCAATAATTTGATAGCCTTAAAAATTTTAATGGAATCAAAAAATGTTGAAAATATGGTTTTCATACCACATAACTTATGCATTTCCCATTATAAAACAATTTTGTTACGTGTATTTTATTGTGAACAAAATAACCTGTAAATTTCACAGCTATTTCATATTTTAAAAGTATTTCTCTTATTATTTATGATGTTCCAATCGTACCTGTACGTCCTATAATTATAACTGGTCTTGCCATTGTAACAGCGATTACAATTATGATCTAATACTAATTCAATTTTCAATACTTTATTTATGTGAAGGTTAGTTTGGTACATTACCTATATAATGTTATGTCAAATCAACTATCTGAAGTTCTCTATCGAAAATAATCGTTGTCCTTTTTTACCCTCACTCTTAGAAAATGAGTTTAATTTATGTCATGACTATACACTAACTTATATCACAAGATATGTATGTATAAAACTAACTTTTTATATCGATTAATTGAAAAATCTACCTTCCATTTCGGCTACCGAATGGCCTTTTTAGGTAGATTTTTTAAAAATCTAACTATTGTATTTGTCCTCATGGTCGATTTTACAAGGAATTTCGTCATAAACTATCATAATTGGTTGAGTAGAGTTCAAAAATACCATTCGTTGAAAAATTTATATATGTATGTATATATATATATATATATATATATATATATATATATATATATATATATATATTTATGTAATAGAACCGACTTTTGAGGACACGATTGCGTCTACAATTCTTATCCGATCTTAATGAAACTTTCTACACTTAATTTATGTGTTATTACCACGGTTAAGTTCGAAGATGGGCTGAATCGGTCGATTAGTTTAGAAGTTATGGATGTTTGAAGTTTTTACGATTTTTCGAAAAAATCAGTTTTTAATCACTTTTAAAGTCCATATAACTTTAAAACTAAAACTCATAGATAATTTCTGTAAAAAGTATTTTAAAGCTTGACTAATAAGCTTTAATTTGTGACCTTAAACTTTATAATTAGACCATTTCTTCCAATAATTTTCTAACCTTGAAAATTTTAATGGAATCAAAAAATGTTGAAAATATTGTTTTCATTCCACACAGCTTATGCTTGTCCCATTAAAATCCAGTTTCGTCAGTTGTATTCTATTGTACACAAAATAACCTGTAAATTTCACTGCTATTTTATATTTTAAAAGTACTTCTTTAATTATTTATGATGTATCAAATGTACCTCCAATCCTGATGATTACCACTGGTCTTGTCATAACGATAGCGCCTACACTTCTTATCGGACCTTCATGAAATTTACCACACTTATTCTATAGGTGATTACCTCGATCAAGTTCAAAGATGGGCTGAATCGTTCAAATAGTTTTGAAATTATAGCTGTTTGAAATTTTCATGATTTTTCGTAAAAATCAGATTTCAATCACTACTAAAGCTTATATAACTTCAAAACTAATATTCACAGACAATTTCCGTAAAAAGTATCTGAAAGCTCGTCTAATAATCTTTAATTTATGACCTTAAGCTTTATGTTTTGACTATTTCTTCCAATAATTTGATAGCCTTGAAAATTTTAATGGAATCAAAAAATGTTGAAAATATGGTTTTCATACCACATAACTTATGCATTTCCCATTATAAAACAATTTTGATACGTGTATTTTATTGTGAACAAAATAACCTGTAAGTTTTACAGCTATTTCATATTTTAAAAGTATTTCTCTTATTATTTATGATGTTCCAATCGTACCTGTACGTCCTATAATTACAACTGGTCTTGCCATTGTAACAGCGATTACAATTATGATCTAATACTAATTAAATTTCCAATACTTCATTTATGTGAAGGTTAGTTTGGTACATTGCCTATATAATGTTATGTCAAATCAATTATCTGAAGTTCTCTATCGAAAATAATCGTTGTCCTTTTTTACCCTCACTCTTAGAAAATGAGTTTAATTTGTGTCATGACTATACACTAACATATATCACAAGATATTTATGTATGAAACTAACTTTTTATATCGATTAATTGAAAAATCTACCTTCCATTTCGGCTACCGAATGGCCTTTTTTTTTAATATGTACTGTTCCGGAGTAATCCTAAGAAAACTACCGACAAAGAACTTTACCAAAACGGTTTTGGTCTAACTCAATCGGGAGCCAGAGACGTCCCCAAGTGAAATATATGCTATACGTAATTTCTCTGAGACTACAAATTAAAAAATAAAAACAATTTGAAATGAGAAAAAATTCAACAGGAGAATGCATCGGAGTAACTAAATTGAAAAGAGTAGAAAGTACCGAAAAAAAAACATCGAAAAAAATGTTCGAATAAGATATTGTATCAAGATAGAATAAATTTGAAGTAAAATTTTAAAAATAAAAAATTTCTGCAATACAAAATAAATTCGAAAAAAAATCCCGTAAAATACAATTTCATAGAATATAAAAAATACTCACATTAAAAAAACTTTGAAATGTTTAGTTTTTGAAATTATAAGCTCTTGAAAATATATAATGAAGAAATATATTTGAATCGAGAATGAATAGTATGGATATTACTTTGCATCAAAATGGACTTTGTTCGAAATCAATATTTAATATTACAGTGTTACCAATTGAATTCTAAAAAAACTTCTTTATCGGAAGTAGTTATGTTTGACAGGTTTTTTTGCTAATCAAAATCTATTTTAAAAACAAAAATCTTTATTATATTTACGTTTCATTTAATAATAATTTTAATTATTATTCTTATATTTAAATTTTAATTACTAATATTAATTATATTAATAAAGATTTTTGTTTTTAAAATAGATTTTGATTAGCAAAAAAACCTGTCAAACATAACTACTTCCGATAAAGAAGTTTTTTTAGAATTCAATTGGTAACACTGTAATATTAAATATTGATTTCGAACAAATTCCATTTTGATGCAAAGTAATATCCATACTATTCATTCTCGATTCAAATATATTTCTTCATTATATATTTTCAAGAGCTTATAATTTCAAAAACTAAACATTTCAAAGTTTTTTTAATGTGAGTTTTTTTTATATTCTATGAAATTGTATTTTACGGGATTTTTTTTCGAATTTATTTTGTATTGCAGAAATTTTTTATTTTTAAAATTTTACTTCAAATTTATTCTATCTTGATACAATATCTTATTCGAACATTTTTTTCGATGTTTTTTTTCGGTACTTTCTACTCTTTTCAATTTAGTTACTCCGATGCATTCTCCTGTTGAATTTTTTCTCATTTCAAATTGTTTTTATTTTTTAATTTGTAGTCTCATAGAAATTACGTATAGCATATATTTCACTTGGGGACGTCTCTGGCTCCCACTCAATCCATGTCAATTGAATCAGCTCCGAAAGTAAATTTTTCACTTTTTTCATTTATTTTTGTTAATAGTGAAAAAACGGCTCATCTTACGCAAACTATCTATAGGGTAACTTGACAATTTATTTTAGTAACATCAAAATTATTTCGAAGATGATAAGGGAGCAAAATTTTTTTTTGAAAAAAAATTTATTTTTCAATTTTTTTAAATAATTACTGTTTTTGATTGAAGAAATAAAGCTTGTCGCTAAAAAAAAATTTTTGACACTGAAGAAATGATTGAAAACCAAATAATCGCTTAGTATGCGATTTTTGGCCAAATCGATGAATTTAAAGGTTCGGAACACTAGGAAAGAAAAATCACAGAGCTTCGAAATTTTGAGTTTTTTCAGGATACTTTGAGGTTGAAAAAAAAAACCGATGGTATCCTTTGATCATTCGTTATAACCAAAGTTATCTCAAGATTTCCGAGTATCCCTTAAATATGTGAATTTTTACCTGTTTTTTAATAAACATTATCGCTTCAAAAAATTTTTTTCCATCAAAAGCCACTAATTTCCCCTTATAGAGAATGTTTTGCAGTTTTCAGAACCCTACTCCTATTCTCTGTACGATCAATATGTCTGGAGTTATTGATTATCGAAGCCAAAATGAACTTTTTTGCTGTGATCAATGATAACTCGGTGTCAAATCGTCGTAGAGACTTTTTGAGGCCGGCAAATTAAAGAACATAAAATTTTCTAAAAGAGTCATAAGGTGAAATTATCAAAAAAAATTTATTGAAGCCCATAGATTTGTTGGAAGACGAGCAAAAATTTGGAAAATTTTTTTTTCGTCGGTTTTCTTCGGATTACTCCGGAGCCGTGCATAATAATTTTGAAGTCTAGATCTAAAAGCTATAAACTTGAGGCTACAATTTGCTTTTTTTATTTTTACTCTAAGACCATTTTCCACCGAGTAACAGCATGTTGAAAATCACCAAAAAATTTCGAATTTGTTTAATATCCCTTAATTTTTGTGACCAGTGTATTAAAATAATTAAATGTTTTTACTATATCTTATATAAAATTATAACTTAGTGAGGTACTAAAACATTTTATAAATTAAAAATCTAATTTTTTATGTTTAATTATTAGTACCTGATTTTAATTATTTACTGAAATAATGATGTTTATCTACTCGTTCGCTTTGCACTTTGAATTAGTGAATATTCACTTTTTTTCACTAATTCATGTTTAGAAAGAGCACTAATTGTTTTTCTCAATTTGTTACAATAATATAACTCATTGAGAAACTTTTCCATTCCTAATAAATGCCTCTGATAAAGTATTTATCTGCTTCACAGCATTATTAATAATATTCAAACCGAAAAATAATTTTTTCGATAAAAAATAAAAAAAAATGAAAAGTTTTTAGCTTAATAAATTTGTTTGCTTAACTTAAGAAATTTATTTCTTAACTGAAATTACTTTTTGTTTGCAAAAAAAGAAATTTCTTGACCCAAGAAAGTTTTTTCTTGATTTATAAAACTATTTTTCTTAGCTCAAATACATTTTCGTTTTAGCTCAAAACATTTTTTCTTAACTTAACAAGATAAAAGCATTTTGGAGCAAGAGACGTGATTTTTTGAGAGAACATTTTCTTGAAAAAAAATAAAAACATTTTGGAGCGAGAAACTAAATTTTCTTGAGAAAATAACATTTTCTTGAAACAAAATAAAAACAGTTTGGAGCAAGAATCTAAATTTTTAAAAAAAAAAAGAAAAACATTTTAGAGCGAGAAACTAAATTTTCTTGAGAGAAGAACATTTTCTTGAAACACAATAAAAACTTTTTGGAGCAAGAGACTAAATTTTCTTAAGAGAAGAACTTTTTCTATGATAAAGATAGAATCAATTACATCAAGAAATTGAATTTGCTCGAAAAAAAGAAAATTATTTTGAAACAAGAGAAACTTCTCAAACCAAAATGCAAATTCATTAAAGCACCAAAAAAAAATTCTTAAATCAAAAAAATTTTCTAAAAACAAGAAATGATTTTTTCTTTATTCAAGAATAAAATTATGGAGAAAATATTTTACTTGAACCAAGCAAATCTTTTTTTCTGTGAAATAACAATTTTGTAGGAAATTTACCGCTCTTCAAAAAAGGTCTCTTGTGTTTTTTTCATGAATCCAACCATTTGAGATATATTGAAGGTCAAAGTTTAATTTGTTTAAAAAAATTGGCGTTTTTGTTTAAAATTTTATTACTCTCTAACACATAGACATAAAATTAAGCGCTATGAACTTTCTTGTAGGAAATTTATCGCTCTTCAAAAAAGGTTTCTTCTACTTTTTTCGTAAATCTAACCATTGAAGTGATATCGAAGCTCAAAATCGATAGATTTAAAAAGTAATGTTTTTCGATTAAAATTCTATAACTCTTCAGCAAACAGATATACACTCAGACTTTTGACAGTTTTCTGACGGAAATTTACCGCTTTCCAAAAAAGGTCTCTTCGATTTTTTTGATAAACTTAACTGTTTAAGAGATATTTAAGCTTCAAGTTGAAAGACGATTTCCACAAACTAACTCAAAATTTCCTTCTGATAATATAAAAAATTTCTTTTATTTTGAGCTTAAATATCTCTTAAACGGTTGAGTTTATTAAAAAAATCTAAGAGACCTTTTTTGAAGAGCGGCAAATTTCCTACACAATTATGCATTAGTCATTGATGTACACTTATTTTTAAGCGAGTAATAAAATTATGCTCACTGTCCTAAAATGGGAATGTATCATTACTTACGCAGGGTTAAACGGCATTAGAATAAACTTTTTTATTTTTGTTTATTTCTTTTGGATCACAAATAAATGATTTATATCATGGCCAAATAAAAAAATCTAATTTGGTAAATGACGGACACCCTAATGTGCACCCTAAATTTTTTAAAATTTATTATTATTATTAGTAATTGCCAAGTTTACTAAAAAGTAGATCAGCTGATACCTCTTTCGTGAAATTTTAAAGATATTTTGACTTTAAATTTTAGCAATTCTATTTCCCATTTATATACTATGGGAAAATTTTTTTTTCGGTTTCAACTTGATTTCATTTATGTTAAAATTTTTTTTTTGGAAAGAAGCAGCATAAAGATTTTGTAGGGCATGAAATTTGCTACAAAAAAGTATATAAGCTAAGTGGGTACGACTAATAATACTTGAGTTACAGAGCATGAAAGGTTAACCTTAATTTTTAATTGGCATAAAATCTCCTACAATTCAGAATTCATTAGATTCATTAACAAATTTAATCAAAATTCTTGTATATAGTTCATACCCGCCCCTTTATGAGATATATACGGCCACATATGACCATATATAGTTATACATAACTATATGTATGGCCATATACGGCCATTCATAACTTTATTAAAAAGTTAGTATGCCCATGCATGGCCATATATGATTCATATGTGCCAATGTATGAACTATACATGACCATATATTACCATATATATTTCATTAATTACGGACATACATGATCATATATAGTTATACATAACTGTGCATGACCATATATGGCATTACATGATTCATATATGGCCATGAATAATTTTATTAAAACGATAGTATGCCAATGTATGGGCATATATGCTCCATACCGACGTTCTAATTAGCAAATGGTCTAACTCCATTCTAAAAAATCCTACATTTATGCGAAAAAAAGGAAGTTAAAAATGTTTTTTCATCTAAAAATCAATTCTATACCTAGTATATGTATAGTCTTTTTGTCAAGGTTACTCAAATGATTTTTTCTCTGACTATTAGTATCTGAAAATTACACACAATCACCTACGAAAAATAATCAGTTAGACACTTTGCTAATTAGAACGTCGATATATGCCCATATATAATTCATATATAAATCATATACGCCTATGTATGAACTATATACGGTCATGCATGGCCATATATGTTTTATTTTTTAGGGGAACTGTAATCACTACTGTAAAATTTTTAAAAGAACACGGAAATAATTAAGGGGGATAGCCACTGTGAAATTTCAAAAAAAAAAAATTTTTTTTTTTTTTATTAAATCAAAATATATATATTCAAAAATATGTATCTAGAGTTTTATATGAAAATTCCGAATATTTTTCGAGTTATAGTCATTTTTGTGACAGCACGTCAACTGACCGTTGCATGAACTAAAAACTTTAAACGCGTTTTTCTCGAAACTACTTTTTTTGAACTGGTGGCATCTGTAATTTGCATAAATATGAACCGATTCGCAACTTTTTTTTTTATCGTATTCGTCTATTCAGTGGCTAAAGTCGCACATAGGGGATTTTGAAAATTTTGATTTTTAAGATTTTTTAAGGCTGTTTGAATCCAAAAAAATGAGAAAAAAATACGAAAAAATTTTTAATATGTCGCCATTTTTTTTCAAATCCAAATTTTCAAAATCCCCTATGTGCAACGATAACCACATGCATACAGATTACAACGCGACTTGGTTTTTTTGTTTCAGATAATCCGTTTTTGAGTTAGAGATGCCACCGTGGTGGGGGAAATTATTGTGGTGCTCCACAAAAATGTTTATAACTTTATAATAGCATGATATTTTTTAATAAAAATTTGGGAGAATTATCTTCAATGTATACTTTATAAAACAAAAAAAACCCGATCCCCAAATTCCTTTATTATCCCAGTCAAAAAAATTCCCGAAAATCACCTATTTTTTCGATCCTCACAGTGGCTATCCCCCTTAAAAACGTTTGTTATACAGTTTTGTCGCTTTTTCGAATAATTATATGAAATTTTTAAGCTCTTGTAATGGTCTTAGTTGTATTGTATAGCAAATCTAATGTTTCTTTTGCTTCGAAATAGTTGCTTCTCGATAAATGAAATTATTTATTTTAACTGCTCATAAATAGCATTAACTTTTACTTACTGTTTTTAAATCTCTACTCGGAACAAACAAATGTCGAAATAAATTCATAATATGTAAGAAAAACAAGTGTACAGTGTCAAAAATCGGTACTGATAATAATTTATAGCGAAAAAAAAAATTTTTTTCAATTTTCTAAAAAAATTTGAAAAACAAACCATCCCGGGAAAAAATGATCAGACCTGATCAGATATGAACAGGCATGAGTCTTCAGGCCTGATCAGACATGAAAAATGACCATGCCTGACCAGGCCTGATCAGGCCTGTTCAGGTCTGATCAGGTATGTTCATGTCTGTTCATGCCCACCCGGGAAAAAAATTTATATATAAAAAATGGCCCGATATAATTATATATAATTATGTATAACTATATCATATTATATATAATTATTGCTATAAAAATAAAAAAAAAAAATAAAAAACTCGGGCGTGTGCAGGATTTGAACCGTGGACCTTGCGCTCGAAAGTCTAACTCGCCACCCACTGACCTAAGGGCTTTAGTTGGAAAGTAAGTTTCGTATGAACTTTAAGTAATAAAAATCTTATATGTGATAGATTCTTGGTCAACAAAATTTTATATCTATGAGCAGACATGAACAGCCATGAGCAGACATGAACAGCCATGAACATACATGAACAGCCATGAACAGACATGAACAGCCATGAACAGGCTTGATCAGGCCTGAGTGTATTTAACGCTTCAGACATAAACAGGTATGACCAGACATGAACAGCCATGAACAGACATGAACAGGCCTGAACAGACATGATCAGGCCTGAGTGTATTTAACGCTTCAGACATGAACAGGCAGGGACAGGTATGATCAGGCCTGATCATGTCTGATTTCAGGCTTGATCATGCATGAACAGACATGATCAGGTCTAATTTCAGGTCTGACCATACATGAACAGGCATGATCAGGTCTGATCATTTTTTCCCGGGTATTGAATTTCGACCATTATTACAAAAGTTATGATCAAAAAACCATAAAAAGAACGGTTTTTTTGAAAATTCGATATTTTTTGAACCATTGATCAAAAGAATCACAAAATTTACCAGGAAGCCTCTTTTGAGGGGTACTAAAAAATACCAGAATATTAAGGAAATCGGAAAAATCAATTTTTGAAATCGTCCGATTTGGCGTGTAATGCCCTATATACATTCGATAGCTTATACCTATATTACACTAAATGAAGTACAAATCGAAATAAAAATTTTCATTCGATATAATACTCATACTGTAAGTGTGAAATGTTATATTTATGTTATAATCCAGTTAAAAAAAATAAACAAAACCAATAGCATGGCTCACAAACTCTTTAAAAGTATCTGCCCTGACAGCCACAGTTTGCTCAGCAAGTTCTGCAGTGAAATATTTTCGGCTAACTTAATGACAAGTTTCTGGCAAGCCTTGGCTGGATAATACTTGTGTGCAAGTTGATACAAATGTACTGCCGTCATCTGAATGTAATTTGACAGAGGAACATGCCGTCAATTTGAATTGAAACTTTCAATCCACTTAAGGCTGGGCCGCACCTAACGAAAACCTGAATTTAAGAATTCTAATTATTTATTAAATAATTATCATTACAGCAATTTTCTTAGCTTCCGACTAAAAGCAGAAGACGAACTTCCTCGGAAGATTTTCATCATCCGAGTCCCATAAATATTCTAAAAGTAATTAGAATTCTTAAATTCAGGTTTTCGTTAGGTACGGCCGAGCCTTAACGTCATTTCTGACAGTAATACTTGTAGTCAAATTTTGAATTCAAGTTACAGAAATTTACTGTCATCTTGAAGGTAACTGCTTGCTCTCTAACACTTTCCTTTAAGTTGGCTTCAGAATACGGCTGTAGCTTGAAGTTAACTTACGGTTAAGGTGGCTATCAGGGGCACATTACTGACGTGAACAGAAATTCAACCGTTGGTAAGTTACAACTTGTTACCCTGATAACCAGACATTGCTCTACAAGTGTTGTAGAGCAACACTTTCGGCTAACTTAACGAGAAAGTTTCTGGCAAACCTTGGCTGTATAATACTTTCCTTCAAGTTGGCTTTAAAATACGGCAGTAGTTTGTAGTTAACTTATGGTTAGGGTGGCTATCAGGGTATACTGACGTGAACAGAAATTCAACCGTCGGTAAGGTAAATCTTGTTAGGTAACTAACGTAGTAATAATGCAACCTTGATAGCCACCTTAACCGTAAGTTGACTACAAGCTACCCTGATAGCCACCCTAACCATAAGTTAACTACAAGCTACTGTCGTATTCTGAAGCCAACTTAAAGGAAAGTATTATACAGCTAAGGTTTGCCAGAAACTTTCTCGTTAAGTTAGCCGAAAGTGTTGCTCTACAACACTTGTAGAGCAATGTCTGGCTATCAGAGTACTGCCGTATTATGAAGGTAACTTAAAGGAAAGTGTTGAAGAGCAAGCAGTTACCTTCAAGTTGACAGTAAATTGTCTGTAAACTTGAATTCAATTCGACTACAAGTGTTAATGTCAGACAATGACGTTAAGTTGATTGAAAGTTTCACTTTAAATTGACGGCATGTTCTTCTGTCAAATTACATTCAGATGACGGCAGTACATTGGCATCAACTTGCACACAAGTATTTTCCAGCCAAGGTTTACCAGAATCTTGTCATTAAGTTAGCCGTAAATGTTTCACTGCAGAACTTTCTGAGCAATTATATTTAGAGTGTGGCTATCAGAAAAGCTTGCATAATTTTTAGTTAAAAAATTTTTTTTTATAATAATTGTAACGAAATCGCCATCTTTAATTCAAACAATATTGATGACGTAAATTTTTATCTTATTTTCATTCTATATGCAATATCTATATAGGCGCATCTAAAGATATGTAAATTAATTTAAGTTTCATAAAAAAAAAAAAAAATTGAATTAATAATTTCTTTTTAAAATAAAAATACGATACTTTTCAGATAGCTTCAATTGGCGTTTCAATTATGATAATTATGACTTGTCATAATTAGGGTTTTGGAAAGCTTGAAGAATCAGCTTTAAAGACCTATGCGTAAATTGAAGAAATATTCAGTAGTTTACAAATAATTAAACTTTTAATGAATAAAAAAAAAGAAAAAAAAAAAAAATTACATGATATCCTGATTAAACAACTGAATTCGACCGAATTAAAAATTTTAATTCTATTATATTCTGTTAAATTCGGTAAGGCAGAATTAAAATTTAATTCTGCTCAATTCTGTCGAAATATTATTTCATGATCTAAATAAACAGTTCTCTTCATTCTAGACTATTGTTCACTTAATTCAAATATGTTCATATTTCAACTAAAACTTTTACGTTTATAGACCAAGAACGATAAGTTCTTACAGCAAGAATTTGCTTTCTTGCACCAAGAAAGTTTCTTGGCTGAAAGCCCCAGCACTAAAGGTCAAACTTTTAACGTGCAGTAGGTATACGGGGGTCATAAGTAAGTTCAAGGTGAAGAGGAGGAGAAAACCCTATTTGAGCTACTTGTATTTAAAAATGTTATCCTATTTCAATCATTCACTGCGGCTACAGGCATAAAGCGTGAAATAGCCGCTTGAAGGATCTTAGGCTCGAGTCCCATATCTAATTGATTTTTTTTTTCAATATATCTAAGGCCTAAAATTTCTTATCTCAAGAAAGGTTTTCTTATTCCAATAAAACTAACAATCTTCAGTCGAGTAAGGTATTTCTTGAGTTAAGACTGAGATATTCTTCAGCTGAAATTAAAATTTCTTGTCCTAAGAAACTTTTCTTGATTCAAGAATTTCAAGTTTCAATTCAAAAATTTTGTAGTTTTAAATTAAAAATTTTTAAGCAAAATAATATCTTCTGCCAAGGATTTCATTTCTTCAAGTAAAACTTTTTTTTTCTTTACTTGAATTCAGTAACATTCAAAATCTAAATCAGAAATTCCTGGATTATTTCCAAAATGAACATAAGTAAATCAATTAAAAAAATGCTAACACGGTTTAATTAAAAACGATATTCAGAAAAACCAAAATTATTTCGTAATGAAACAGAACAAAACCGATTTAAAAATTTTGAATTTGTTTTAATTCAGTTTAATTCGGAGTCAGAATCAGAAATTCAAGGATTATTTTCGAATTAAACTGAATAAAACCGATTTCGAAATTTTCAATTCAGTTTAATTCGGAGTCAGAATCAGAAATTCAAGGATTATTTTTGAATTGAACAAAATTAAACCGAATAGAATTATTTAAATTCGTTTTAATTCGGATAAATTCTGGTTTTCTTGCCGAATCAGACAGAATTCATTTTTAAGTTGGGTACCGAATTAACAGAATTTATCTGAATTAAATATAATTAAAAATTTAATTCTGTTTAATTCGATCGAATTCGGTTGTTTAATCAGGATAATTAGATGGAAAATTGAAATTAAAATAGCGATCTCTCAGAGGAGCTAGAGAACGAGTCTTTTAGGAAGATTTTTTTCTCGGTAACCACTAACGTTACAGGGGGTAAGAGCAAAAAAAAATTTTCAATTCTTTTTGAACCAACCTATGATATAAATTCCCTATTCTCTATTCCAGGAACATAAAAAATAGATAATCAATGGTTTAAAACATAACCCTCGCGGTTTTGGAAATACCAAAATAATACCAGAATTATACGGTATAAATACTGCATAAATATGGTATTACTCGAGTTATTTTGGCCAGTTTTTTTGCCGTAGTATTACCAAAAATTTACGAAATAAATTCAGAATATTTACGGTAATAAATCAGAAAAAATACGGTATTTTCACAGCATTATAACCGTAATTGTACAGCATATTTATAGTATATTTTCGGCATTTTTGCAGCATCTAACCGTTCTACCCGGAAAAAAATTTATATATAATTATATTAAATTTTATTTAGTTATATCTAATTTTATATAATTATATATAACCTTATAAAGTTACATGCAATAACTGTCATGAAAAAAAAATTAAAAAAAAAACCCGTGAACTCGTGGACTCGATCCCGAGACCTATTGATTTAAAGTCTGATCTGATAGCCATTATGCCGAATCACTTAGTTGAAAGATTGTACTAATTGTATTCACATGGATACAAACAAACTTTAGAAAATTGAAAACATCAATTTTCACAGATAGTTATTTTCACTTACATTTTTTTGTTTGAGTAAGAATTGTGTGAAACAATAAAATAAAATAAAAAATATTACATTTTGCACATTTTCGATGATTTTAAATGCAGAAGTGAACAAAAAATAAAACCATATTTTTGACAATTTTCTATTTCATCAGCGTAAATCTGGCAAAATTGCAGGATACTGACGGTATTATTATCACAAAAACAACGATTTTATTATTATAACATTATCGTATAATAGTTTTTATTCAGCATTTTATTGGTAAAAATTCGGCATTTTTACAATTTTTTTACAGCATTTTTTCGGTACAGGTTCGGTATTATTATAGTTTTTTTACAGCATTTTTTCGGTAAAAGTTCGGCATTTTTATAGTAATATTACTGTAGTAATCTGGTAACTCTTCAGCATAAGTACAGTAAGTATGTGGCATAACTACAGGAAAAAAACTGGCCAATATAACCATATTAATACCAAATTATTACGGTAAATTTACGGCATGTGCATAAATGCCGAAAATTTACGGCATTTTTACGGCATTCTCAAAACCGCGAGGGAAGGATCAATACTATAAGAATTAGATTTTTTTTTTGCGCTTTGAAATGATAAAATATGTAAGTATAAATAGTTCAAAAATATCAAGTTTTTTTTTAATTTTTTAAAAATAATTGCTTCTACAAGCAAAATTCAGTGAACCGAAAGTTCGATTTGAAATACACTACTGGAAAAAATTAAAGGACCAAAAAAGAATTCCAAATTTTTGGGCGATTTTCAACAGGCCGTAACTTCGAGAGAAATGGTCGTAAAAGAAATAAAAAAAAAGGAAATCGTAGCTCCAAGTGTCTAGTTTTTGGATTAGAACATTAAAATTTTTTTGCGTCAGCGGTTTTTGAGTAATCTTAGAAAAATCAGCGACAAAAAAATTTTTTCAGAATAACTTTAGAAACTTCAACAAATCAACGCCCAATCATTTTTGACACGTTTTCGCCGTTGGATTCCGTGATTTTACTGATCTCTCGTTCATTAAATTAAAAAAAAAAATTTTTTTTTGAAATTTTCTTTTGGAAAAACGTTTTTTTTCTTTAAATTTAAGCACTGGTTGCAATAAAAATGTGGACAAAGCTTAGAAAAATTTTTTTTTTCTTACTTTGATAAAGATTATGAGCTTTTCAGAGCAAAAAACTTGATCCTTTCATTTTTTCAAAAATTCGATCGAGTGAAACAAAAAAAACGGCTGGTTGGATTAATCTGGGTCTTCGTAGGGTTTTTGTGGACATATTGAACTGTAAAAGGCACACAACATTATTAATTTCCACAATATTTTGGATCCAGCGCTTGATTTTCCGAAAAACCACCAAAAGCCCTATTTCTTATGCATTTTTAAATTCATGTGACAAAAGGAAAATTGTTTTTTTTCGGGAAAGCAATGGCTAATCGTTCAAGGGAATTGATTCAAGTTTTTAAAATCCACCATCAACTTTTTGTGCTATCATTGGTTGCTGAGATATCGATAATCAAAGACAAAAGAGTCCTTTTCCATTTGAAGACCGATATCTCGGCGAGAAATGGACGGATCAAGGTCTATAAAAAATGAAATTAAAGCTGAATAATGAAGGTGTCCGATTCTCATACTAGTTAAGCAAAAAAAAAATTTTCCACACCCGTAGACTAAAAAAAAAAAAATTTTTAATTTGAAAATTTTGTTGTCGCTGGTTTTTCTAAGATTACTCAAAAACTACTGAGTCTACAAAATTTTAAAGTTTTCATTCAATAACTAGACACTTGGAGCTACGATTTCCTTCTTTCTTTATTTCTTTTACGGCCATTTCTCTCAAAGTTACGGCCTGTTGAAAATCGCCAAAAAATTTGGAATTTTTTTTTGATCCTTCAATTTTTTCCTGTAGTACACACATATTTTTACATTTAAAAAAAATGTTTTGAAAATTAAAGACTGTTACCTGTTTCTGTTTTTTTTTCAACAATTGCTTATCATCGTCTTCCCAAGCTTTGTCTTCAGCTTCTTGAACTTTTTTCAAATTTTCAGCTTCTTTGACAGCTGCTTTCCTTGCTCTAGCTACAACCGCTTTGCTGTTTTCACCCACAAATTTTTTTGGCATTTTGATCTGAAAATAGCATTTAAAAAATAATTTAAAATTTGGGCGGCTTATACTTTCGTAAAAATTACAAAGTTGGTAGACACGGTATTATTATTAGTTTTGACACTTGAGGTTTTAAGGTTAACAGTTTAGCTTGATAGACATGTATGGACTGTAAAAAAATAACGACACGGAAGGAAAACAAAAAGTTTAGAAATAGATTAAATGTTCTCACTTATTGGAAATATATTAGTTAAAAAGATCGATATTCGGCAGACCAAATTTAATGTAAATGTGATGTCGAAAAAATTTTCGAAAAAACCTTCGCAACTTTTACAAGAAAAAAAAGTAGACGTAAGTACATGATCCAGATTATTATAATATCATACTTACAAGATTTTGGTTAGCTGAATTATTATTTCTGTAAATTTCGTTTACTCGAGTTTAATTCAAGAACTTAATTCGAAAAAGTGACATTATTCCACGTGCTTCTTGTCATAAATGCTATATATTCATTTAAAAAATATTTATATTTATATATCTATACCTTCAGTCGAAATCGTATCGGATGTATAGTTGATACATCGGGAGAACTCCCTTCGGATTCTTTCGGTTGTTATACAGATCCACTAAGGCTGTTGATGTACTGGACCCTTTACACCACATAAATCTGTTTCCATAAAAAGGTAGTATCCACCACACAATCTATCGTATAGCGCTGGTAGTATACTTTCATTCATTAGGATAAACCATAATAGCCACTTAGCCCTAACAGCACAGCTTGCTTGAGCAAAAGTTTACTGTACAAAAGTTTCGTTCAATTTTCCTTCAAATTTCCGTCAACTTAGGACTTTTCAATTCTTAACGACAAGTTGTATGCAATTTGCTATTGAATTTGAAGTAAATTTAATGCCCGAATTACACTGCAAATTAACTTCAAAAGTTGACTAGAAAAAAGTTGTCTTTAATTTTCGCGCAAATTTAATGTCAATTTATCGTTAATTTGACTTGAAAAATTGTTAAGTATATTTTTACGCTCAAATTGTAGACAATTTTATGCATAAATTTGCTTACTTTCTGAAATGGTAAAAATGAACATTACCGACCGTTTTTTTTCGTACAAGTTTACCTTCAAATTGAAGGAAAATTAACCGTGAATTTTTATTTTCAACTTTTGCTGTGAAATTGTCCGAAAATTCGGGCAGTAGATTTCAGGTAATTTCAACATTAAATTACCGTCAATTTCAACGCAAAGTGGCTATTAGGGAGGCTTGAAATTGACAGTAATTTGACATTGGAATTGCCTGAAGTTTGCTACCCGAATTCGCTGACAATTTGACAGCAAAAGTTGAAGAGAAAAATTTGCGGTTAATTTTTCTTCAATTTAGAGGTAACTCTGTACGAAAAAAAAAGTCGGTAATGTTCATTTTGACTATTTCAGAAGGTAAGCAAATTTATATATACAAATGTCTACAATTTGACGGTAAATAAAATACTTTACAATTTTTTAAGTCAAATTAACAATAAATTGACATCAAATTTGCCTGAAAATTGATGATAATTTTTTTCTAGTCAACTTCTGAAGTGAATTTGCGGTTCAATTTGGATAGTAAATTTACGTCAAATTGAATAGCAAGTTGCAATGCAAATTGTCGTAAAAGACGGAAAAGTCCGAAGTTGACGGACATTTGACGAAAAATTCAAGGAACCTTGGGTAAAGTAAACTTTTACTAAAGCAAACTGTGTTATGTCCTGGGAGGTTACTAGGGTCGGAGCTGACGCCACCTACTGGACGGTGGGCAGTTCGTTGTCACGCGGGACCAATTTTGAATTTAAAAATAGTGAATAAATTTATTGTTGACTATGATGATGATGATTATGATTATTATTTAATGAAATAATGGAGTTATGGGATTCTATGGTTTCCGTGGCACCGCCAAAAAAAATAGTGTTCTAATCCATTTTAAGAACTTGACATTAAAATGGAAATAACTAGAAAGTTATGAGGAATTAGAAAAAAATTTATTTAAAATAATTTGTAGGGAATGAAATTCTCTACAAAAAAGATCTTATGATATTTTGTAATAAGTCGGATAGTTTCGCCGAAAAAGTAAAAAGATCTCGATATTTACTATAAATTTGACTTCAAGCTCCAATAACTTTTCAACAGACAGATTTATCAAAAAATGATAAGAGACTTTTTTTGTAGAGCGTTTAATTTCCTTCAAACTATATCTTGAGCTAATCTGTACAATGAGCCATTGCCGAGGAATAATATTCCAAGCTTAAAAGTTCAAAAGTTATTTGAGGTTGAAGTTGAATTCATATTAAATTTTGAGATCTTTTTTTCCGGCGAAACTATTAGACCTATTACAAGATATCATGGGACCTTTTTTGTAGACAATTTTATTCCTTAGAAGTTATTCCACTAAAGTTTTTTCGAATTCCGCATTGATGTTTTCTAGTTATTTTTTTTTTTAATGACAAGCTCTTAAAATCGATCAGAAGACTATTTTTAACTTCCCGCTAAGAAAATCGATGATTTTCAAAAATTTCGGGAAGTTATTGTTTTCACCCCGATTTTCGAAAATCGAGTTATCATCAGATGTCGACCTTTTGAGGTCCTAGGAAGCTATTCTGACTATTTTCAGAATGATGTCCGAGTGTCTGTATGTGTGTGTGTGTGTGTGTGTGTGTATGTGTGTGAATGGTCTATAACTTTTTAACTAATGAATCGATTTGGATGTTTAAGGCGGCGATTGAAAGAGCTTGTTGGCCGTCAACTTTTCTGAAAATTTCAGATCATTTGATCAAGTAGACCCGAAAATATTGGCGAATTACGAAAAAAAAAAAATTTTTTTTTTTAGTTTTTTATTGATTTCTCAGAAACGAATTGAACGATCGACTTTAAAATCTAATCAGCTCTAGAGCTCAATAAAACGCGTCGGATGCCGCCTTAACCATCTCAATCGGTTGATTTGTTCGAGAGATATCGTTGGAGAAAGAAATGGTAAAAAACGATTTTTTTCAAATATCTTCAAGACAGCTGAATCGATCGCTTTCAAATTCTAGTCAGCTCTAGAATTCAATAAAACTCGCCTATTGCCACCTCAAACGTCAAAATTGGTTAATTAGTTCAAAAGATATCAGCGTTGAAAAGTTAAAAAAATAACATTCTATGTTATTTTTTCCAGATAAATCAAAATGTACTGTACTAAAATGTGTCTAAAATCTTACAAACTTTTACTCTTTATGGTCTCTTTTGATCATCATATAATTCCAGCAAACTTGTTCTTTAGTTTAAACCATATTATCAACGAAAAAATTGAAAAAACACAGTTTTTAATCATTTTCTTGGATATTTTATATATTATTGCTCTGACCTAAGCCAAAACTCATTCAAATTTTGATTTTGATTACTGACATTGATTTCTGCATCAATATATTTAGTTTATTGAACATAATCAGGAATTGAAATTTACAAACCTCTTGTTCATTAATGATTTTCGATTCTTAAACTTTTAAACTTTAGCACAAAGCGTAACTTGTTAGAGTTTGAAAAACTCATAAAAAAACAATCGCATGCAATAAGATTTTCGAGCTCGAAGAGCTCGAAAATGCATTCACAACAATGTTTTCGAGTTCAAGCAGCTCGAAAAGTGCGGGAAGTTTTGGGGCTGGCCCGCAGGGTCAACCGTTAGACCGATTTTTTTTATTAAAAATGTATTAGGGGATAGTAATTAGACATTGAAATTGCCTGGAATTTGCTGCCCGAGTTTGCCGACAATTGGACAGCAAAAGTTAAAGAGAAAAATTTGCGGTTAATTTTTCTTCAATTTCGAGAAAATTTTTTACGAAAAAAATAAGTCATTAATGTTCATTCTTATCATGTCAGAAGTTAAACAAATTGATACATAAAAATGTCTACAATTTGTCGGTAAAAAAATACTTTACAATTTTTCAAGTCAAATCAACAATAAATTGACATAACACTTACCAGAAAATTGACGACAACTTTTTTCTAGTCAACTTTTGAAGTAAATTTGCATTTTAATTCTGGCAGTAAATTTAAGTCAAGTTGAATAGCAAGTTGCATACAAATTGTCGTAAAAAATAGAAGTTCGAAGTCGACGGACATTTGACGAGAAATACAAGGAAACTTGGGTAAAGTAGACATTTGCTAAAGCAAACTGTGCTATTAGGGGATATTTAAATAATTAAGGCTGGGCCGTACTAAACGAATTTTTGAATTTTACTTTTCTTTTAATTTATTAATCAATTGTTATTACAGAAATTTTTATTGCTTTCGAAAAAATGTATAAGACAAAATTTTTCGGAAAGTTTACATCATTCGAGTGACGTAATTATTCAAAATATAATTAGAAAAGTAAAATTCGAAAATTTGGTTAGTACTGTTACGTCCCAGCGTGCTCGTCAGATGTTTCTGGCTATTTTTAAATACTAATTATTGGGAGACAAACCGGTGATCATGGCCGAGCGGTCTAAGTCGTAAGACCTATGCCTCTCGAACTTGATCACTGGCCAGGCGTGGGTTTGAATCCCAGCGGTTGTCGAAAGAATTTTTCACACAAAGAGTGTGAGGTCTTTCGGACCTGAGATTCGTCCCGATGCCGACATTTGAAGATCGGTACAAAGAAAAAGAATTTGATTTGATTTGGTGTAAGAAACAGAGTAAATCTGTGGAATGGGTATTCTTAGGCTCAATGGAACTGTGTTCTCGAGCGTTCTCGTAACTTTAAAGTGACTACACGGAAAGAAAATTATGGGAATGGTTCCTATAATTTTGTGAAATTTCATCCTATACCAGTATAGGAATGACGACCATAAATTATGGGAACACGTCCTATAGATATAGGAATATTACCCATAATTATAGGAATAGTTCCTATAATTATGGGAATGATACCTATACCATTATGGGAATAGTTCCTATAATTATAGGAATGGTTCCTATAATATTATAGGAATGGTTTCTATACTATTATAGGAATAGTTCCTATAATATTATAGGGACCATTCCTATAATTATAGGAACCATTCCTATAATTATAGGAACTATTCCCATTTTCATAATATTATAGGAATGGTTCCTATACTATTATAGGAATAGTTCCTATAATATTATAGGGACCATTCCTATAATTATAGGAACCATTCCTATAATTATAGGAACTATTCCCATTTTCATAATATTATAGGAATGGTTCCTATACTATTATAGGAATAGTTCCTATAATATTATAGGAATAGTTACTATAATATTATAGGAATGGTTCCTATAATTTATGGGAATGGTTCCTATAATATTATAGGAATGGTTCCTATACTATTATAGGAATGGTTCCTATAATAGTATAGGAATGGTTCCCATAATGGTATAGGGGTGGTTCCTATAATATATAGGAACCATTCCTATAATAGTATGGGTACAATTCCTATACTATTATAGGAACCATTCCTATAATGCATAGGAATACTCCCTATAATTTTCTTTCCGTGTAGGCACACTTTAATTATTAAAAAAAAAAAAAAAAAAAAAAAAAAAAAAAAATTATTGGGAGACCGATTTGAGACCTAACTAATTAATTAAGATGCATATTGATAATTTAACAAGTGACATAATTAATAAGTCACCCTATATTATAGAACATAATTTAATAGAATAATATAATTTATTATAATAATATAACATAATATAATAATATAAAATAATAGAATATAAAATAGTAAAACACCAACTCATCTTGGTATGCTTCCTATCACGTTTTGATAAATTACTCGAATTGTATTGTATATTGTATTGACAACACACTGATTTGTAATTTTACTCATATTTTGTTTTGAAAAATATTTGTAATTTTACAAAACTTTTTAACTGTGTATTTATTTGCAGTTATAATAAATGTTTTTATTTATTGAGAACCAACTATTTTGAAGCAAAAGAAACATTAGATTTGCTATACAATACAACTAAGCCCTGATTAAAAATACTTATTGAAAAGAATTAAAAATTATTTCAATTCTTTTCAATCCATACGGAGGTTTTGGGAAGTATTGAATGGAATTGAAATTTTGATTATTTGAATACTTTGTAATTCTTAAAATGGAATTCAAAAGTATTGAAAGGAATTCAATCTTTCATCATTTCAATACCTTCCAATATGGAATTATTTTGGTATTGAGAAGGATTCAGAAAGATTCAAAAATTTCAATTCATTTTAATTCTTTCCAATTCTACACTCGATCCAAAATATCGAACTATTTAGGTATTGAAAAGGATTCAGAAAGATTGAAAATTTCAATGAATTTGAATCTTTTTCAATCCTACACTCGATCCGAAATATCGAACTATTTAGGTATTGAGAAGGATTCAGAAAGATTCAAAAATGTCAATTCATTTTAATTCTTTTCAATCCTACACTTGATCCGAAATATCGAACTATTTTGGTATTGGGAAGGATTTAAAAACGTAACCCGAAATGTGAAATTATTATTTTGTTATTGAAAAGTATTCAGAAAGATTGAAAATTTCAATTCATTTGAATCTTTTTCAATCCTACTCTTAACCCGAAATATGGAATTATTTTGGTATTGAGAAAGATTGAAAACTGTCAATTCATTTGAATCTTTTTCAATCCAAGTCTTAACCTGAAATATGAAACTATTTGGGTATTGAAAAAAATTGAGAAAGATTGAAAATATCAATTCTTTTGAATCTTTTTCAATTCCTCGGAAGTTTACAAATTCTTATATTATTTTTGGATTCAATAGAATTGAAAAGTATTAATTTTAGGCCCAGATGATAATCTGGTGGTATAGAAAGTACCCGGGAAAAAATCAGCATGCAAGACCATGCTTGATCCAGCATGAACCAGACATGATCATACATGAATCATGTATGATCGTGCATGAATCAGGCACGGACATGCATGAATCATGCAAGGTTGTGCAAAGTCCTACTCAACCATATATTTCAATCATGAATGGTCATATACCATCATGCATGAACTTGCATGATTCATGCACAGTCATTCTTGACAGTGCACGACCATGTACAACCATATATTTCAATCATGAATGGTCATATACCATCATGCATGAACTTGCATGATTCATGCACAGTCATTCTTGACAGTGCACGACCATGTACAATAGAAATTCAAAGATTGTGCACGGGCTTGCATAATAAAGCTTGTTCTTGCATGACCATTTATGATTTTTGTTTGATCAAGCCTGATTATGCACGATTCATGCTTGGTCAAGCCTGGTCATGTATAATAATACTTAACCCAGTCAAGACCATCATGCACGACTGCGCATGGCTCTGAATGGGCATCCATGATCATTCTTGATCATACATGACCATCCATGTCTATTTTCGAGCGGCCAGAATGATCGAGCTCGAGCCTACCTGACCGAGTATAGCTTTGTATGAGTATGCATAATCAGACTTGATCAAGCTTGATCATTCACATTTATTTTTTCCGTACTTTATATGATCATATATAAGCTTGCATGATTACGTATGACTTTGTATGGTCGTACACAATTCATGCTTGGTCAAGCCTGGTCATGCACGATAACACTTAACACAGTCAAGACTATCATGCATGACTGCGCACGGCTTTGAATGGGCATCCATGATCATACATGACCATCCATGTCTATTTTCGAGCGGCTAGAATGATCGAGCTCGAGCCTACCTAACCGTGCATATCTTTGTATGAGCACGCAAAATAAGACTTGATCAAGCTTGATCATGCACAATTATTTTTTGCGTGCTTTATACGATCATATATGAGCTTGCATGATTACGTATGATTTTGTATGGTCGTACACAATTCATGCTTGGTCAAGACTGGTCATGCTCAACCATTTTTTACGTCACTGAATCGATCATGCATATACTTACAAGAGTTCTTATGAGTTTGAATGGTTGGGTATATTTATACGGATTTATACTCATACGAAATTATAGTCATGCAAGAACATTAAAACAGTAAAATCATGTTATTTCATTAATTATCTCCAATATATTAACTTACTAATTACAAAAAAATAAAATTTTTTTACAAATAAAATATTAAACACCTAAAAGTTATTTTTTGATAATTTCAAATTATCACATACAAAGTTCCTTATACGCAATACGTGACTTATCATCTTCACTTGATTTATAATAAAAAAAAAGTTAATTTTTTACTTTCAATTATAGGTATTATATGATCTATTTTAACTTGGTGTTTTTAATTTAAAAAAAATTTCTTTTTTTCAATAACAAATTTCTCTAAAACAAAGCATACAATTTTATTCATTTCTACAAAAAATTTTATTGATCCATAATTTTCAGTATTGTTAATTAAAATAAATTTTACTGTAAATCTATATATTTTTATAGTTTTATAAATATCAGAAGTAAATAGTTTTCATTGAATTTCTGCTCTGCTATAAATTTGTAACCTTTTTGAGTCTATACTGAGTGATTCAAATAGATGTAACTCATTATTATCGTCTAATTAATGATCAACGACTTACCCCCTTCAGGATAAAATCAGCATGCATGATCAAGCATGATTCAGGCAAGACCAAGCACAATCAAGTATGGATCACGCATGAATTACGCACGATCAAGCATGATTCAGGCAAGACCAAGCATAATCAAGTATGGATCACGCATGAATTACGCACGATCAAGCGTGATTCATGCAAAGTCATGTCTGATCATGCAAAAAAATACAATCAAAATCCGATCGAGCTTCAATCGGATTTAATCAAAGTTTTTAATGAGGGATAATCACATATTTTTGATGAAAAAATTTAAATAATAAAAAACTTATTTTTATTTTGACGACAGTAGTTAGAATTATTATTTTTTTTTTTATCGATGATAAAAATAAATTCAATTTATAATTATTGTTTCAGTTAATAATTAAAATTAATTTTTTTTCCAAAAAATGATAAAAATAGATTTAATTACATTTTTTTTTAATTAATTGAAGAATTGAATCAATAAAGTTTTGCGAAATTGATAATAATAATCAATACAATTACATTTTTTCTTTTTTCAATTAATAATGAAGATTAATTTAAGTGTTGGATTTGCTTGTAATTTATAACCAGAATTCTTTTCATTCATTATTAAAAAAAATCTAACGAACAAATCTAAATTGAATTCCAATAATATTTTATTTTTTATAACCCTGAGTTTTCAAAACGTGTTAAAAATCTTTATAAACTGAACGAGACAGGACAGCCTAGTGGACAGCGGACGTGCTTCATAACACAACGGTCGTGGGTTCGAGACCCGTCGCGGGTAAAATTTCAATATTACTTTTCAGCCAGTAAACATTAACTATACGACAATACTAGCAAAATAAGTTAATTTAAAGTTGAATTATCGTTATTTCAATTTTTTTTTTTAAATAATGGTAGGGATTGTGTTTGAGCAGGCCTGATCATGCTTGGTCAAACATGATTATGCTTGCTCAAGCATGATCTTGCATAAATATTCGCCAGCTATCAGCATGCGTGATCATGTATGAGAGAGTATAATCATGCCTGACCAAGCATGATCACGCATGCTGATAACTGGCGAATATTCATGCAAGATCATGCATGAGATTAACACATGATCATGCATGATCAGGTCTGATGATTTTTTCCCGGGTATTCAAAAGTATTCAATTCTCATCTTTTTCAATCCTTTTCAATGAGTATTTTTAATCAGGGAGACCATTACAGGAGTTCAAAAACTCCATATAATTATTTGAAAAAGCGACAAAACTGTATCACAAACGTTTTTAATTCTTTCCGTGTTCTATTTCCGTCGCTTTTTCAATTAATTATATGAAAATTTTGAGCTCCTGTAATGGTCTTCACTGTATTGTATAGCAAATCTAATGTTTCTTTTCCTTCGAAATAGTCGCTTCTCAATAAATAAAAACATTTATTATAACTGCTCATAAATAGCATTTACTTTTTTACTTACTGCTTTGAAATCCCTACTCAGAACAAAAAAATATCGACATCAATTTATAATATGCGAGAAAAACAAGTGTACAGTGTCAATAATCGATATTGATAATAATTTATAGCAAAAAAAAAAAAATTTTTAATTTTCAAAAATAAAAAAGAAATAGTAATTATAGACGCCCTCTGACGGACTGGGCTTAAAAGGTTCAGAATGGATAGAAGTTTAAGATAAAAAAATTTCAAGAAAATCGAAGGATACATCTAGTTTTAAAAACACGGTTGAAAACTTAAAATTCAAAAATCTCAATTAAAAACGTTTCGTATATTTGTTTTTTTTTTTTTTTTTTTTTCTGTAAAGGCCATCTGAAAACGAAAATCTTGAAAAAAAAACTATCCATTATTACGAAAGTTATAATAAAAAAACCATAAAAAGAGCGGTTTTTTTTAAATTCAATATTTTTTGAACCATTGATCAAAAAAAAATCTGAAAATTTACCGGGAAGCCTCTTTTGAGGGGTACTAAAAAATACCAAAAAATTAAGAAAATCGGAAAAATCAATTTTTGAAACTGTCCGATTTGGCGTGGAATGCCCCTTATTGAGTTAAAGTTAATAACAGACGTTGTGTTAAATAAACATTTAATTCAAGTCAAAATAATTAATTAACCCTTCGTCACACGCGCTATGAGCGTGGCGCCGCACTTTTTACATTTTCATAGTTTTTTATGGTTTTTACCAAAAAAAAAACATTCCAAAACATTTTAATGCTCTTTTTGGACTTTCTAGAAGGGATGAATATTAATTATAATTATGCAGTTGTCTTCGAAATTTAATACTTATATATTTTCGAGGAGCATCTCTTGAATGCGGCGCCGCGCCGTCTGGCACGTGTAAGCGCCAGATCGCAATTTAAATCGCGCTATTGCCAATTCGTGTTCCCGCTCTTAATATAAGTTGTACACGCAGTAGCCTAACCCATAATCACTGGTTATTATTGAAAAAGATTGGTATTAAAAATATTTATTAATATTTTTAAACTATAATAATATTTTTTTAATTATATATAATTAAAAAAATATTATTATAGTTTAAAAATATTAATAAATATTTATATATAATTATAGAAGTTAAATAAATATTATTTTTCAATTTGTTACATTAATAAAGTATGTAATTATCTGTATGATTCTAAAATTAGCCGGTACTTTTAACCATTTTTGGATTTTTCTTTTCAGCATTAAAAATTTGCTCCTGCAGAAACTAAAAAAATTATGTGTAAACTTTGTCTAAATTTCCCTTTTTATAATTAGTTATGTGAAGAAAATTAAAAAATTGTTAAGTATCGGCTAATCTTGAGATTATTTATCTGTCATTACTATTCTTATAAAAATTATTAATACTGATAAATAATTTTTTGTCAAGATTACTTCAGAAATGTAATTAAATTTTTACTAAATATAAAAAAAAAATAATAATAATTTCTTAAAAAATTACTAATCAGCTAAATGTTTAATCTAACGTAAAACTAAATAAAAAATATAATTATTTTCCAATGATAATATGCATGGAATATTTATTGGGTACTTGGCATGAAATTTAACACAGCAGCGCGGCGCTCATCGTGCGTGTTACGAAGTCGGGTAAAAACACGCGTGTGACGAAAGGTTAATTGCGTTGATTTTTTAACCAAATACTTGTGTTATCATTTGACACGTGGTAGCTTGTTAAAGCTATATTAAAAAAAATGTAGATTGAACATGCTTTTTAAGTTAAATTTAACATAATAAGTTTGTAGAGCTTACACAAAAAAAATTGTTAAATTTACAAAATTGTTGCGTTAATCTATTTAACACTAAACCTGTGTTATTATTTGACACAACTATAATGTGAAATTAACACGAAAAATTAAATAGACCGTTTGGGACATGTGATTTGAGTTAAATTTAACACAAATTTTTCAACTGTGTACACTTTTACGGTGTTCCTACCGTGGGCCCACCGTGATTAAAAACCGTCAGAGACATTGATCACACGGAAAAAAATGATACTCAAAATTTTAATAGTTTGTAGTTTATTTTCGACTTAAAATTAGTATATTTGCTACTAATATCAAACCAGGATCATTATATATATTACAAAATGGCTATTATTTATATTAAAATTTGATACACATAGAAGAGCAAAATTTGTAATTTCGTATATTAAAATTAATATGATAAAGAATCGATAAATTGCTATCTACAGTTATTACTACACTGTAAAAAATCACCGGGGTAAGTCCAAGCGGTGTAGGTGTTAAAATCAGCGGTGTTAAATTTCAACACCAAAAACGGTGTAAAAATAACGCCACCGCCGGTGTAAATATTCTAAGCCGGTGTTAAAACAAATTCTCCGGTGTTAAAATAACGCCGCCACCGGTGTAAATATTCTAGACCGGTGTTAAAATAATGCCGCCGCCGGTGTAGATATTCTTTACGGGTGTTAAAATATTTTATTTTATTAATATTTTTACTTACTCAATCACTATACTTGTTAATAAATGATATTTTTTATTAATTTTGATAAAGAACTGACGTTTTTTGTGTTTTATAATCTTTGAAGTTCATTCTCCAAGCAGACGCAGTTTACCCCGCTTTTACACCGGTTACCCTGCTTTTACACCGATATTGCTCCGCTTTTACACCGATTACCCTGCTTTTACACCGGTTCTACTCCGTTTTTACACCGGTTACCCCACTTTAACACCGGTATTTTTAACACCGGCGAATTACTCCTCCTACACCAGTGTAATTTCATTTTTACACCGGGCGGAGTTAAAATGAGTCCATTTTTAACACCGCTCTTTTTACAGTGTATTCAAATAAACATAGAAAAATTAAAAAAATGAGGAACCAAAAAATTAGTAAACGTACATATCTAATATATGAAATTCTCGTGTCACAGTGTTAGTTACCATACTCCTCCGAAACGGCTTGACCGATTTTTATGAAATTTTATATGCATATTCAGTAGGTCTGAGAATCGGCTATTATTTATTTTTCATACCCTTAAGTGATAAGGTTTGTCCACCCCTAACATTTTTTTTTAATTTTTTGAACAAAAATTTATTTTTTTATTTTTTTATAATGTGGGATTAAAAACTACATACAACCCTAAATTTTCACCCTTCTATCACCAACCCCTAATTTTTAATAGTTGTTTTCGTAATTTAATCCCACTCGATAACCGATCAATTATCGCTTGGGAAGTTATCCCCCCCAGGCGTCTACCGGTGTCACTTCTGGCCCAGTAAACAGCACGGAGTAGGAATGAGACCGAAGCCGGTGTCCTGTTTTTCTCACACAATAAGCCTTCTCTCACTCCCTCCAGAGTTTTCAGCCATTAGTATCGTTTATGCATCAAGCGTTATAGTAACGTTTACAATTATCATTTTACTTTATCAGTGTAACAGTATCAAAGTAAATTTATTATTAATCTGCTGGACTATAATTATTTATTCCTATTTTATCAATATAATTCATAAAATTATTAATTTTGAGTGTAGTTTTCCGGGAACAATTAATTATATGTGGCCATATATAAATGTGACATATATGGCCATGTATGGAAATTGACGCTACATAACGATATATAATTTTATACGGCCATATATAGCTTGATATGACCATACATAACTTGACCTGACTATGTATAGAAATTGACAATATATGGGCATATATAGTTTGATGTGACTATATATAGCTTGATATGGCCATATAAGACTTGATATGACTAGGTATAGAAATTTTAACCCTTTAGAGTCTGACCTTGAAACCCCACTCTTAAGTCTGGCAGATCCCGATAGAATTAGAAAGAGCGCGAAGCAAATGTGACAGGGTCGTATTACAGTGGACTCTTGATAACTCGAACCTTGTTAAGTCGAAATCCTCAGTAACTCGAAAAAAATTTGTATTTCCTTCCGCTGAACTCTTAAATACGCGATATCTCGAATTATTTAAACTCTGTAACTCGAACTTAGTATCGTTTCCCTTCCAGTATCGATAAGGCATATTTATACTCTATAACTCGAATTTCAAAAGTGAAACTCTATAAGTCGAAGTTAGTAAAATACAAAGACATTTTTCTCCGAACTGTCCAAGCTTATAGCAATCAAATCTAAATTCCTATGGAAAGTTCAATACTTCTTATATTTTTGTTTGTAACGTATATTTTCTCTCTAAGTTCTTTTCTTGCATAGTTGTTGACTGTTAAACAGTTCGTATCTAGACATCATGAGTGCTAAACGAAAATTAACAACTTGCTTTATTATTTTATGCTTTATATAACAGCCCAGCAATTGGAATCGCATTGGAAGGCAATGCGACTCGATGCAATTCAATACTATTTTTGAAACTCAGTGTATCGCGTTGGAAAGTATTAAATCGTATAGGATTTTTAAAGCCCTGTAGATCATGCAGCTTAGAGGTCAACTAAATAACCAACTAAGATTCCTGTGTACCATGAGCCGTTAAAGTAGTAATAATTGAAATGAAATATCAAATCGAACTACTATTTAATTATCGCGGTCATTTATATAAAGGAAAAGCTTCTCATAAAATGAAAAATAATAACTGTTATCATTTAAATTTTATAAAAAAATTAAATTATATCGTCAATCCAACGATTATTTTACGGTAAATTAAAAAAAAAATATTAGATTACAAGTAAAAAATAAATTTTTTACAATAATTTGATTAAAATAAATATTCATTTATCGCTTGGTAATTTTTTAATTACACTTAACCGCGTAATTTTAGAGAAGACAATTTTAAAAATATTAATATTTGTTGAAAGCATTAGACATATTATTGTAAATTTGTTACATTTGTAATTATGATTTTTTATAATTGTAAAAAAAAAATATATAATACACTGGTTCGAAAAATTAAAGGATAGAAAAAAAATTGGTAATTTTTGGATGATTTTCAACATGCTGTAAGTCGGTAAAAAATGGTCGTAGAAAAAAAAAAAAGCAAATTGTAGCCTCATGTTTCTAGTTTTCAGATCTGGACCTCAAATTTTTTTTATCATGCACGGTACTGGAGTAATCTCAAGAAATCCGACGAAAAAAAATTTTCAAAATTTTTGCTCGTCTTTCAACAAGTCTATGGGCTTCAATAAATTTTTTTGAATAATCTGACCTTACGACTCTTAGGAAATTTCATGCCCTTTAATTTGGCGGCCTCAAAAAGTCTCTACGACGATTTAGCGCCAAGTTATCATTGATCAAAGCAAAAAAGTCCATTTGGGCTTCGATAATCAATAACTCCGGACGTATTGGTCGTACAGAGAATGAAAGTAGGGCTTAGAGAATTGGAAAACATTCTCTATGAGACGATATTAGTGGCTTTTGATTAGGGGTGTGCGAATATCGTTCGAATCGAATCGAATAATACTATTCGATTCGAAAGTCGAATAGAATAATTCGAATTTACAAATTATTCGGAAAGTTCGAAAATCGCAGCGCCTCGAAATTTTCACGGTTTTTTCAGGATACTTGGAGGTTGAAAAAAAAACGATAATATCCTTTGTTCATCCGTTATGTCCAAAGTTATAGCAAGATTTCCGAATATCCTTAAATATTGGAATTTTGACTTGTTTTTTAGAAAACATTATCGCTTAAAAAAAAATTTTTTCTATCAAAAGCCACTAATTTCGTCTCATAGAGAATGTTTTCCAATTTTCAAAACCCTACTTTCATTCTCTGTACGACCAATACGTCCGGAGTTATTGATTATCGAAGCCCAAATGGACTTGTTCGCTTTGATCAATGATAACTCGGTACTAAATCGTCGTAGAGACTTTTTGAGGCCGCTAAATTAAAGGGCATAACATTTCCTAAAAGGATCATAAAGTCAGATTATCCAAAAAAATTTATTGAAGCCCATGGACTTGTTGAAAGACGAGCAAAAATTTTGAAAATATTTTTGTCGTCGGTTTTCTTAATATTACTTCAGAACCGTGCATGATAAATAAATTTAAGGTCCAGATCTGAAAACTAGAAACTTGAGGCTACAATGTGCTTTTTTTTCTACGACCATTTTTCACCGAGCTACAGCATGTTGAAAATCACCCAAAAATTTCCAACTTTTTTTCTATCACTTAATTTTTGGGACCAGTGTATTATACGTTTGCTAGTATTTACTGCAAAAAATAATAATTTTACTTGAAATACTTTTTTTTTATATAATTTTATGCTAACGAAATTCGTTTCAAATTAGTTTGCTTTGTCTATCTGACATTTATAATGTTAATATTTTAACAAAGTTTAATAGTTTGTATTTCTTGAATAAATAAATACATGCCTTTAAAATTAATTACTTTCACAGTGATTCAATTTTTGTTTTTAGTGGATTATTTTACTAAAAAAATTCGATATCATTAAAATGATTGCAAAAGCTATAATTTTACTAGATGTTTTCTATTTACACAGTGTATTAAATAATTTTTTTTCTCTTAATTATTTTCAAGTCATAGATAATCGTATTGAAACTTTTAATTTTCGGCTATCGGTAATCAAGAATTTCGGGTTAATTGGTAAAAAAATTTTCCTATGTACACTATATCAACGTGTCGCATTGAATCGCATTGATACGGATTGACAAGACAGCCATTCCAAAAATAGGATTGAATCCTATTGAATCGGATAGAAAACTGAATGCGATTCAATGCGATCCCGATTGCTGGGAGAAAACAATTATTTCTTAATTTTTGGTCTAATCTACTTGCAAATTTCGAACATCTTGTTAAGTCGAAAACTCGTTAACTCGAAGTTTTTATCACTTCCCTTGAAGTTCGAGTTATCGAGAGTCCACTGTATAAGAGAAAAAATTTTACCTGGGCGGGAAGTAAAAAATAATTTTATTTTTTATTTCTAATTTATTAAATAATAAATATCAAAGGACTTAAATTCAAAGTAAGAACAACAGTTGGTTACATTACAAATATAGTTAAGTAACATTGCAATTACATAGCAATGTATAAAAATTTTTTTAATTTTTCTAACCTTACTTTCGGAGACTATTGATTCACGTCAACAATACTAACTACGGTACTGTCGATGAACGCAGCGCGAGATTCAAACGAGTGGAAGGGTACTCACAGGCACACTACTACTCTCACATGTCACTCATACAAGCTCACGGGACTCGACGATTCGCGCTCTCCCCACTAGTCTCACACGTAGACGTTTCAAGATCCTCTGACTCTAAAGGGTTAACTAAAATTAATTTTTTTTTTTTTTTTTCAATTATTTTGACAACGCAGAAATTATCAGATCTGCGAATTATTGAATTCCTGCTCGAAATGGAAATTTTTGATTCAAAGAAAAAACGCTAGACTTATTAATAACCGCACCCGCGTCAGTAGGATTCGAATCCGCGACTTTCCGTACGAGAGACCGACGCTTTGACGACCAGGCTATGTGATCGACACTTACAACGAAGTTTAGTTGTGCTACGTAAGATTGAAAGAATATAATCGCTTTCGAAAAAGCAAAATATAATTATATTGGGTGATTGACATTCGATGTGTATGATATCGAGATGTATGAAATTTTTATGTTCACTTTTATGTATGACCCTGTATTATTATATATACCTATATATATTTATATATATTCATATATAGAAACAATCGAAAACTATATATTCCCATACATTGTTTTATATGTCCGAATAAAGTTACATATGGTAACATGTAGAATTCGAGGTGTATGAAATTTTCATGTTCACCTTTATGTATGACCATATATTATTACATATACCTATTTATAGTTATATATGATCATATATAGAATTCGAGATGCATAAGATTTTCACGTTTACTTTTATGTATGACCATATATTATTATACATCCCTTTGTATAGTTATAAATGGTCATATATAGAATTTGAGATGTATAAAATTTTCATGTTTACCTTTATGTATGACCATATATTATTATATATACCTATATAAAGTTATATATATCCATATATGGAAACAATCGAAAATTATATATTCTTGAAGAGAATAAATAAAATCCTTACACACTTACAGTAAGTTAGATATTTTTTTTTTTACACTAGAAATTCCCTAGAAATAATTTATATGGCAAAACAACGTTTGCCGGGTCAGCTAGTTAATATATAAAGATCTAGTATACGAATTTTTCATTTTATTATTTACCACTTATTCGATATATGTATATAATGAATTAATTTATAATAACGAATAAATAACATTTTATGTTAATTATTAGTCAATGGGATGGAATTTATAAAAAAGAGTTAAAAATTTTCGGTATTTTTATGAGTAAAAGATCAGTATCTACGCTGATTAAAAAAAAGTATTTGACAGGATTAAAAAGATTGAAATTTTAAGATTTCCAGTATTTAGCAGGATTTGAAAGTATTAAAATTTTAATCCTTTTGAATCCTGTCAAATACTTTTTAATACTTTTTTTTAATCAGGGTAGTATACTAATTTTTCATTTTATTATTTACCACTTATTCGATTTATGTATATTGTAAATTAATTAATAATGATGAATAAATGATATTTTAAGCTCATAATTGATCTGTGATATCGAATTTATAAAATAAAAGTTAGTAACTTTTGCAATTTTCGACTGGAAAAATCAGTGTGTAAGATACCAATTCTTAATTTGACCAATCATTATTTTTTAATAGATTATGCCATAAATTAATAAACTTTCACTAATAAGTCACGTATTATACCTAAAAGTAATAATATTTAGTTAGTTTTTGAAATAATTGATAGTAGTTTTTAGGAATCTACAAAAATTAGTAAACTACTTTGCATTAAGCACATAATAGTTCTAATAATTGATAACAGATTCCACTTTTTACTATTGTTTATTAATTTTTAATATTCTGTTTTTTTCCGTGCATATTCGAAAGATTGACAACTATTCTTACGATAAGAAATCGAATCGTTGCAGGTTTTTTTTTAATCATAAACTCATGATTTAAGCTAATAAAATAGTTACAAAGTTGATTTAAATCATTTAATCTAATCGGGGTATGTATTTTATTTATTTTCTAAATTTACTTTTGATACAGCATCAACTGGGACCAGTGTCTGTCGATAAAGATGGCAACGTGATTTTAAGAATTCAAGCGAAACCCGGGGCTAAGCGAAATCAAATATCAGGTGTGTATAAATGAATGGTTAAAAGTTTTAATATCAAAAAAAGGTGGGTGTTTGAACTTATATACGCGCAATAAGAGTTGCTTGAGTAAAAAAAGTTTTACATAATAATATTTAGCTCTGGATAATATAACTTTTCTTCTTTGGTCGGCGATAACTCTGTACCAAATCATCGTAAAAGACTTGTCGTGGTTTTCAAAAAAATAAATGCCACTGTGGAGGATTCGTAATATTGTTTGGAATCTTCGTACCAAAGTTCAAATCTGTACTTTTATAATGAAAACAAACGAGAGTATTTTATCTTTGACCCCACTCTTAATGTAAAAAAAACTGATTTACGAATGTGCATTGAAGGAAATGAATAAAACTGTTGACTTACAAAATTAATTCTTTTCATGGTTACCATACGATTTATAGGCATGCAATGTAAGTTTTAGAGCTGATTAGATTTTGAAATCAATCCATTGAGCAAATTAAAAGTTATCCACAAAAACATTTTTGAAAAAATTTTATTTTTGAAATAGCTCCGAACGCACCTTACTGATTAAGTTCAAATTTCCACAGCTTCTAGGTATTAACAAAATGCGTCAAATGACCTCTTAACGATCAAAATCGGTTCATCCGTTCAAAAGTTACAGATATTTACATACGGACGTACATACATACACATATACATACACTCGGACATCATCGTGAAATTAGTCAGAATGGCTTTCTAAAACCTCAAAACGTTAAGATCTGATAGAAATTCGGTTTTCGAAAATCAGACTGAAACCATTAACTCCCCGAATCTTTAAAAATTTTCAATTTTCTTAGCGACGGATGCATTTTCCCGGACCGCTACTACTACTACTTTACTATAACATCAAGTGACATAGATATACGCTATAGCCTTTTATTAGCCAAGAGCCTATAAGCCCACTTGGTGTGGAAGCTTATTGTTAAGTTTAGTCAGTTTATATTAAATTATTATTTGGAAACATTTGGAGATTGTTGCGGATTTGGAGTCTTGGAGGATTGGAGGATCTGGAGGACATTGGATTTGAGAGGAGGTCGGAGCGTTAGTTGGAGTTTGATAAAGTTTGAAGTGAGTGGAGTTGTCTTGTTGGTTAAAAATCATTTGTAAAATATTAATTATAAATTTGTCAAGTCATTTGGAATTTGTAAAAATAATTTGGTCAGTAGAGTCAGTAATTAATTTCGTCAGTCGAGTCGTGTTGGAATATTTTAGAATAGTCGAGTCACATTTGATCAGCCATCTTTATTTTATTGTTCACGTTCATTTATTGATTTGTAGGGCGACTTCGTCTGAATAAATGCCATAGCTTTCATATTTTAAATTTAACATATTTACTTAATAAATTTCCCAAACATTTTCCCTATAAGTATAAGTTAATAATAATTTCTTTCTTCTAAAATTTATACTGCGTGGCCCAGTACGGGGAAAATCCTGCCCTGAGGCTGACTAATCGAGCAAAGGTCGTGAAGCACCTTAAGTTTCACATATGTGTGGACCCTTGTTTAATTAAGGTCACATCTTAATTAATTGAGCAAGTGGACCCATTACAAAAAAATCGAAGGATACAAACAATCTTAAAATCACCGTTTTAAGTTTGAAATAAAAAAAAATCAATCAAATTCACAATGAATAATTTTTTGCATGAATTTTCTAGAAAATTAATCAAAAGACACGAATTTAAAAAAAAAAAAAGACCCAAATTGGACAATTTTTCACCAAGTTATGGCTATTTAAGAAAAAATGTCCCGAAATCTTGAAAAATTCATATCTCCCGATTGGCTTCCCGAAAAAATTCATAAAAACCTTTTTCTAGGGGTACAATTAGTACCCCAATTTCAGCGAAATCGGAGATACAAAATCCATTGGTAGGACGAGTTGGCATGGAACGCCCCATATATATATATATATATATATACATATATCTATGTGTTTATATATATATAAGATTCTCAGTGAGGAAATCACCGACTCTTATTGCTTGTCAACACCTCGTGTTAAGTTATCGCTTTCCAGGACACTTGAGGGATGTTGAGCAATGAAGTACGAGGACTTGACTTTTTCAAGGAACCGTTCACGTGAATAATCAGTCGCTGAATCATCAACGTTGGGAGTCCGGGACAGTTCCAGGTAATGCGACAGCTCAAGAACGGAAACCCACTATCTTACAACTTGAGTAACTTATTTACTGACTATTTACAATGATTATAGTTAAGATATATATAAACAGGATTTAGGAAATTGTGACTCAACTTTTATTTAATAGTGAATACCTTGACCATGAACGACATTTACACTATTTATAACTTGAAAACATAAAGTTACCATACAGCTACCAGCCACTATTATAACGCGTCAATTCTAGATTCAAATAATTAGGACACGCTTCTATTCCAATAGATTTGGTGGAGTATTATTTGCTATTCAAAAATAGCGTCCTCTTTCCTCCAAAATGTACGTTAGTTACTAATTTTGAGTGCACCAACTTCGTAGCTCATAGGAAATTGCTAGGGCTCTTGGTTATTGTTATCCGTAATAATGTTGAGTGAGCCTACACTCTGTCGCTCGATGAGTAAATCAATTCAGTTAAGTTGTAGTTTCCTCCTCAGAGATGGAACCCCGTAGGATAAACTAGCCTCATTTGAAATGAGCCAGCCGCGTATGTCCCTGCAAGGTGGGATGCAGAGCACTGAGCCGAATTGTGTTTCGGTGGGTCGACTTAGGAGCTCTTAGGTGGCGCACTACGTCTTTGGGAATCAAACAAACTTGTAACGGGGTAAAATTTAATTTATCATCAAGGAAAATCGTGATTTTCCGCGGCTGGTCAGTTACCCGAGCCGTAACCCCCAATGAGTACCCGTTAGAGTTTTTCGACTTGTCGCCGGGTGCGCTAATTGAAGAAGCTCGGACTTCTGTCCCAAAATTAAGTAAGTGGGGAGGCCATTTTCCGGAAGTTGCCGAAAATGGCCGAGCTGAAAATATATAATCATAGGACAGCAGCAAAATCGAGGAGAGTCGGTCGAGCCGACAAGCTGAACGGACATCCATCTGCCGTGAGCCCCATCCATGAGGCTGGAAGCCCAGTGAAGACCAAGGAACCAAATAGACGCCAAAGGTAACATCCGGTGAACAAGTGCAAAGTTTAGTGTTAACATTGTAATGCTGTGAGTAAATTAATTCTCGGCAGGTAAGCCAGAATTATTAAATTAATTAACATCAAGAATAAAGTTATCAGAAGTATTAATAACTCAGCGTCTTAAATAGAATAAATTCTCGGCAGCGAGGCCAGAATTTATTAATCATTAACTGTAAATTAAGGAGTCAAATTTCTCGGCAGGAGGCCAGAAATTATAATATTTATTTAGTCATTGTTATACAAAGCAAAATAATCAGTATTAATTAATAAGATAAAATTTACAAAACTAAAAATCAAGTGTTATGAAAATCGGAGTAAAAGATTGAGATTTCAATAAATTAAAATTGAGTAATAAGTTGATGGCCGTAAATTGTTAAAAGAAATCTAAATTGAATGTAAAGAAAGGAAGACACGAAACTGAGAAAGATAGGAATAGACGCGTGATATGGAGAGAGATAGCGTCGGTCGCTTGAGTCAGTAAAATCTATCACTTGATGACAAAATTATTAATTACTGAGAATTTTTGTGAATCAAGTAAATTGATTAAATAAATTATGTGTGTGTGTGAGTTAAGTCCAGGGGACAGTAAATTTATTAAATTAAACGTGTGTGTGTGTGTGCGATATAAAATGATTCCAGGGGAATTTTTAATTAATTATTTGGAAATAATTAGATCCAGGGGATCTGGCAAGTTGCCGATTTTAATTTAAAATAGATCCAGGGGATCAGGCCAGGGGCCAGTTTAATAGTAAAGTCCAGGGGACTAATTTTATTAAGATCCAGGGGATCAGGCCGGTGGCCAAATTTGTATAAGTCCAGGGGACTAAATTTCATTGAAGGACCCAGGGGATCAGGCCGGTGGCCAAAATTATTGTAAGTCCAGGGGACTAAATAGTTTTTCTTTTAAATAAGTTTTGTTAATTAATTCCAGGGGAATTCGTAGTTTAATCAGTGTAATAAAGTCCGGTGGACTCAGTTGGTTGATAAAATTATAATGAAGTAAAAGCCCGGTGGGTATAATTGTGACGTGATAAATAAAATTGTTAATTATGTTGAATAAATGTTGTGTAAAATTTATTTAATTCCTCATCCTTCCTCACTCTTGTGAAATTCGACGACCCTGATTTCAAAAATTACATCTCCAGTTCTGGAAGACCGAGGTTTAGCTTCCAGTGGCGCCCTAATTAAGACCTATTAATTAAGGGGCCAAATTTAGCAAGGTTGAAAAAATACCCTGTTACAAACTTTACCCACTACATAGTAATAGGAATCTGGGTGTTACTGTGAACGAGTCAGGGAAGTTACACTATTTCAGGCTTTTTGGTTATCGCGACGTCAGTCAACTAAATGAATCTTACTCGCGAACAACAATTTTACCGAAAATAAAATTTTGTCTCGCTACAATCTATGTATAAATATATGTATTTATGCAACAAATATATACTACAATATCAATCTGTGAGCTTTGGCTGAACATTTGATTAATTTGTCTAATTTCGTGTTCAATATTTGTTTAAGGACTCCCTGATCAGAATCTTCCAATTCTTACAATTTTTGTTTGTCTGTCTGTGCGTGTATTTTCTTATAAATTAATAACGGCTTGCCCTGTTTAAAAATACTGATTGAAAAGAATTAAAAATGATGAAATTCGAATTCTTTTCAATAATTTCAATTCTTTTGTTTGTATATATATGAATACAGTTTGCATGGAGTGACCGCTTTTCAATTCTTCTCAATCAGTATTTTTAACCAGGGTGGCCCATAACAAAAATATCATAGATATCAAAATAAGAACATTTGATTGCGCCAATGATAGGCTGTACATTAAGCCAATAAATCGTATAGTAACAGTAATGAGAATTTATGTCAAAAGTCACTATTGTTATTTGATTTTGATGACCATACTTAATAAATATTTGTTCAACTGTTGATATAACAACACACCTATAGGCTTGAACTTTGAAGCTATTGTACCTTAAATTCATAAGAATCCACTTTTAATGATATTTTTTCGAGAATCAACGCCGAAGGGGATCGCGCCCAGATCGAAACTAATAATACTACCGTTTTCTGACTAGAAATATAGATGTTATGTCCGCCGCTGTAATTTAATTTAATTATCCGGGATTTCTCCCTTTGGTAGCGATAGAAAAATTTAACGAGCGATATGGAGGTTGCGGACAACAGTAAAGAATACGAGGAAGATTTTCACTTCCTATATTTATTATTTAATGTGGGTTTTTCGAAGAGTGTGAACCCAAACGCCTTCGAGCTTGATTACGTTGCATTTATTAGTCGATCAAAAGAGAGAAAAGGTATTTAAAGTTATCTCTCACTTACCTTGAGATGAGTCTGTTCTTCTAGCAAGGCAGGCAGTATCCCTCCAGAACTTTGCAGCTCACTCGGCCTTCTCCTGAAGGACTTGGTTGAATGGGCGCTGCTGGGGTAGTAGGATAGAGTCTTATATGCTATTTTCGAATGAACTCACTCAGTTAAGATTATGATCTTTTGTCTTTTTATTCAACTTCTCAATTACAGCACTTATACACTATAATTGTTACAATGGATTTCACTTTTGAAGATGCAAAACCATTTAATTGATGATTATTATTTTTAATATATAATTGAATATATTATGCGTCCTTATTTAGCCTTATGGCTTTTTATGCGCAGATTATCTCGACCCGAGATCGAAAAATATTTACACTTACTCTTTGTGTCACTATTCGATCGAGCCGGACTGATTTTTATAATAATTGTAAATAACAAAATAATACCGCTACACGATATGAAAATATCGGCCTAGTACCTTTATCAATTTACAACTTAACTGAATCTAAATATAAGATAAACCGCTGTTAACAAAATAATACCGCTACACGATATGACTATCGGCCTAGTACCTTTTATTAAGGACGGTTACTTATTGCTTTCTCTAGGACAGATTTTTGCAATAAGATTCCGGGCTATCGACGCCGTTTACGCGGACCGTAGGACTCGAAATTTAAAGATCTGATCAACAACCACGAAACCGTATTACGCGGATCGTAGGACTCGAGATCTGAAAATTTGATCAACAACTAAGGCCCTGAGCCATGGTGCTCAGGCTATTTAAAAACTTTTGATTGATAGTTGATGGGAGTAATTTAATTGTTGTCATTGGTGGAAAATGACGACAAGTTTTCATTGATTCGTCAATCGTTATTGCAAAAATCGTCGCGCTACTTTCATACGCATAAATGGTGGTAAAACTGACGCTGCGTTTTCGCGTGCTTTTGTAAAGAGGAATTTCATAAATTTATTTATGAAATAAAATAAATTAATAAAAAAAATTAATTGGACATAACATAGACTTAAACTTTAGCACACATGTATCGTGGTTGGATCAATAATAAAAATACTCCTGCTTCTTTACTATGAGACTGACAGAGTTGATCTTCAGCACAAATGTTCCTTGCACTAATAAGAATTTTCTATTACTGATTTTTTTGGTGAAGATGAAATTTTTTGAAGTTTCAAATCTTATAACTTCTGAATTGATAAGAATGAATTTAAGTCACTCAGAGAAATTTTAAAGGAGGACATCAAGTCCTACAAAACGAGCCCAAAAACGAGTTGATGGCTCAAAAACTGCTTGAGTAGGAATTACAGAAAAATATGATTTTGTTCCCATGCTTTTTTAATTGGGAAAACTCAAAAAATAGATCATTACCTCTTAAAGTCTAATTAAAGGCTCAAATTTTCAGGTAACTTTTTTTAGTCATCTTCAATAAAATTTTCATATAGGCTAAGAAACAATAAATAAAGAAAATGCACCCTAATGTTGGTGAGGGAGGAGCAAAACGGGGTACTTACGAAAATACCAAGTTTTTGAGGACTCAAATACGCTAAATCAATTTATTTAATGATATTCGAACTAAATAGAAAAAATTTTCAGTTGCCCTTAAAAAAAAAAAAAAATGTCCATTTTTGCGGGCAAAATGGGGTACCTCCTAAAATAGGTAAAAAAAAAAAAAACAATTTCTGGATTTTAAATGAATTTGATTAAATTAAATTTTTTTGTTAGTAATTTACAAGAAGAAAGATTATATTTTATATAATTATTGGATACGACGGAAGAAAAATAAATTTTTAATAGTTTTTATCATAAAATAGAAGTCATCAACATTTTTCGACTAACACTTGATTTTTGAAAGAGTTTAACGAAAAAATTGTAAATAATGCTCAGTTATATTTACAAAAGTGATTTTGGAATGTTTAAAAAACATTTAAAAAATAAAATATTTTTTTAGAAAATTTTGGGGCTACTCCGGTTTGCCAACCCTACCCCGTTTTGCCCCCCTCTTTCCCCTATATAAATATTAGGGTATCCGTTATTTCCCGTTGTTATTTTTTTTTGCTGCTGCCCCCTAAATTTCTAGTTTTTGCCCGAAAAAAAAAATTATCCAATCTAAAAAAGTTCTTAATTTTCAAATAAAACCGTGCCGAAACCATGTTACATTTCCCATTCAAATAACATGGGATTTTTTGATGTTTTGCATTTAATTTTTTTCTCTCAAGTAAATTTAACTTCAACTAAGATCCAGAAAGATTTGAATATGAAATTTTCTGCTCTACAAAAAAGGTATCTTTAATTTTTTCTCGAATAGGAAATGTAACATGTTTTCGGCACGGTTTAATTTGAAAATTAAGAGCTTGTTTAGATTGGATAATTTTTTTGTTTCAGGGCAAAAACTAAAAGTTCAGGGGAGTGTCAACAAAAGAAATAACAAAGTGGGAAATAACGGACACCCTAATATATATATATGCTGAAAATAAATGTGTAACTGAGTTGTCCCAGAGACTTTGGAAAGCCCCAACTACATTTAGTTTATATTTTATTTAAACAATGATACTTAAGAATAATATTTTACAACTTAATCGGTTTGGGAAATTTTTTAAGTTTGTTGTAAAATATTTTTATGACGCTACGCTGTAAAAAATAAGGTACTGACATCAAACTCCCTAGGAGTTTGACAAATTTCCTCTTCAGTAAAACCAAATTCGTTTGAACGAATGAAAACTAGTTTGTCTCAAGAAAATCAGTTTTATTGAATGAAAATCTCTACTCGATTATGAGAAATTGCTTAAGCGTTTATGTTAAAGTTTTTAAGTTTGACCGCAATTAAACTAACATTTGATTAAATAGTAAAATATATTTTAATTAAAGTTCGGATGTACTTGATTTAAAAATAGAAACTTGGTGAAGCAAGCTTTTCAATTTTGAGAAATTTAACTGGAACTTTTGAATTGTTTGGTTTGACAACTTCCTACGTTTCAATAAAACAAAAGTAGTTTCCTATAATACCGAATGTGTCGTGTCAATCGACGATTGTCTTGGGGAAATAATCTGATGAGGTTGTAGGCGTAATTTCACAAACTCACATTAAAACTAAAAAATATTCGACAAAAATATAAATGTATTCGTTAAAAAATATCGAAATATATTTGAATGAAAGTCTATATATTATCGATTTGATAAAAAAATTTATTTATAAAGTCACATATTTATCTCGTTTAAATCAATGTATAAGCGATTGATTGTATATATCATTTTAATATGAAAACAAAGTATTAGAAGCAGAACTAAACTAAAAATTTCCTACTGGTTCCGTAGGTTAGCAGTTAAGCGTCTGACTTTCGCGCGTAGGGTACTGGATTCGAATCCTCCGGATGGCAATATTAAAATTATTAAATTTTTCACTAAAAACTGTGAGTATGTTAGGATGATATGTAAAGTATAAGTGATGTAACATAATAATATAATTTAACTGTCCCAATACTTAATGAAAAAAAAAAAAAAAAAATGATAATAATAGAGTATGGAGTTATGCGTATGATTGAAACATGTGTAATAGATCTCTAATGTGTATAGAATAACTATATGAATAAAATGTAAAGAATAATATTAATAATGCTTTACAGATTTTAATGAAGAGGCTATTAGCGTTGCGATAGCGTCCCCTCCTGTTGATGGACAAGCAAATATTGAACTAATCAAATACTTATCATCTGTTCTCGATGTGAAAAAATCTTCTATTACCCTTGACAAGGTTTGTATTATAGCTATGTTATCATATGCTTTATATAGCTATATCATAGAAAGTACATACTGCAGATATTTTTACAATTTTAAACAACTTTTGGGTCGAATAATCCAAGATCAGTGTTAAAGAAAAACTCTGGAACAGCTGATCCGTGGATAGGCTTGACAGACCCGAATGGAAAAATATACCCGTGTAAAATAAAAAAGTTCGACATGTCGAACTTCGGAATTTAAGACAAAATCGAACTTTTGTAAAACGATACAAATTGAATTACACACATAAAAAATCATATGGGACAAAGAGGATTGGCATAAAAGTTCGGAAATCTCGATTCTTTGGGACGTGTCGCTAATAAAGAAAACTCACAATTAGGTATTACATTCTGGTTTCTGCAATTATGAGACAGAATATTTTTAAATTTACCAGGTTGACGTCGTTAGGGTGTCGATAGACCCCAGGTGCATCAGCTATGAAACGGGATGCTTCCGCTAGATGGACGGAGGGATGGAATGTCCACAGAAACCAACTGCCAACCCTTGCTGATGCCGGTCCAAAAGGCCGGGTTCTCCTTTGGTGCCTCGCCTGAGTTTGAACAGGATGAGCTCTGAAGACTCGGCTCTTCCGTATAGGCAAGTGACTCCAGCTGTTAGATTACACCACAAGAGCTCGACGGCTCACGAACCTCACTTAACGCGATACCCGAGTTTGATAACTTGTTAACCGGATTTTGAATGACCAATGTCACCGGATCAGGGAGGACTTCCTCGGCAACGATCTCTAGGCGGGGACGTTGGTGAATTGAACGACCGAGATGCTCGTGGATCGTTCGGATAATCTGGCGTAATTGGGCCTTTTTGCCCCCTCGTTTCTTTTTTGGCATAAGCTCGGGTCGGGGCTTAGGGATTACCTGTACAGCCGGTAACAGCGCTCAGGTAGAGTGCCAGGTCGCCAGTGTCAGCGTTTCCAGTAGCAAGACAGGAGGCAAGGACCACCAGTGTCAGAGTTCCTCAAGGTAAAAGTGGTTTTTAATGATAACTACTACGTATGTATTAGTGACAGCTTTATTGCTCAAAAAACGAACGAATAGGCAAGACTAAGTTCACGGAATTTCGATCAGAGTTCGTGGCTTTCTTAGATCTCGCGATCGACTGACGGTGCTGTTCTTCGTTGGTATTATACATTCATCAAAATGTCAATGTTGCATCTCAGGTTTCCTATGAAAGAATCGTTCTGGCCCGGGTCTCATGCATCATCATCTGTTTAGATTATCCGCGAGCCACGGTGATTTTCTTATCGCAAGAGGTTTCTGTAACATTGTTGGCGGTGAATAGAAATAATATCGCCAACAAAGTAACGATTTATTAATTTATTTATGATTCTAAGAAGTGTCGAACCGTTTATTCGCCCACCGCGGTAAATAAATAATTCGAGACTTCAAAAAAAAATTTCTAAAATTTTTATTTAAATTTAATTAAAGCCAGAACGTAACACCTTTCGCCTTAAGTAAGTCGCGGTGCTTTAATAAAATCGATGCGACTTCTATCATAAATAAAGTGGCTCGATAGAAATTGAAATAAGTTAGATGACTGATTCTATATAAACTAAAGGTTAAAATCAATTTTGAATACTGTAAAAATAAGTTCTTGGCTTTAGAATTTTAACCTAAACTTGAGACATAACGTTTTATAATGTTACTTAAACCTATTAATATTAAACTAAACGTTAGTATCTTTGTACTTTAATTACCTTTCGACTTGGTCGTTTGGTATTATTGAAATGATTATATAAACTCATTGTGAATATTAATTGTTTAGAGATATACATCTGCCTTATGGTAATTCATTAGTTACTTAAGAAGTAACTGCCTAAGTCGAAATTTTTAGTGGTAAGGAGGTAACAAACTCCCGACTTAAGTCAGTCAGCATCTTTTATGTATTTATAATAAACAAAGTAATTAAACAAAAATTTAGGTTTTTAAAGATCCTTTCGGTTATCTAATACTCCTATACTGAGTAATTTTTACGTAATATATTAACAAATATAAATTTTCCTGATAATAACAGGCATTAAAGTCTTTAAAGATTAATTTATTGTCTTCAAGACAATCTTCTTAAATTTCTATTATAAAATGTTTATATGAAATTGGTGCAATCTGGCTTTCGCGTTCACTCGTGATTTTCACTCACAATGTCTACTCGCGGTTTTCGGCGTGGTTTCTCAAACGAGTTAACATTTCACTGTTTGTGCACTCATGTAGTTTGGACCTCAGTGGTTGATCTTCTAGTTGTCGATTTAGCTCTGCAGAGGACATTTCTTCAGGTGGCGCAGACTTACGAGGTTCAGATTCCTTATCGATAATCGATATACTCGACCTCGGACGAGGTATAAGGGCTTTGCTTCTTTAACTCTCTGCATCCAAATTGTACCTTCGGTGGTGATGGCGATGCAATATGAGGTTCACTAATGTATCCCATATTGCTGTTAATAAGACTAAGCTACAGCCGCATATGCCATACAATGCGTATACATGGAATATCGTGTCGAAGACGAACTTTAATAGACGTAGTAGTAACATAATTGATAGGATGCCAGTGGTAACGGATCCGAAGTCAATTAAACTTTGCCAGATTCTCTGTCCTGTGGTGAGTGCTAATTTTTCTAGCGCTTCTTCGTCAAATAATCCCAGCGCGTTGATGCTTCCTACAGGTATGTGTCTTCCAGCTGCTCCCATGACTATGGAATTGAGCAGTGCTGGTCTTTCAGCCGAAAGCATTATCTGGTTACGTAATTTCTCCAAATCTTTTGGAGAGTAGATTCCCGATGTTGCCAGATGCTCTAGGTTTTCATAGTTCCAAGTCGGAACCGTCAGCGGTTGAAGTTGTTATGGTGTTTGTGCCTGAATACTTTGAGGCGTCAAATGGTACCACGCTCTATCAATGAAGTACCCTGTAGGTAAGATAGCGTTGCGCTCGATGATAGTCCCTCTTCTTAGCAGTATCCTTGACTTCGGAGCTAAGAAGTAGCTTTGATTGTTGTACGTTACCGGAAGTTCTTGATAACAATGTTCGTCGTGTCGTACGCGCACGGGCACAGGTAGGGACTTTTTAATATGCACTAATTTACCCGCAATGGTGGTGTAGTACCCTGGGCTTTTCATAAGTGCATAACCGAATTCGTCTGGAGCTAGTGATGACAAGGCCAATGCATTCATCAATACTGAACGCTCGAACTCACAACGTCTAATGAGGACGTCATGGTAGAGGTTTTGTATCTGCTGCCTTATAAATTTCTCGACGTATATAAACTTACTATTTACATACGCGAAAATATCCATGTCTTCGTTATTGATTGCTTCCACCTGCATGGAGTAATCCGAGGTTTTAAGGACCACTACGAAAAGCTTCTGGTGCTCCATTTTGATTACATTATGCCCACATACTTCTATTTCACCTCGCTGGGCCAGCGTGAAGGTGATATCTTCCGTGGTGAGTAAATTGACATCTGGATGTCCTTCTTCTCTAATTATTCTCGTAGCCGATCCTTGGTAAAGTAAGGCGTATTTCATTGGGCACGAATCTTTTGGATTTTCACTTCAGAACGTGGTGAGACCATCGCTCGTAAAGCAAGAAAGTTTTTGCGCGTCACATCGCGTTCCCGATTTTAAAATTATTTTATTAATTTTCGTGTTCAGCGTTGTTTCACAATCGGAAAGAGATATTTCAAATAATCCGTCAGCCACAACTTTTTCCCACGTACCCCACGAATCACTAAACACACCTTCTGCACATGTACCGTCCATATAATGATCGCCGGCTAGTATAGCCCTTCAAAATTTCTAATCTTTCATCCTCATTTGGGATACGCACGAGGTTAAAACAGATATTTATTTTAACCTTAGTGTCTGCAAAGGTATCGATTAATTCTTCTTGGATTGTCAACCAATTTATATCATCTATTTTATTAGTTTTTGCCAGACTAAATGACTCTAGACCTACTTTCATGACTATATTATATACAGAAGCTAAATAAAAATTGGACTGGAGGCGTTACGTGCTCCGGCTTGGTGTCATTATTTCCCGGGTCACTAAAAGCTCGTGCTTTGTGGCTGAAATTGTAGGGCTTTCTTGTCCGTTTTACCCCGGGGGTAGAGTCATCTTCGCTAGTTTCATCTAGAGTCGTTGCCGTTTTATCTGGATTGTATTTCCGTATCGGCCCGACCCTTGCTTCAGGAATAAACTCTTCTGGTTCGTCAACCGGATTTCGAAAGAGAGAATCCACGTTTAAATTTACGTGACCCGGCTCGTAAAGTACCTTATACATGTAGTCTCCCATGCTTAATCGCCACCTCACTATTCGGGAGTTTGGTGAAAATACCGATTTAACCCATGTTAGGGGTCTATGGTCTGTAACTAACGTGAATTGACTTCCATAGATGTACGGCCGGAATTTATTCACCACGATGACTATTGCGAGCATTTCTTTCTCGATGGTTGAATAGTTACGTTTGGCTGAATTTAACAAGCGAGGCGCGTAAGACACAGATTTATCTTTATTTATTTTCCCTTGGCTTACACGCCCTGATTCCGTAATCACAAGTGTCACGTCCAGGGTAGGTGTTCTAATACTTTATTTAGATAATCCGCGGTTATCGATGCACAATAAAGAAATTATTAAAAGAAAATACCGGGCTACTTTGTTCCCGTTTAATTAATATACGTCAGTTTAGACGTTAAAAATATATCAAAGCAACGTACTCAGTATCGAGGGTTGTTGTATGCATGTGTCGTATGATTATGATTAGTATTTTATTTGTCTACCTTGATGGACGTGATATTAGGTTGATAGTGATTCGCCGAGCGGATGCGAATTCTATCAGGTTCCTAATTTTATTCACCCTGCGTGGCTACTAAGGTATTAGGAATGAAAGAGAGGTAGGCTACTGGATAGACCTCGAAAAGTCTTATTCTCTACGATTTGGGAAAGTGAAAGGTTTTAAGGAAATAATGAAACTTGTTTTAGAAAAAGAGAAGAATATATTCTATTACCAGTGTGTTTACAATGCTTATAAATTCCTGTTACAATCTAGTGTTAGTAATGCGGTATTTTTTAAGTAGTGCGTTTGCTTAGCCCTTTCTGGTATGACCCGTGAATCTTCTAGTCACTTGCAATGAACAAGTCTATTCGCTGCTCTCATCAGATTCGGAATGTACTCACAAATTGAGCGTAATTCCTTTTAGTGAATCGATTTCCGTACCGTACTCACAAATTGAGCGTTGCTGCTGCCACCAGGGGGCTCAATTCGCTTGGTGAATCAACCTCTCTGTGCCGATTAGATCTGGATGATGGTATTATTCAAGCGTAGAACAGACTTGCTTGCACTACTGAGTTCAGTCTTTACTTGGTTACAACTGAGGGTGACTGACTGAATTTGGAAGTTTTTCGGGGGTTTCTATACAGATTTTAGCGGTCTAGTACGCATGCTGAGTTTCTGGAAGGGATGTTTTAGAAAGTAAAGTGAATGTATGGTACCAAATGGGGTAAGTTACCCTTGGACATTCACTTCGTGACGCCACCAGATCTCTCCAATGCTTTCACCATAAGTAGGACGTTCGAGAGAGCTGGGGCCTTGAGGTTGTATTTCGTTAGAGATCTCAGCGTTGTGACATCAAACACCCCATGGGTTTAATGTTTACGTAGCAAACGTCGCACAAGCATCAGTTGTGATGATAAACTTTCACGAGAAATCCGGGAATTGTAAAATCGGCGACTCTACCAATTTTCTTTTCAGCGTCTCGAACGCTTCCGATTGACTCTGACCCCACTTGAATACTGTATCTTTTTGCAGCAGGGAGGTTAGTGACTTGCTTATTTTCGCGTAGTTGTCAATGAATCTCCTATAATAGCCGGTTAGACTCTAGAATTCCCGAACCTATTAAACATTAGTAGGTATCGCGAACTTTTCGACCACGTCGGTTTTCTTAGAGTCCGGTTTAACACCGTTTCCTGATATTATATGTTCCAAATAATTAATTTCTTTTAAAAATTAATTACACTTATCGGGTTGCAGTTGCAAACCCGCCTTACGTGAACAAATGAACAACTCTTTGATTTTTACGATGTGGTACTCAAATGTTTTAGAGTAGACGACTATGTCATTCATATACACGAAGACACCCTTGCCAAGCAGTCCCACCAATACCTTTTTCATTAATCTTTGAAATGTCGGAGGGGCCTTTTTCAGCCCAAACGGCATTCTACCAAATTCATAACGCTGGTTTGGCGTAGAAAAGGCTGTCTTATGTATATCGTCTGGGTGAATTTTAATTTGGTGGAAACCATTCGCTAGATCAAAAGTTGAGAAGTACTCAGCATCGCCTATTTGGTCGATTATTTCAACAATATTTGGCGTAGGTTAAACGACTGTAAAAGTTTTTTCGTTTAAATAAGTCATTGTAATAAGTAATTGTATTGTAACAATAAGTAATTGTAATGTAATAATAAGTAATTGTAATGTAACAATAAATAATTGTAATAGTCAGCTCAAATTTTTTATATAAAAAATCTGTATGTCTATATATGGCCATATATGCCCATGCATGAATTGTATACGGCCATGCATGGCCATATATGTTCCATTTTCTCGGGTAAATATATGATTGAAATTATATTCAATATAGTTTAACGGATTTCCATTTTAAGAAATTTATATCATACACGGAAAAAACAATATAATCATGGCAAATCTCTGGGATAGTGTTGAATTCTTTCTGTAAAAGAACAATTTCAGACAGTACTGTATGCTATCTAAACTGTATCCACTACTGTCCAGAAAGTAATCAACACCACAACTATGTATGGCCATACATACCCATACGTGGACTATGTACGGCCATATATATTTAATTAATCACGGGCATACATGACCATATATAGTCATACGTTTCTATGTATGCCCATAGATGTACCATATACAGTAGGGTGCTTCGTTTCCGGCGAAAGTATTTTTTTTGTTGCTCATCAAACAAAATATTGTTCTTTATGCTGAAACAAAAATTCCTGCCAAGTTTGAGCTCTTAATTCCAATCTTAAGTACTTTCCATTTGATTTCAAAGATTTCCCATTTAAAATACACGTAAATTAAATTACTTTTTTTTTAATTTTCTAATACTCAGCTGCGTTTTATGATATCGACTCGGTTTTGGTGACAAATTATAGGGCATTTGGGGTTCTTCAAAAGTGCCCATAGTAACTTAGCTGTAATTCCAGCTGTTTCACTGATGTTCGCTGAGGAAGTCATTTTTCGTATCAAATTGACCTTTATTGGTTTGCAGAACGTAAACCAATGAATGCACACCAAAAATGTAGATAGCAATTTTATAGGAAATTTTATTTACTTCAAAAAAAGTCCTATGAGTCAAGTCGCTAAAATCCATAGTTTCCGAGTTATAGGAGTTTTAATAATTTAAAAAATAAAATAGCAATTGTCATTTTTTTTTTTAATATTATATTTTTTAAATTATTAAAACTCCTATAACTCGGAAAATATGGATTTTAGCGACTTGACTCATAGGACTTTTTTAGAAGGGAATAAAATTTCCTATAAAATTGCTATCTACATTTTTGGTGTGCATTCATTGGTTTACGTTCTGCAAACCAATAAAGGTCAATTTGATACGAAAAATGACTTCCTCAGCGAGCATCAGTGAAACAGCTGGAATTACAGCTAAGTTACTATTGGCACTTTTGAAGAACACCAAATGCCCTATAATTTGCCACCAAAACCGAGTCGATATCATAAAACGCAGCTGAGGATTAGAAAATTAAAAAAAAAGTAATTTAATTTACGTGTATTTTAAATGGGAAATCTTTGAAATCAAATGGAAAGTACTTAAGATTGGAATTAAGAGCTCAAACTTGGCAGGAATTTTTGTTTTAGCATAAAGAACAGTATTTTGCTTGATGAGCAACAAAAAAAATACTTTCGCCGGAAACGAAGCACCCTAATATACAGCCATATATTTTCAATTAATCACGGGCATACGTGGGCATATATAGTCCAGTATATATAGTACATGACTATGTATGACCATGTATGCCCATACATGGTCCATATACGGCCATATATGTTTAATAAATTACGGACATGGATAATCATGTATTGTCATACAAAGCCTTGTATGGCCATTAGACTGTGTTAAAATAAGTTTTTTTTTTTCGATTAACCCGATAAAAAATTTTTAGATCCAAGCATATATGATTGGATCCAAATAGTTAGACATGCTTGGATCCAAATTTTGGCGTGATCCAAGCGGATCCAAACAGATCTGACAATATCCAAAGAGATCTCACTATATCTAAGTATATTCAAACAGATCTTAAAATATCCAAAGAGATCCAATCAGATCTCACTATATCCACGAATATATAAGTGTATCCAAGCAGATCTGCGTTAATGTTGATCTTTAAAGAAATCTACATAGATTGAAGCACATATGGGTGATTCCGTTCTAACTGTGATTTTTTTTATTAAAAATTTTAAGATTTTGAAGTTAAACTTTTTAAATTTTTTTATGCACGTTATTTATCTATTTTACTGTAATAATAAGAATCTGAGGGGATTTTACTACAACTTAAAAGTGTCAAGAACGAGAAACAAATTTCAAATTTTGCGTTCCATGCTACGGATATAAAATAAATTCGGTAGAAATTATTTGAGAAAATTATTAAATTCATTTATAAATTCTGTTGTAACACTTTTAAACTCTTTTTTCAATAATTATTTAACACATTAATGATGATTGATAACGATTAACTTTATAATTTATAGCAACTATAATTTAATTTTTAGAATTTACTGAAAAATAAATTAATTAATTAAATTGATAAATATTGAATAAATTAATTGTCACTTGCATGAGGTAGATTTCAAGTACGAAGTATTGGTGCCATCTGTATTAAAAAAAATTTTAATTAATAATTAAAAATAATTTTATAACTAATTATTAGAACTATATGCTATTTTTATCATTATTTTACATGGTATTGACACACACGGTACTGACAGTTTCATTTTAAATAACAACTGTAATTATTTGGTTATGTATTCGATAATAACCATTGACTGTAAAGTTTAGACTGGTATTAAGTACAAGAATTTAATATTTTGTTCAAAAAAAAATTAATAGTTAATGAAGTTTTTCAATATCACGATATCGACAAGACAATTTATGACATATTTTTTTAAAAATTAAGTTCTAACATGACACGAACTCTTGGCACTTTTTCATCAACTCAGTGTTTGTAAATATTACTCAGATGACGTACAATGCCTGACATTAATTCATCCCGTCTTATGTTGCTTTTGTTTCAATGTACTTCTGCATTTTTGGCCATTTGAATTAATATTTTTGGAAATTAATGAAAATGGTTATTTAAAATTTAGGGAAAAATAATAAAAGAATTTAAGTATAAATGTACACTAATACAAATGGAAATATGTGAAATTAGAAAATGATTAAATTGTACAACTGTACATGTGGCCAACTGAAAAAAAGAAAAACTTTATTTTTGAACATACCTCCGGAAGGAAATATGTTAAGCCGGTATAATGATAAACGTTTAAATAAATTAATGAACTTCTTTATTGCTGGAAATATGTAATTTAGGAAATTAATTTAATAGGTAATTTATAAAAATGGTTCATAAAAAAATTGTATAATTAAACAAAAGAAAAATTTGCTTAATGAACAAATGTAATCTAAGGAATAAATATAAATGTAAAAAAATATCGACGATTAATTGAACAAAAGTCTTTATGAATAAATGAACATATGAATTTATGTAAAAATAAATTTATGGACAATCGAAAAAATGGAAATTTGAATCTTAGGAAAAGTACGAAAATGGACATTCGTATAAATATCCATCTATAAAAATAAAATCTGTATTAATGGACATTTGAATAAATGGACTTATATATTAGTGGAATTAACTAAATGGACATTTATAAAAATGGACAAATGAGTTTTTAATATTTACTATGTTAAAAACGATAATCGAATTTCCATCGTGGTCAGGAATTATTGAGTGTGTATTAAATAGAATGTATGTCGGAGGAACTGGGAGCTCGACTACCAAGACATCTTCTCCGAAGGTTATTGAGGAAAACGATAAAATTAAAAATAGTTTATTAAATATCAGGCAGAGAGGTGTCAGGGGAACTGGAAACCCAACTACCAAGACATCTTCTCCAAAGGTTCTTGAGGAAAACGATAAAATTAAAAATAGTTTATTAAATATCAGGCAGAGAGGTGTCAGGGGAACTGGAAACCCAACTATCAAGACATCTTCTCCGAAGGTTCTTGAGGAAAACGATAAAATTAAAAATAGTTTATTAAATATCAGGCAGAGAGGTGTCAGGGGAACTGGAAACCCAACTACCAAGACATCTTCTCTGAAGGTTCTTGAGGAAAACGATAAAACTTAAAATAGTTTATTAAATACTAGGCAGAGAGGTGTCAGAGCAACTGGAAATTCAAGTACCGTCATTTTCTCCGAAGGTTTTGGAAAAAAGTGTTAGGATATAAAGTAATTGATGAAATATTACACGGAGAGGGTTTTAAATCTTTTCAAATCCCTTTTCTCATTCACGAATGGCTTATAAGGCTACATGAAGTTGACAATGATATACGATACAATGATGTATATCATTGTCAACTTTATCATTTTCCTCAAGAACCTTCTGAAGAAGATGTCTTGGTAGTTGGGTTTCCAGTTCCCCTGACACCTCTCTGCCTGATATTTAATAAACTATTTTAAATTTTATCGTTTTCCTCAAGAACCTTCAGAGAAGATGTCTTGGTAGTTGGGTTTCCAGTTCCCCTGACACCTCTCTGCCTGATATTTAATAAACTATTTTTAATTTTATCGTTTTCCTCAAGAACCTTCGGAGAAGATGTCTTGATAGTTGGGTTTCCAGTTCCCCTGACACCTCTCTGCCTGATATTTAATAAACTATTTTTAATTTTATCGTTTTCCTCAAGAACCTTTGGAGAAGATGTCTTGGTAGTTGGGTTTCCAGTTCCCCTGACACCTCTCTGCCTGATATTTAATAAACTATTTTTAATTTTATCGTTTTCCTCAATAACCTTCGGAGAAGATGTCTTGGTTGTCGAGCTCCCAGTTCCTCCGACATACATTCTATTTAATACACACTCAATAATTCCTGACCACGATGGAAATTCGATTATCGTTTTTAACATAGTAAATATTAAAAACTCATTTGTCCATTTTTATAAATGTCCATTTAGTTAATTCCACTAATATATAAGTCCATTTATTCAAATGTCCATTAATACAGATTTTATTTTTATAGATGGATATTTATACGAATGTCCATTTTCGTACTTTTCCTAAAATTCAAATTTCCATTTTTTCGATTGTCCATAAATTTATTTTTACATAAATTCATATGTTCATTTATTCATAAAGACTTTTGTTCAATTAATCATCGATACTTTTTTACATTTATATTTATTTCTTAGATTACATTTGTTCATTAAGCAAATTTTTCTTTTTTTTAATTATACAATTTTTTTATGAACCATTTTTATAAATTTCCTATTAAATTAATTTCCTAAATTACATATTTCCAGCAATAAAAAAGTTCATTAATTTATTTAAACTTTTTATCATTATACCAACTTAACATATTTCCTTCCGGAGGTATGTTCAAAAATAAAGTTTTTCTTTTTTCAGTTGGCCACATGTACAGTTGTACAATTTAATCATTTTCTAATTTCACATATTTCCATTTGTATTAGTGTACATTTATACTTAAATTCTTTTATTATTTTTCCCTAAATTTTAAATAACCATTTTCATTAATTTCCAAAAATATTAATTCAAATGGCCAAAAATGCAGAAGTACATTGAAACAAAAGCAACATAAGACGGGATGAATTAATGTCAGGCATTGTACTTTCAAGATAGTTCACTAGATGTTTCATGAATGTCAAGGAACATGGCGTTCGAGTCACACAAATTCAAATTTGAAAATTCGTTAAAATTTAAGGACAAAACTTATTGAACCGGAATTCAATGTTAACTTAATACATTAAACAGAAAGTGTGCCAATTTTTTTCAGTTGGATCATAAACATTAGAATTTATGAGGTGATTAGTTTAAATCATTTTTTGCGACAAAAGAAATTAACAATTTATAGGTAAATTCTAGAAATGGACATGACACGGTACTGACATTCAAGTGATATATTGTAAGGTTTTTCTGAGTGGCAAGTTATAAAATAGAAAAATCATGTTGAAATATGTTCATCACTATCCAATTAACACAAAAATTTCATTAATTGATTATTAATTAATGGCCTGTGAGAACAAACAATACAGGACAGTGAATATTACAGTTAGAACGGAATCACCCATATATCTAAAGAAGTTTTACTACATTCTAATGAATGCATGTATAAATATATTATACTTTAGACCATTCTAAAAACAATATCTACTCACATCTTGGATCTTATTGCTATTAACTCTTAATGCTTTTAATGAACCTAATGTATAACATATGTAACAAAAGTCAATTGATATTTAAGTAAGAAAAATAGATGAATACTTTAGAAACATTGATACTTTTATATTCAATTATTTACGATTATATTTAATTACATATGATCAAAAAAATTATGAATATTTTCGTAAACTTCTATCTATTACATGGGACTAAATATATTTTATTCACCTTAATCTATATAGTTAAATGTAAACAGATATAATACTACCAACGTGTCATAATTTATTTTCGGAAATATTTATATCTGCTTGGATAAAAGTTTTCAATTTTCGTATAATACTCAGATATTCGTGTATAATTAGATAAAAAAAAACTTTGTATTTAATGTCTTATTCGCAGTAGAACCCTGAATGTTTGACGATTCAGGAGCCTTACCTGTATTTAAATATTATTGGATCTGATCAAATATGACTATATATATACACACATTTTTGGATATAGTCATAAATTCTTGGATATACGTATATCTACTTGGATATGAATTATTTTAACATCTATATCCACATGCATACAATTGGGTCTGAGCAGATATAACTATACGTATTTGTATATGCTTGGATATAAGTATACCTGCTTAGATATAAATCTTTATATCTGCTCATATAAAGTTGGATCTGAGCACATATAACTATACGTACTTGTATATGCTTGAATATAAGCATATCTGCATGGATATCAATTTTTATATATGCTTATATATAGTTGGATCTGAGCAGATATATTTAAATATGCTTGGATATACGTATATCTATTTGGATATCAATCTTAATACATCTCTATATCTGCTTCTATATGATTAGATCTGAGCAGATATACTTATATATGCTTATATCTAGCAAGATCAAATATTTGGATGTATTTGGATATAAACAGATATAACGAGATCCAGACATATCTGGTTGGATCCAAACGTTTTTTTATCGAGAAACGTATCTTAAAAGTTTCTTCAATATAAAAAAAAAATTATCCTAAAGTTTGAGCTCAATATCTCAAAAATTGAGCTGGCGCAAAGGGGGGTCGCCATTCCCATTTGAATAACATTGTAGAATTTTTTTTTTATTCATAAAATAACTACACGAAGAATTTTTTTTTTTTATTTTGCTCTCGACTATCTTATAGGAAATTTAATTCTCTACAAAATTGTCTATGTCCATTTTTTTTTTAAACTCAACAGAAACGAAGTTACGGAGGGCCGAATAGGAGAAAAAAAAATCGGTCTGTCGGTTGACCCTGTGGGCTCTTCGAGCTCGAAAATACTTTTGAATGCCTTTGTTTTCGAAAAATAACGTTTTTTACCATTTTTTCTACAACGATATCTCTCGAACGAATAAGCCGATTGAGACGTTTGAGGTGGCAATCGACGCGTTTTATTGAGTTCTACAACTGATCAGATTTTGAAATTGATTTATCGAGTCGTTTTTGAGAAATTTCCAAAATACTAAAAAAATTTTTTTTTTTAATTCTTTCGTTCACGGTTTATCTTGAACGAATGAACCGATTTTGATGGTTTAGATGGCATCCGACGCGGCTTACAAAGTTTTAGAGCTGATTAGATTTTGGAATCAATCCATCGAGCGAATTAAAAGTTATTAAAAAAAAACATTTTTGGAAAAATTTTATTTTTGAAATATCTCCGAACATACCGTACCGATTAAGCTCAAATTTCCAGTGTTTATAGTAAATAACAAGCCGCGTTGAATGACACCTCGAAGATCAACATCGGTTTATCCGTTCGAAAGTTACAGAATATTTACATACGTACGTACGTACATGCATACATACACTCGGACATCATCTTAAATTTAGTCAGAATAGCTTCCTAGAACCTCAAAACGTCGACATCTGTTAGAATTTCGATTTTTACAAATCGGGGTGAAACTAATAACTTCCCGAATTTTTGAAAATTTGCTATTTTCTTAGCGGGAAGTTAAAAATAATTAATGAATTAATAACAGAAAAAAATTGATTATTTTAACTTATCAATTAATTAATTCAATTCACTTCACTAATCATCGAAAATTTTCGAATTCAACATTGTTTCGAATTAATAACAAACTAAATTTACAATAAAACAGAAATGAATTATAATTATAATTAAAACAGAAATTAATTTTATTTATAATTAATTTCTATTTTATTGCAAATTTTGTTTTGTTGTTAATTCGAAACAATGTTGACTTCGAAAATTTTTGATGAATAATAAAGTGAATTGAGTTAATCAATTGATAAGTTGAAATAATAAATTTTTCTAACTTTTCAAATAAATAATTAATTTATTGATTATTTTTTTCCTTCTATTCGGCCCTCTGTTTCTTCGTTCCTGTTGAGTTTAGAAAAAAAAATGGACAGAGACAATTTTGTAGAGAATTAAATTTCCTATTAGATAGATGAGAGCACAATTGGAAGGAAAAGTTTCTTCGTGTAGTTATTTTAAGAATAAAAGAAACAAAAAATTTACAATGTTATTTAAATGGGAAAGGAGACCCCCCTTTGCGCCAGCTCAATTTTTGAGATATTGAGCTCAAACTTTCGGATAATTTTTTTTTCATATTAAAGAAACTTTTAAGATACGTTTAATCGAAAAAAAAAACTTATTTTGACAAAATCTAATACTCACATGTAAAAATTTCTGTTGTGGTAACCTTACAGACCCTTTCGCTACTTGTTTTACGGCTTATAGTCGCATTCGCTATCGGTATTACTCATATTAATAATAAACCAGCTTAGATTATTATTTGAAATTACGTCTTATAATTTTAAACTATTAAGTAAATCACGCTTGCACTAGATCTTTCGAGTATTCTCGCATTTTGCATTGTTACGATGTGGGCTAATATAGCGCGAAGGCTATAAGAGGGCGGGCTAACGCACTTTTATTACCTTCGTTTGGCTTGGCCTAATACTATGCGCCACTATTATCGACTTTAAGAGCAGTAAAGCGCCAGCTCAATTTTTGAGATATTGAGCTCAAACTTTAGGAGAATTTTTTTTCATATTGAAGAAACTGTTAAGATACGTTTAATTGAAAAAAGAAAAAAACTTATTTTGACACAGTCTAATGGCCATATATGCCCATGCATGGACTATATACGGCCATGTATAACTATATACGACCATATAAGGCCATATATTTTCAATTTATCAGAGGACATACATGATCATATATAGTCATACATGACTATGTATGAACATGTACGGCCATACATGGACTATATAAGGCCATATATGGCTATCTATGTTTAATTAATCATGGGCATACATGGGCATATATAGTCATACAAAACCATGTAAGACCATACATGGCCTGGTATGACTATATATGCCCATGATTAATTAAACATAGATGGCTATATATGCTTCACATCTGAACCATATACGGCCATGCATGGCCTTGTATGATTCATTTTTCATGGGTATGTTCACTGACGTATAACAATTTATAAACGTAATCAATGCAAGATATGTTCTGTTGTTTACTACGGAAATATTATTTATAATAAATGGACGAGAAATCGAAAATAAGGCGCAGCAGGTTATTGCCTAAAATGAACATGATATTGTTACGTTCTGGCTCTAATTAAATTTAAATAAAAATTTTGGAAATTTTTTTTTTGGAGTCTCGAATTATTTATTCGCCACGGTGGGCGAATAAACGGTTCGACACTTCTTAGAATTATAAATAAATAATAAATTAATAAATCGTTACTTTGTTGGCGATTTATTTTATTCATCACCAACAATGTAACGGAAATCTCTTGCGATAAGAGAGTCGCCGTGGCTCGCGGATAGTCTAAACAGATGACGACGCATGAGACCCGGGCCACGACGATTCTCTCATAGGAAACCTGAGATGCAACGTTAACACTTTGATGAATGTATTTAGTCGAAGAGCAGCAGGATCAGTCAGTTGATCGCGAGATCTCAAAGAGCACGAAACTCTGTACTATTGACTGACTGATTCTCCTGTCTCCAGGTTCAGAGGAATAAAACCTAAAATTTAACCTGAATACAAATCTTTGGTCTAAAGAACCTTAAAGGGGCGAGCGCTTACTAGCTGTTCCAACTTTCCTTTGCTCAGAGCGCTAACCAGCAGTTCGGGCTCCTTCACCACCTATCATATCACCCTTTATGCCTCGTGGCCGATGAAGCAGGAGGTCAGGATGTACAGTACAACTCGGTCGCGGGATTCAAGGTGTCATCGCGGACCTCACCAAAGGTCGTCTGAGAGTTAAAATTTGAGGAAGTTGTTGTTGAACCTTCGAGCTCATGTGTCGTTGAGCTTTCGAGCTCATGTGTTGTTGGGCTTTCAAGCTCATGTGTTGTTGAGCTTCCGAGCTCATGTGTTGTTGGGCTTTCAAGCTCATGTGTTGTTGAGCTTTCGAGCTCGTGTATTGTTGAGCTATTGAGCTCATGTGTTGCTGAGCCGTCGAGCTCTTGTGTTGTTGAGCCTTCGAGCTCTTGTGTTGTTGAGCCTTCGAGCTCTGGTTGTTTGATCGGCCAATTGGAATCGCTTTCCCTTATGGAGGAACCAGGCCTTCAAGGCTCGTCTTGTTCGCACTCAGAGGAGGCATCAAGGGGTTATTTGGGCCGAGTTATGGGGATAATCGTCACCATGGTAAGTCATTAAAACATTTTCGCATAAAATAAAAGAAGGTCAACAGCTGACGCACCTGGGGTCTATCGACACCCTAACGACGTCAACCTGGTCAATTAAAAAATATTCTGTCTGATAAATAGTTAAGCCAGAACGTAACAATATAATTATTGTTGAAAGTGCAATAAATTTATTTTGAATAAATTTTTGAAACACATAAAAAACACATGAATTTGTTAAGAATTGGACACAAAAAAAAAAATCGGACGTCTTCATTGATTCTTTTTACTTATAACGAAACTGTTCAGCCTTTTTCTTCATTTTGGGATTCCGAAAAAGTGGAAATTGACACCGCAAAATTATAAAACTGATAGTAAAAGTCCGAAAAACATCATTTAAAGTTGAAAATTCGACAGTTCTAAAAATTGATAACTCCGAAACCTGGTCAAAACCAAAGTTAAAATTTTCAGGGCTGTTTAGAAGTAGAATGATGTGTAATCTCTGAAATTTTTGAAAGATTTCGAAAAAATTGTAGATTTGAGAGCACTTTGAAAATTGAAAAAAAATTATTCAAACAGTGGCTCAGTTAGAAGCCCATAGCTTAGCCGAAATTAAGTTCAAATAAATGATTTATTTTTTTCTTGGAAATATAATGTTAACAGAGCAAACTGCCGTCTTGATCGAAGCTTTGTTGTATAGGAGCTGAGGTATGAATTTTTGAAAATTACTGAAAAATCAACTTTTTTTAAAATTCGAAAAATTCTCCAGCGGCTGGATTTGATCGCACCGAGCTGAAATTTTCAGAATCTTTTCTTTTTCTAACGTAATTTTGAAAAATAAACCGGCATTCAATTCGGTGACCCACGGGTGCACACTTTCGACGAAAAGTAATGGATATGCCCATATATATGCTTTTCATCAGACATACATCTGTCATATATCTGTATACGTATTAGGATGCTTCGTTTGAGATGACTATTTTTTTTTTCATGGTTTTTTTCATGGTTTTTTTTTATTTTACTTGCAAACCACTAACTTTACGACAAAATTGTATCTGACTTTTTTGTAGGGAATTTTATTTCCTACAAAAAAAGTTATGTAAGACACTGCCGTAAAACTAGTAGTTTACGAGATAAGTCGAATTAAACATCTCAAAATTTGAAAAATCGCTGTTTTATCCAAGATTTTAGTAGCGTTTAACGAAATCATCGCTGAAAACATATATAATGTATAAGAAGAAAATATGAAAATACATATAACACATCCATATGTAAGTATAAAAAGTATGAAACAATTATTTTTTACTGAGAGAGGTAGTAATTAAATAAACTTCCGATAGTCAAACAAGGGCATTTGAGTTAAGTTAAGATAAGACGAAGGAAGTGTAATAGGAGAGAATTTCGTATAGCGTTCCGGGAAAAAATTTTTTCATGAAATTTTATGAAGTTTTATAAAATTTGATAAAATTTTACAAAATTTTAACAAATTTCGAGAAATTATACTAATGAAATTTGGTGAAATTCTGTGAAATTTTATAAAGTTTCATAAAATTTTATGCAATTATATATAATTTTATAAAAATTTATAAAGTTTTTATAATTATTATTGATATCCCAAGAAGTTATTGGTATGAAATTTTATATATTATTGTTAAATTTTAAAAAGTTTTACAAAATTTTATAAAAGTTTATAAAATTTGAAAAAAACTTATGAAATATTATCAGAAACTGGGAAATAATTCTATGAAATTTTGCAACATTTCATATAATTTTGTAAAATTTCATAAAATTTTGTGAAATTTCGTGAAAGGCCAAAACTTGGTTTTTGTAAAATTTCATAAAGTTTCGCATAATTTCATAAATTTTTGTAAAACTTCATAATGGTTTATAAAATTTCATTAAAATTTACAAAATTTTACATAATTGTTCTGAAGATTCCAAGGACTTAATGCCCGTGAAAAATGAATCATACATGGCCATGCATGGCCGTATATGGCTCATACATGAAGCATATATGGCCATACATGAATCATATACGACCATGCATGAAGCATGTATGACTGTACATGGCCATGCATGATTGTATTAAAAAAATTTGTATGCCCATGTATGGCCATACATGGCCTTGTATAATTCATATATGGCCATGTATGACTGTATTAAAAAAGTTGGTATGTTCATGTATGGTCATATATGCTCCATGTACGGCCATGTATGACCATATATGCCCTATGTATGCTTCATATATGAGCCATATACGGCCATGCATGGCCATGTATGATTCATTTTTCACCGGAATGCACGCCTCGAACGCTCGTCCTGTGATAAATGAATCATACTTGACCATGCATAGCCGTATATGGTTCATATATGGTCATACGTGGGCATACAAGCTTTTTCAATAAAGTCATGCATGGCCATATACAGTCATACAAAACCATGTATGGCCTTGAATGGTTCATATATGTCCATGTATGGCCATATATGCTCCATGTATGGTCATGCATGGCCATGTATGATTAATTGTTCGACTATTATAATTACTTATAAACAGGATGTTGTAGTATTAAAAAAATAGGAAATTTTTTTGACATCACTAACAGCATATTGATGATTATATTTTGCTTTTTCGACAGTGATTATATTCTTTGAACCTTTCGTAGCACAACTAAACTTTGTTGTAACTGTCAGTCGCATAGCCTAGTCGTCAAAGCGTCGGTCTCTCGTATGGAAGGTCCCGGGTTCGAATCCTACTAAAGCGAGTGTGGTCATTAATAAGTCTGTTTTTTCTCTGAATTAAAAATTTCCATTTCGATTAGGAATTCAATTATTCGCATATCTGATAATCTCTGCGTCGCCAAAATAATTAAAAAAAAAAAAAAAATTAAAAAAATTTTTTTTAATTTAGTTAAAATTTCTATAAATATTCATATCAAGTCATATATGGCCGTATCAAGCCATGTCTGGCCAATTTTCATACATGGCCATGCATGGAGCATTCATACATGGCCATGTATGATTCATTTTTCACGGGTGGTATGAAATTTTATGTATTTTTATAAAATTTTATGAAATTATATAAGGTCTTATGTAATATTATAAAATTCTATAAAACTTCATGTAATTTTAAATAATTAAAGTTTTGGCCTCACACGAAATGTTACAAAATTTTATGAAATGTCATTAAATTATGTTAAATTTTATGAAAATTATCACTTAGTTTCTAATTGATTTTTGAAAATATTTTTACAATTTCATAGTTCAATAAAATTACATAATTTCATGAAATTTCAAGAATTTTTAGAAGTCAAAAAAAAATTTTTACAATACTCCTTCGGATCTTTGTAGTAAATATGTAAAATTTTTATGATATTTTATATAATTTTATGAAATTTTATAAAGTTTCATATAATTTTATAAGATTAAATAAAATTTAAGAAAAATTTATGAAAGTTCATACCAATAAATCCTTAGAATCTTGATAACAATTGTGTAAACCTTTATGAATTTTTCTGGAATTTTGTCTCCTTTTACAAAATTTTATAAAACCACGAAATTTTACAAAATTTTATCAAATTTCATAGAATATTATGAGAGAATTTAAAATCGAAAGGACGTAGGTTCGAGCCCAGCAGTCACCATGATTTTTTCGTCAATAAAAATTATAATTAGTCTGTCACCGTAATGCCTTCACCCATTACATTAATGTGTAAGATTTAATTGCAATTTTTTTTCAAAACCTAATATTTTTTTCGAAAAATCAATTGTTACATTCTGGCTTAACTATTTATCAGACAGAATATTTTTTAATTGACCAGGTTGACGTCATTAGGGTGTCGATAGACCCCAGGTGCGTCAGCAGTTGACCTTCTTTTATTTTATGCGAAAATGTTTTAATGACTTACCATGGTGACGATTATTCCCATAACTCGGCCCAAATAACCCCTTGATGCCTCCTCTGAGTGCGAACAAGACGAGCCTTGAAGGCCTGGTTCCTCCGTAAGGGAAAGCGATTCCAATTGGCCGATCAAACAACCAGAGCTCGAAGGCTCAACAACACAAGAGCTCGACGGCTCAGCAACACATGAGCTCAATAGCTCAACAATACACGAGCTCGAAAGCTCAACAACATATGAGCTCGAAAGCTCAACGACACATGAGCTCGAAGGTTTAACAACAACTTCCTCAAATTTTAACTCTCGGAGGACCAGCTCGGACGAGCTGCACTGCACATCCTGACCTGCTTCATCGGCCTCGAAGCATGAATTTTGGATTTGGAAAGGAAGCGCTTAGGCTGCCGGTATCAGCGCCAGAGCAGGTGAGAGTATTGGGCTGCCGGTAGCAGCGCCCAATACGAGGTATGTGATTTTTGGGCTGCCGGTAGCAGCGCCCAAAGTTAAATAAGGAATGCGTATTTTAATAAAATACGGATATCTATTTTGCCTCAAAGTCCGAGTGACAGGATCAAGCCAGCAGGTTTGTGTAGAGTTCTTGGCTCTACTAGATCTTGTGATCGACTGACTTGATTCTGTCGCTCCTTGGTATTACACATTATCAAAAGTGTTAACGTTGCATCTCAGATTTCCTATGAGAGAATTGTCGTGGCCCGGGTCTCATGCATCGTCATCTGTTTATACTATCCGCGAGCCACGGCGACTCTCTTATCGCAAGAGATTTCCGTTACATTGTTGGTGATGAATAAAATAATATCGCCAACAAAGTAACGATTTATTAATTTATTATTTATTTATACTTCTAAGAAGTGTCGAACCGTTTATTCGCCCACCGTGGCGAATAAATAATTCGAGACTTCAAAAAAAAAATTTCCAAAATTTTTATTTAAATTTAATTGGAGCCAGAACGTAACACAATGGTGACTGAAGAATTTTATAAAATTCCAGAAAATTTTATAAATTTTTACAAAATTTCATAAAAGTTCATCAGGCCATTTTCAGCATAAAATTTCATGAAATTTCATTAGTGAAATTTTATGAAATTTTATAAAATTTCATGAAAAACTTTTTTCCCGGGATTATCTATTTTTGATGATATATTAACCAGGATATATTATATATATCTTTGGCCATGATTTTATAAAAAAGTAATGAAATCTTAGATAAAACAGCGATTTCTCAAATTTTGAGATGTTCAATTGGACTTATCTCGTAAACTACTAGTTTTACGGCAGTGTATTACATAACTTTTTTTGTAGGAAATAAAATTCCCTACAAAAAAATCAGATACAATTTTGTCGTAAAGTTAGTGGTTTGCAAGTAAAATAAAAAAAACTATGAAATTCGAGAAAAAATTGGCTTTAAGATTTTTTACTGTTGAGGCCGGTTACAAAACATAAATTTGCTACAAGCACTTTCAACGAGAAAATATTCCTCTGTGATTTCCGCCTATGACCGATCAAATATCTTGAAATGCCGCGAAGCTATAGATAATTGACATGAAAAAATTAAAATTTACGTGTTAATTAGGTGGGAAAATTTCAAATTCATTTAGCGAGTACTTAAAATCAAAATTAAGAGCTCATCTTTAGTGAGCATTTTTTTTTCAATGTGTACAATGATATTTTGACACGGGACTTGGAAAAAAAAAAATAGCCATCTCAAACGAAGCACCCTAATACGTATAGTAGAATATTATTAAAAATTTTACCACAGTTCACAATTAAATTTAAAATATATATCAGACATACATTTCACATATATGTTTACATATATATTTACATCTATATCGACGTATATATTTGATTATATGTCAGCATATAGATTCGTATATATGTTTTTATATATGTTGACATACGTGTCTGCATATATGTGCACATATACCGAGAAATATATGTCTACTTATATATGTCTGCATACATTTCTCGATATATTCCAGCATAAATGTGTACATATATGTTTACTTGTATAGCCACATATATATCTCTATTTATGTAGCATTTTTAGTAGATTTTATAAAAATCTAACTGTTGTATTTGTCCTCATGACGCAACTTTTCAAAAATTTTAACATTTTCTATCTATTTGAGTCAAGTAGGTTCCAAAAATACTATTGGTGAAAAAGTTTATATATGTATTTATATATATATATATATATATACGATATAACGCGCGGTTCTCCCACGATAGCGTCCACAATTCTGTACCGATCTTAATGAACTTTTTTTTCATACTCCTTAGCTAAAAAGCTCGGTTCAGTTCGAAGATGAGCTCAATCGGACAAAAAGTTTAAAAGTTATAGTCATTTAAAGATTTTTTAATTTTTCAAAAAATTCAACTTTTCTTGATTTACCATTAAATAACTTTTGATCCTAAAGAGATAATCTATTTTTGATGATTTAATCTTTATGTTCATTCGATTTGCTTTAATTTAGGCTATGTTGATTACTCTTTTGATAATTTTTACTAGTACTTTGATGAATTTCAAAATTTTTAGAAAAATATAAAAAACTATTTTTTTTTACTTTCTCATTTAATAACTTTCAAGTAATTCATAATAGTTGAATTTTGTTAATATTTTTATGTAGCTTTTCTAATGAGCTTTATATTTCAGTACTATTTTTTTTATATTCAACGAAAATTACCTATTTATTTATTGAAATTTATTAGTAGATTTTATAAAAATCTAACTGTTGTATTTGTCCTCATGACGCAACTTTTCAAAAATTTTAACATTTTCTATCTATTTGAGTCAAGTAGGTTCCAAAAATACGATTGGTGAAAAAGTTTATATATGTATTTATATATATATATATATATATACGATATAACGCGCGGTTCTCCCACGATAGCGTCCACAATTCTGTACCGATCTTAATGAACTTTTTTTTTCATACTCCTTAGCTAAAAAGCTCGGTTCAGTTCGAAGATGAGCTCAATCGGACAAAAAGTTTAAAAGTTTTAGTCATTTAAAGATTTTTTAATTTTTCAAAAAATTCAACTTTTCTTGATTTACCATTAAATAACTTTTGATCCTAAAGAGATAATCTATTTTTGATGATTTAATCTTTATGTTCATTCGATTTGCTTTAATTTAGGCTATGTTGATTACTCTTTTGATAATTTTTACTAGTACTTTGATGAATTTCAAAATTTTTAGAAAAATATAAAAAACTATTTTTTTTACTTTCTCATTTAATAACTTTCAAGTAATTCATAATAGTTGAATTTTGTTAATATTTTTATGTAGCTTTTCTAATGAGCTTTATATTTCAGTACTATTTTTTTTATATTCAACGAAAATTACCTATTTATTTATTGAAATTTATTAGTAGATTTTATAAAAATCTAACTGTTGTATTTGTCCTCATGACGCAACTTTTCAAAAATTTTAACATTTTCTATCTATTTGAGTCAAGTAGGTTCCAAAAATACGATTGGTGAAAAAGTTTATATATGTATTTATATATATATATATATATACGATATAACGCGCGGTTCTCCCACGATAGCGTCCACAATTCTGTACCGATCTTAATGAACTTTTTTTTTCATACTCCTTAGCTAAAAAGCTCGGTTCAGTTCGAAGATGAGCTCAATCGGACAAAAAGTTTAAAAGTTATAGTCATTTAAAGATTTTTTAATTTTTCAAAAAATTCAACTTTTCTTGATTTACCATTAAATAACTTTTGATCCTAAAGAGATAATCTATTTTTGATGATTTAATCTTTATGTTCATTCGATTTGCTTTAATTTAGGCTATGTTGATTACTCTTTTGATAATTTTTACTAGTACTTTGATGAATTTCAAAATTTTTAGAAAAATATAAAAAACTATTTTTTTTACTTTCTCATTTAATAACTTTCAAGTAATTCATAATAGTTGAATTTTGTTAATATTTTTATGTAGCTTTTCTAATGAGCTTTATATTTCAGTACTATTTTTTTTATATTCAACGAAAATTACCTATTTATTTATTGAAATTTATTAGTAGATTTTATAAAAATCTAACTGTTGTATTTGTCCTCATGACGCAACTTTTCAAAAATTTTAACATTTTCTATCTATTTGAGTCAAGTAGGTTCCAAAAATACTATTGGTGAAAAAGTTTATATATGTATTTATATATATATATATATATACGATATAACGCGCGGTTCTCCCACGATAGCGTCCACAATTCTGTACCGATCTTAATGAACTTTTTTTTTCATACTCCTTAGCTAAAAAGCTCGGTTCAGTTCGAAGATGAGCTCAATCGGACAAAAAGTTTAAAAGTTTTAGTCATTTAAAGATTTTTTAATTTTTCAAAAAATTCAACTTTTCTTGATTTACCATTAAATAACTTTTGATCCTAAAGAGATAATCTATTTTTGATGATTTAATCTTTATGTTCATTCGATTTGCTTTAATTTAGGCTATGTTGATTACTCTTTTGATAATTTTTACTAGTACTTTGATGAATTTCAAAATTTTTAGAAAAATATAAAAAACTATTTTTTTTTACTTTCTCATTTAATAACTTTCAAGTAATTCATAATAGTTGAATTTTGTTAATATTTTTATGTAGCTTTTCTAATGAGCTTTATATTTCAGTACTATTTTTTTTATATTCAACGAAAATTACCTATTTATTTATTGAAATTTATTAGTAGATTTTATAAAAATCTAACTGTTGTATTTGTCCTCATGACGCAACTTTTCAAAAATTTTAACATTTTCTATCTATTTGAGTCAAGTAGGTTCCAAAAATACGATTGGTGAAAAAGTTTATATATGTATTTATATATATATATATATATACGATATAACGCGCGGTTCTCCCACGATAGCGTCCACAATTCTGTACCGATCTTAATGAACTTTTTTTTCATACTCCTTAGCTAAAAAGCTCGGTTCAGTTCGAAGATGAGCTCAATCGGACAAAAAGTTTAAAAGTTATAGTCATTTAAAGATTTTTTAATTTTTCAAAAAATTCAACTTTTCTTGATTTACCATTAAATAACTTTTGATCCTAAAGAGATAATCTATTTTTGATGATTTAATCTTTATGTTCATTCGATTTGCTTTAATTTAGGCTATGTTGATTACTCTTTTGATAATTTTTACTAGTACTTTGATGAATTTCAAAATTTTTAGAAAAATATAAAAAACTATTTTTTTTTACTTTCTCATTTAATAACTTTCAAGTAATTCATAATAGTTGAATTTTGTTAATATTTTTATGTAGCTTTTCTAATGAGCTTTATATTTCAGTACTATATTTTTATACTCAACGAAAATTACTTATTTATTTATTGAAATTTAGCTGTTGCATTCGTTCTTCCACTTTTCAATAAATTCATGTAACTGTTCCAATTCTGATTACTGCCGTGTAACACTTTTAAAATCTCAACATTAAAGTATTCATAAAGTATTTTTCCAAAATTGACAAGCATAAATATAATTGATCTTATAAGCTTTAGATGAACCTTTAAACGTTACCGTCTACCTTACAGATTTAAATATATAAATAAATAATGAAAAATCTACTTCCATTTCGGCTGCCGAATGGCCTTTTTTTATATTTTATTTCTTATATATATTTTTAATTTATTCTAAGCATTTATGTTTTCATCTATGCATACATTTATCTGAAAAATTAGTTTACATATTTTTTTTTTGCGCACATATATGCTATATAGGTGACATATATGTTGCATATAATTTTCACGTATTGTAAAGTGAGCGAATACGCAAAAAGGATCTGGTTTAGGTATGATGTAATCTTAACAACTAAAAAATTACACTAATTATTATACCAAATAAATTATATATTTATTAACACTATTTACACTTAAAACTGTGAGAAGATAATATGAAAAAGCGAATGCAATAAACCGTATATGAGATAGCGAATGCAACTAACAATTATTATAGTATAGCGGAGCGGTTTCAGAGCACGAGGTTGTACTCTTGGATTCAGGAGCGAAAAAGACCCAGAGAAAATGTAGTTGGAAGCGACGTGGCAGCTTGGCGGTGACGTGGCAGCCTCGATGTGTAAAACGAATTTCCTGATTGGTCGGCTGGGAGCGGGGCTCTCATGCCAACTTGACTCGGCCATGAGCTAGAAATTGTATGGACCGGGCCCTAATAGCGAGTGACCCGGCATTATACTGACTATCAATCAGTAGCGAGTTCGGCAACTCACGGCTGTAGCGGAAATGCACGAAGCTTTTCAAATTGTCTAAGCTCGTGACTGAACATTCTCCCCAGCGCTGGCGACGGTGTCGACAGGATTGTCGTCTAGAGAGTGAACTGGTAGCACACACAGTTCAGAAGTTAGCGGCTAAATCTGCAGGATCTTCGGATAGCGAATCTGTATCAACTGTAGCGAGTTGGACGTGAGTCAATAGCGATTAACCAATAGTTCGTGTAAAATAGAACTTGATTGACTTCACGGCTGCTTCCCGTTTGTCACCAAAATGGGGAGCACTTGGCGTATTGAACTTCAAGTCTGTGCCATCTGTAGCGAGTAAATACTGAAGTTCCCTTAGCTGTCTCGATCCTGCTGCGAATTCTTTTCTTAGCGTGGCGTCTGCTCCTATAAAATTTGTACCACAGTCCGAGTATAGGGTACTGCAGGTGCCTCTCCGACTAGTACATCTTCTAAATGCTGCGACGAAAGCGTCAGTAGAATAATTGACAATTTCAATACATATAGCGGGCGCAGCGAAGAATGTAAGACCTGCCTGGAACTCGCCACCTTCTATCCAGACAGATCTCCATAAAATAGCGAGAGTCAATTGAGTTCCCCATTAGATGTTATCAGCAGTATTACTGGATTTTTTTTTTTTTTTCATCATCCAGTAGCGAATTCTTCAAGCGACTGCCGACTCTGAGTACTCTATTATAGTAGACGTAGGGAATCAATTTAGCGAGACGATGATTTCATTGTAGAGAATCAACATCTTTCAGTAGTTTCAGCTCTTGCGAATAGTACTGACTTTGTATCTATTATATCAGCAAAGTCTTTGCGAGTTCCAGGTCAACTGTAGCAAGCGGTGTGGCCAGTGTGGACTGTGGCACTTCTTTAAATTCAGCGATGGCACGTAGACAGATTCCAAGCGAGCGAAGTAACGGTGACAACTTAGAGAATTTATCAAGTAGCGTGTATAGCGGGTGTGAATCTGTCTTAAAGATGGTAAAAACCAGACCTGGACGTTCTTCAAGATGTGATACCGTCTGCGAAGGGATGTCAAAAGATGGCCAGTTTTCCTTTGATTTACTGAGCCACTTAGATCCCGTCCACTATAGCGAATGCTGTTCTAATTTGGCTGCTGTTAAACCTCTCGAAGCGCTGTCAGCTGGGTTGAGTTTCCCGGGACACAATTCCAGTCGACACTTGGTAGCGATTCTTGAATCTTGGTAACTCTGTTGCGAATGTAGACTCTTCATCTACCTGGATTGTTTCGTATCCCCGTTAAGGATACAGCGGCGTCTATCCACATGAAAATTGATACATTTTCAAGCTTCAAGATTTTCTTGACGTAGAGTACCAGTTGAGCGAGTAAGACAGCGGCATTGAGCTCCATTCTTAGTATAGTTATGGGTTTCAGTGGTGCAACTTGTAATTTGGCACACACTAGCGAAATATTGGAGCATCCAGTAGCGTCAGTAAATTTTTAAACAGACGACAGCAGCCATAGCGAGTTGTGAGCGTCCGAGAATCCATGTAATCCGACTGATACACTATTTTTTACATGATTCCAGCGAGGTATCTGAATCTTCGAGATCTGATGTAGTTCATCTCGAAATAAATTCCAGTCTTGAAGAAGCAACGGTGATAGCGTAGTATTCCCAAGTTCTCATGGTGTATCTTCTTGGGTTTCAACTGGAGCGACTTGAGAGAGTAATTCTGTTGAATTACTTACCCACTTGCAAGCGAAAAAACATCCTGCGGCACACATATTTTTTTTGAGTCGAGAGCAACTTGAATTGCCTTAGCGAGTTCATTTGTGCCTTCAGCGATGTCGTCAGTATAGCGTGTCTTTGTTAGAGGGTAGCCATGTTGCGCATCGAGTAGATGCGAGTCATTTGCAAAGCGACTATTCTAGCGGCCATCTTGGATATACGTGGCATACAAAATGGAGAGATATACGTGGAACCGACGCTAAGTTTTAGATCCAATTTAGCTAAATGTCTTTTTTACAACGGTGTGTAAATTGATCACCACAGGCAGCACTCTAGTAGTGCTCAGCAATGCCCATGGCACTTAGTGATTCTCTCTATCACTTATGGATCACTAACACCACACTTTTTCTCACAATTTTTTTACGATTTTAAATTTATAATTTTTAATTGTTAAACCCACACCAAATCCGGCTCGAAGGACCATTTTGTAAAGTGAGCGAATACGCAAAAAGGATCTGTAGCGAGTTCGGCAACTCACGGCTGTAGCGGAAATGCACGAAGCTTTTCAAATTGTCTAAGCTCGTGACTGAACACGTATATATTTTTCCACGCGGGATTACCACAATATATTACTTTTAATTCCCTACTTGGAACATAAAACTATCGAAATCGATTCATAATGTGTAAGAAAAAAAAGTGTACAGTGTAAAAAATTGGTATTGATAATAATTTGTAGCAAAAAAAAAAAAAAATTTTCAATTTTCAAAAATTGAAAAAAAATAGAAATTATGGTAGGCCCACTACCAAACCAGGCTTAAAAGTTGCAGGATGGATAAATGTTTAAGATAAAAAATTTTCAAGCAAATCGAAGGATACACACAATTTTAAAAACACGATTACAAACATAAAATTCAAAAAACCTTAATTAAAAACACTTCAAACATCCGTTTTGTATTTTTTTCTGTAAAGACTATCTAAAAACGAAAATTTTGAAAAAAGAAGTCATTGGATTTCGACCATTATTACGAATGTTATGATAAAAAAACCATAAAAAGTGCGTTTTTTTTTTTGAAAAGTCAGTATTTTTTGAACCATTAATAAAAAAAATCCCAAAATTTACAAGAAAGCCTCTTCTGAGGGGTACTAAAAAATACCAAAAAATTAAGAAAATCAAAATCAACAATTTTCGAAACCGTTTGATTTTGCGTGGTATGTCCCATATGTATATTTACGTACTGAAAAGTAAAAAAAATATTATTTCCACGTAGATAATCAGAACTAGATATCAAACCCAAACTCCGTTAATATCACGCCGAGTACTCTTCCAGTTGAGCTATCCGAGGCTATGTCAAATTCTGTTCAATTTAGCTATGTCCATTGAGCCACGCCTTCCATCGTACGGCAGCATTTTTAGATAATTTAAATAATGCTGTTAAGCAGGAAAGCAGATGTCGTTACATGCACATACAGGACTATATACGTGAAGCGTTCTATAATGAACGTACACTAGATTTATTCAATAAACAATATCATACAAAATTGAAACTAAAGTATTTTATATGAACAGACAAGATTCCATATCGAGTAGGATTGGAAAAATTTTTTTTTTACTAAAATGTCTTAAACTTATCATTATTTCGTCTAGTGATACTACAAACAATTCGATTTGAAAAGAAAAATATTTGTGCTGAGCAACGATTGCAGCCACACGGGGTAACTATTTACCCCACGTCAAGAAAACAAACGCTCAATGTGCCGCCACGCGTTTTTTCGGCTTCCTATGTAATGGAGTCAGATCTCCCACTTGTCTACTCCCGGGAGATGCGGTTACTTGTAGGAATTTCAACGAATTTAGACATCTGATTTCACTTTTTCTGAGCCTGGGGTCACTAGTTACCTCGTGTGGCCGCTAAGGGTTAATTAAATGACGGCCGAAGAAATGTATGGTCGAAGATCTAAAACTCATAGAAAATTTTTACTGAATCTATTTTAAAAGTGGTTTGATAAGCCTCAGTTTTACCTTGGTTCCATGCGTTTTGATCTCCGGACAAAATATTCCCGACAAAATATCTCCAGACAAAATATCCCCAAGACAAAATATCCCCGAGACAAAAGCGAATGCGCAAAAGGGATCTGGATTAGGTGTGATGCAATCTTAACAACTAAAAAATTACACAAATTATTATAATAAATAAATTAGATATTTATTGACACTATTTACACTTAAAACTGTGAGAAGATAATATGAAAAAGCGAATGCAATAAAATGTATACGCGATAGCAAATGCAACTAAGAATCATTGTAATAAAGCGGAGTGGTTTTAGAGTACGAGGTTGTACTCTTGAATTCAGGAGCGAAAAGACGTTGTAGAAGAGAAATCACAATGGCTGGTGAACTTGGCGACTTATCGTTCGGAAAACTTGGTGTCGAGTTGGCAGCCTTGTTGCATAAGACCAATCCTCCCATTTGCTTAAGCGCGCGTCAATGGAAAGCAGTTGATAGCGAAGTCTCTCATTGGCTGGCCAACATAACACGAATTATATGATTGGCCGGCTTGCAGCAGGTTCTCAAGGCGTCTTGACACGACCATGAGCTAGAAATTGTATGTACCAGGCCCAAATAGCGAGTGACCCGGCACTACACTGACTTTCAGTCAGTAGCGAGTTCGGCAACTCACGGCTGTAGCGGAAATGCACGAAGCTTTTCAAATTGCCTAAGCTCGAGACTGAACACATCAATATTTACAGAGTAGCGGTTGATTAATTAAGAAACCAAAAAAAGTCTTTTTTTTTTGTATTTACTTCTAATGGATGTTGAAAATAAAGAAAAAAATTTTTTTTTTTCAAATAATGATGATAATTTTCTGGGGAATTTATTCAAGTTTTTAACGCTGCCCTCAACTTTACTCTGCGATCATTGGTACTAGAAATATCGATAATCAAAGCCAAAAGAATGATTTTTTGTTTGAAGGCTGATATTTCTGCAATAAATCGTTCCACGAGGTTAAAAAAAGGGCAAACTGAAGCTGAATAAATTTGCTAAACGACCTATGCATTGCTTTAGTTAAAAAAATTTTTTCGCATCCTGTGGACTCTCAAAGAAAAGAAAAAATTTCGAAAATTTTTGTCTCACTGTATTTTTCATGTTTGTGCAATAGCTAAAGCTCCAACAGAATTTTGATGACAATGCGCCAAAGCTAGAAATTTCAAGCTATAAAACGCTTTTTTTAAATTCCGGTACGATTATTTTTCACGAATTTACAGTCTTACAAAAATCAATAAGAAATTTCTAAAATTTTTCTGTCCCTCTAATTTATGGCATGAGTGTATATATGCAAATTACTAGCAGCGTAAAAAATGAATTAATAATCAAGAGAATATTTTATCAAAAGTTCATTTTGTCCGGGGATCAAAACGCCTGCTACCTTTTACCTTAAACTTAACATCTTGGCTATTTCTTTGCATTATTTTCTGAAACGAAAAGAAATAAAACTTTTTTTCACTATTCAAAGCTAAATTACAATTGTTTTTTTCCAGGGTTGCCGAAGTCGTCATAAAACGGTTATTATTATTGGAAGTATCCCATCAATAATTACAGAAAAAATCATGAAGGAAATGGAAAATTACTCATAACCGTTTTAAGTGTATAAAATTCATTAGTGTTGACGCCACATTTGTTTTTAAATTAATATTAGTACATTATATCTTATTAGATTTCATAAGTTCAAAATAATTGAATAGCTTTATAAACTGTTTCAGATTATTGTGTAGTAGTGTAACGAATAAAATTGGTTTATTTATTTATCTAAAGTAATTATTAAACATTTCAGAAACAACTACCCCTTTTGCTTAGATTAACTCGCCGGAGTCCAGGGTTGAAAGGGGTTTCCAAGTTAGAGACAGATTTCAAACAAAAAAACAAAACTTTATTTAAATAACTTTTTTTTTTTTACACGGGGATTGGCTTAGAGTCCTTCTACTATCTTTATAACAAATAACAATGCGATAATTAATAATAACGGTTACGCGGTCACTCAGTGACTTCCCCATCGCATACACTCATACACACACAAAATCTCGCGGGCTAATATCGCGGTTCTATCCTTCCCCGGGTGACTTGGGGTGTCTGGTTGACTTTCCCTCGGCCCTAGACGAGCTTCCCCTCCTAGAGGGTAAGCGGATGGTCTCCGTCGAACCCTCACCTACTCAACTAGTTCCACCTGCTGTACTTCATCAGAAGGCCTTGGTACGGGGACACCCAAACTTCCAAGAGAGTGAAAAAATTCGCTTACCTTGGCCCTGGTCGGACTCTGGGTAATCGAGTTTCCTTACGTTGTCCGGGAATGGTTTTCCATTAACAATTCTCTCAGGAGACTAGTTGCCTATACGGGCTTTTCGGATCGATCTTATTACCTGGCCCTTCCACCGTAAGTGGGGAAAGAATAATTCCCGTCGCTCTCTAGCGTCGCCCGCGCAAGTAGAGTGGAAGAATAGTATATTACACACCTAGGGAAGTAAAATAAGAAATGTCTCAGATCACATGTAATTGTTGGCCGAGGCGAAGCCGAGGTCAACAAACATGTGATCTGAGGCTATCTTATTTACTTCCCGAGGAGTGTATACTATTTTTCTCGTCGACGGAGGCGGAAAGCGGCAACTTCGTTTTGTACAGTGGGACGAAAGTTGACACTTTCTGCCCGGAGGTGAGAAAAAATTATTCCAAGTCCCGATCAACTTTTATAAAGAAAATAAAAATAAACGTAAAATGAAAGAAATATAATATTGTGAAAATTAAAAATATGCTGCGGCCCGATCGCTCATTCTCTCATTATCTTTTTATTCGTTCGTTCGCCGTCGCGAGTACTTCACTCGGCCGGCCAAATTCCAAGTATTCAGTATTTACTTAAACTTTTAAACGCATTTTTTTTCTTTCATTAAAAATTTTATTTAGTAAAATTATTTTTTTTCAATTTACTTTGATTACATCATTCGGGACTTAGAAGAATTTCAAACTCTACTATATTATTTCGCTTATTTCGACTTCTCTCACAATTCTTTCAATCTTTTATTCTTTTAAAAGATTCATTCGGAAACGAAATTTGCCTTTTTTCATTTCCCATTGATTTTATCACTCGGGAATAATTTCACTCGGTCGCGCATTCATACGTTCACATGTAATGGTAATAATAATAATAATAATAATACAAGCATAGGAATAATACTGATAGTATAATAATAATCGCAAATAGAATCACAATAGTTAACAATAGTCATAGTTAATTAAAAAGTAATAGTAATCACACTAGTAAAAATAACAACAATAATAGTAGTAGTATTAGCAGTGATAATAGCAATAGTGATAGTAATATATAGCAATAAGACGTGGTAGTAATAATCATAGTAATAAGCAGATTAGTCGTAGTAATAATAATAAAGCATAATAGCATTAATATTAGTATCACCAACATAGTAATAGAAAAAAAAGGAATCACAATAGTAATAATAGTAGTAAATCATAGTAGTAATTAAGTAAACAATAATTATAGTCCTCGAAAGTAGTACTAAAAATAAATAGTAG